>CARXXK010000004.1:32546793-32977700 GCA_949089665.1 Macrosiphum euphorbiae | reverse complement strand
TATAATTAATTAACGGTGTGTCGGTGTATAACAGCCATATTAGTTATATTAGTTATAGCCTTACATATATAGTTATATTTACATATTATTATAAGTTATGAACAAAAAAAAATATATACAATCAATATTAATCCATACTTATATTTTTCTTAATCAATATAAAACATATACATTTTTTATCTTTTATAATACGAAAATAATAAACGATTGAATAACTCCAAGTGAATAGAAAAAATGTGGGACGACAGCTCTCAGGCAGATGAACGACAGACTTGTTTGAAACTGCAGCTTTTGGCTCACGATCACTGCAGGGAAACCGGACAATTCGGACACATCTATGAGCAGAAACGCCGGTGCAAAATCAGGAAACGTCCATTCTGGCTTTACAGACGTATTGCACCATAAACAACTAAAGACTTTTGCTGTGGACTGTCGGACCAGGACGCCGGGCTGCGACGAGGCCTGAAGATTCTCCTCGTTGGGCCGCGATGACGGCGCAGTTCACTACAATGACTGCGATTCAGCCGGCAGTACTGTAGAGTGTAGACAGAACAAGATGATGCTCGACTGGTGCTCGACGGTGATAATTAAGATATGCAGAAGCAGAATCCACTGGATCAGCGAGAGGATGAGTCTGAAAAAAGACCACCATCGCGGAAATGCTGTCCACGTCCATGAAAAGGCACATGTTCGTTCTGGAGGTAGGCGCTCGGCCGAACGGTTCGGACTATAGAAAGCTTGGCTGAAGATTGATGTGCTCGTCGGACTAGTGTGTGTTCTTTATCAATTATTACTTATTTGGGTACTCATAACTTATAAAAGTGTGGAAACCATACAATTTTACAATATTATTTATATTATTATGCTGTATTTTTTTTAAATATTCGTTCATTCAAAATTCAACAGATTTTAAAATTGCTTTTTATCCATATTATAAATAAGTACTATTAAGTACTATATAAGTATTATAATAATACCTAACTCTACAAAATGGCTATTTTCGAATTATTAAAAAACCTAAAAAAGATTTTAAGCGTTGTATGGACATTTTTTTTAGACCTTAGTTTGTAAAAGGGAGACTTTTGGTTATATAATAGGTACTTACCTGCATACAAAAAAAAACGGCAACTACCTAGTATAATATCTGCATTATATTTAGAATTATAGCTAACTGACTTTCCAATTACTAAACACTGTAGGTGTATTATTATATTTATTTTTATTTTTTAATCATTATATATCATTATATATATATATTTTACCAAAACAAGTGTCAAACTGTGAAATTATATTTTATGAAGGCTGTGTAGGTACATTATTTTATTTATACTAACTTAAATAAATTTAACACAAAAGAATAAATAATCTAATAATTATAAAGTATATATATATAAAGTATAATACCATGTTTATAAGATTGGATTCTAGTATATTGTTATAGTCATGAATTCATGATATTAAATGTACCCGGAAAATATAATTATCTAGGTTAAAAACATTTTTTTTTAAAAAAGAGCCTATTTTGTGCTCATTAGCCAGACCGACACTGATTTTTCACATTATTTATGGAGTTACAAGCAATTATTTGGTGTTTTATACATAAATTTGTACGTGTTTTGTGTATACATTGTACTTACCTGTTACATAACCATTTATATAATGAGATATGTATGCATATGATGTATTATAATTTTTTTATTTGTTTACTAAAAAGCCAACATTTTAGGTCATGTACTCATATAGTCATAATATACAATAACTATAATGGTATATAAAAATAAATCTCGTTTCAGTAATTTTAAGTGTAGTTGTTTAAGCAATACTTCGTCTGTTTCAAAGGCTGACATTTTAAACATATATTATGACTGTTACAATACCAATCAACATTATTTGTGGAACACTGTACAATATTTTATCAATAGAATTTATTTATTTATAATAAAATATTCAATGTGGACTGTGTTGTTTTAAGCATAACGCCTATCCCGATCTCCATTAATCCAAAAACGGATTGAATTGTAAAAGCATATTTTTCGTATTAACTCAGTGCGAATATTTCAGAACCGTAATTTATTCATTCCAGTGACTTGACTGAACTAATTTAATTATACAACTATACTAGTTTATTTATATCATTTGATTGAAGTGGGTTCACTATTTTTTCATTGACGGAAATTACATCGTTGAAAAAATTACAGCAATACGAAATTACACTTAATGATTTAATCAAATATGATATATTTTGAAACGGGTATAAAATATAAAATAAATGCCGTACATTTTAATATTAGAAGACTGAAACAATAACTATTTTTTGATATTAAATCAATTAAAGTTAATTACGAAAATACAATTTTGGCCAATCGCTTATACAATATTGAGTTTATTATCATTTCAGCCTGGTCATGTCGGTCACGTCTTTTGTTATTCATTCAAATCAGATTTTTTTTTAACGCAACAAATCCGAATAACCAGGATAATATTATGTTTTATGGGTTTTTATATTTTTTCCAGTAGAATATGTTTGTTTTCTTAACATTATAATATATATTTAATGATGACTTTTGTTGGAAATAATATTTTTATTCTCTTCTACATAAAGAAAAATGTTTTTAATTAAATCATCGTGTCGCTTAAATTAACTTTTGGTGCTCATTTTTCTTTTAGTATTTGCATGTTTATACGTCATATTATACTTAATTCCAATTTAGATATGAAGTATAATAATAAATATGTTTAAAGTTGACATTTACATATTTCCACAAAGACTAACGACGACTAAAATTATTAATGAATTTCATTCAAAATAAAAATGAGTTTAGTTTATTCTATTTAAGTATTCAAGAATTTCTTGCAATACCTAATGTAATAAATTTATATTCGATGCTGTAATTTATTTACATTTACTGAATTCCAACAAGTTGTTTGCAAGGATTCTGTTATGAACTATACATTATAATATAATGGTATATAATGCATTTTAAAATATTATCTAGAAATCGATAAGTCTGAATATTAAAATTAATACAATGATCAAAAAAGTTATTGTTAAATACATGTATAGGTACTTGCATAAAATTCCTGATTAAAAAAATAACATAATATATATCTTGTATATTTTTATTTTTATTGATGTTTTTGAAAACTACTGGGAATTTACAACTTTGACCTCTAAATTCACTTTCCTATCAGAACATATGCTGGAGTTAAAAACCAGAGAATTTTTACTATCCCAAAAGTTAATGACAGGCAGAAGAAAAACAACACACATCATTGTAAAACCAATATATTTATCGCTACGCTCAGAATATAAAATAATAATTATTGTTAAAAATAAGATGTATAAAACCTGAATTCAATTCATATCTTCAAATCATCAATAATAGAATATTTTGAAACATTAACATTTAAGATTCCTCTTTATTTAACCAAAACTTTTTTCAAATCATTATTTTTGAAACATTATTCTTATAATTGTATACAGGTATAGATCCAAATTGTGAGTTCTATTGTTTTTAATTTCCATTATTTGTATGGAGTATAGACGTTCACACTTTATGATCTCTTGTCAATGTTCACTGGATTATTGTGTCCTTCTCATCGTTTGTTTCCATGTCGATAGTTAAAATAAAAAAATAAGACAATGAATAGGAACTTAACGTTTTACTTTTTGTAATAATTATTTGTAATTACAGATTTTAATATTGTCTACCATTTCAAATTTCAATACTTTATAACTTCAACATTTAATACATTATATATTTTATATTTTACTGTATAAGGTATATATGGCAATTAGTTAGTAAAAATAAAATATTTAATGTAATAAATAAATTATTGATATTAATTTTTGTAATATATCTAATAACAAAATACCTACTTACATCCTTTTTTTGTATAATTGTATATAAGCTAATTTAAATCATATTATTTAAATGTAATATGTATATTTTTTATATAAAATATGTAGTTTGCACTGTTATTACTTGTTAATACATTTGTGTATTTGAAATCCAAGCTAATCCATTAATCCTAAGTTGATAGACAAAATATAAAGGTAATTTATTAGAAACAATAATGATAATTGTAATAAATATTATGTGTAAATTGCTAATCAATAGTTAACTATATTTAAATTTAAAAATGATTATTTTATACCTTTTAAACTGTGTACCTAATAAATTATGAAGTAATAGCTATATTATAATGTTCTATATGGAAATATTATAACGTTAGAATGTCTCAAAATCTAATGAAGGTATATTTATTCAGTACTTACCTAATTCTAGACCAGAAATAATATTATGATTAAGTAAAAAATAAAAGCTGTAACTCATATAATTTATGAACATTTATTTAATACATTCTATAAATGACATTGTGGGTTGACCATTCAGAAAGTAACTTAATATTTTTCTTTATATAAATAATGGTAAAACTAACTTAAAAAGGCCACCTTAACATTGCGTGACTGGCTCGTATGTAGGGCGCAAAACAGTGGATGTTAGAATATTTAGGATGCCTAGCAAAACTAATTAAAGATCAATATTATTTTTATAAGTAATTTTAATAAATACATTCAGAAGATTTTGTTTTATATTTTAGAGTTAAATTTAGAGTACAATGCCCGTTAATCAAATTTTCCAATTTTAAACTTCTATAGCTGCATATTTGAAGTGTTTGAAATAGTTAAATAAAATGTATATATTTATTTTTATTATATTTATATTTATAAAAGAAATAATATTTGGAATTTCAGGAGTGTAATTTTTTTAGATTAGTTAAAAACACAATGTTGTTATCTGGTCATCATATTAATTTTAGATTCTGAGTGATGAATGTATTGATCTTTCAATGATGTGTGTGTGTGTGTGTTTATTTTTTTGGCTGTCATAGTGTCATACTGTGATCACCTTGTGGAGGAGTAAAATGCTTTCATTTTTAGCTTTGAATTTAAATGAAAGTTATGATTTTGTTTTTGAAGCTAGTTTGCTATAAATTATTTGCTGTAATTTACTTTAAAAGTAAAAAAATGTCCAGACTTTTAAAAATTATTTAATAAATATTAAATTGTTTACTACAAAATAATTTAATTATTTTTCGTGATTTTGATGAATTTGAAATAACTTATGAGAGAATTTCCAATACATTTTCAAGCTTTTTTTACTCAAAAACAAAAAAATATCATATACATAGATAAAAAGAAAATTAAAAAATTTGATTATTTAATATATCTATAAACAAAACAAAAAGAGCTAAAATATTTTTTAATTTATATTACCTCTAAAAAATTCAAATATACATTTTTGGTAAAAAATTCAAGTTTCTACAGTTGTTAATTTTTGAATTGCAACATAATACAAAATCAATTTGTACAAAAACTGATTTTGTAAAATGATTTCCGTTTTTTCTTAATTTTTTTATTTTGTTATTTTTGATTATTTTGGAAAGTTTTCACCACCCTCATAGTACTAACTATATTTGGGTTGCTACCAGAAACCACTCTTAAAGTAAAAGATTGAAGTATTTTTGCAGCTCCAAAATGTGGAGCACACAAAAAAAAAAATTTTGAAAAGTTTTTGCTCCTTTAAGGAGCTTAGACCAATAATTATAATTATTACTAGACATTGATTAGTTTAACTTAAAAATGACAACTAAAATAAAATACATGAAAATAAAATTAAAATACTATTAAAAATACAAAGGGATTTACTATGTATACATACAAACACATTCTATTATGAAATAGGTGGGCAAGTGGGTACCCGTACCTCTGCTATACAGTAGGTGATAAATGGGTCACTGTAATGGATTTATGGATATGCTAAATGCCCTGAATTTAAATTTCATGAAATATCATTGTACCTATACGAAAAACGATTCTGAGCGGTGATGGCCTGTCAGCCTATGTCAAGTTTATTCATGATATGGTTTTTGATATTGCAATTAAAGTAACTTTACTTATTTAATATTATTTTAGTATACGAAGGTTGATTTAGTTTTTGCTAAAAACATTGCATTTATTATGATAATTAATATTTAATTATTATAACAATCTATATTTCTATCATATTATGATATTATTGTTATTAACTTTTGAGTCAATACCATCTTACCATGGAACGGTGCGAAGAGGTTAATGGTGTAAATAGGTAATAGTTTAAAACTAAACTAAATATTTTGGATATTTTATTGCATACAGCAAAAATTATGATTTAAATTACAACGAAATAAGTAACATCGTTATCTATAAAAATGTCCATGTAAAACAGTGCTCATACATTTTTTATATTTTTGGTCACAATAATTACTACTAAGGAATGAAAAACCTTGTTTTAAAATTTCAATCCTTAGTTATAAAAATTGAAGATTTAATCAATTTCAACTCAAAATCTAAAATTACAATCTATTTAGAATTGTAATTGTCCTATTGATTAAAAAATCAATTAGAATATTGCTTATTCAAATTAAAGTAAAATATTCCAGTGCCCACTCAAAAATTCAATTTGCTTTAAATATAATATGAAACATAAGTTAATTAATTTTAAATATGAATGAGTTTATATAATATTAAGTTTAAGTATACGATCTTAGATAGTTTTGTCTTTTAACTTCAAAGCGTTTATTTATTACCTAATGTGATTTTAAAAAAAAAAATAAAATAAAATTAACCTAACTATGTTTTTATTTAAAAGGTATCGATTAACAAATTTATCACAAAGCTTATGATGGTTTTATTTTTATTTTTAGGAAATGGATCTCCAAAAGGAACTCTCAAAGACACTCAAAAAAGTTCTTCACCATATAAGAACACACAATATACACAAAAACAGATGTTTCCTGACGAATCAAGAAGAGCTAGTAGTAGCGTTAGTCAAGTAAGAACTCCAGACATTTTATCTCAATTTGAATGATACATTAATGGCAGTAATTTATTTTATTTTTATTAATTTTTTATTTAAATTAAAGCTTAACTTATTCTATTACTTTTATGGTTTCTAATAGTTATTTAGTAAATACGTGCATGTAAACAAAAACGTAACTAATTAAAATCACAAATATAATATATATTTAAAATGCATTTATTTATTTCCCATTATTAAGGGGATTCGATACCGTGATTTTCTGTTTTTGTTTAACACACGCACGACATAGTATTTTAGACATGTTTTTTGCCAAACATACCAATTGATCTAATGAAGCGATAAGAATTCTGAATACAGATTTGAATTTGTCGTCGAGTCTACTTAAAATCGACTTTCCCACATTTTTGATATTATCCCCCACATTTTTTAAAATGTCACATTCAAAAAGAGTATTTAAAAATTCTGTTATTTCAATTTTTTTAGAAGTTAAAATCAAAAAATCAAAAATGTGGGAAAGTTGATTTCAAGTAGACTTGACGACAAATTCAAATCTGTTTTCAGAAATCTTATCACTTCAATAGATCAATTGGAATGTTTGGCAAAAAACACGTCTAAAATACTATGTCACGCGTGTGTTAGACAAAAATAGAAAATCACGGTATCGAATCCCCTTAAATCCAACTATAATTTAATACAGCATAAATGTATACCTATGTCTCTATTTTTTTGCCAGTTAACAGCTATTTTAAATGTTATATTTATATTTGGTGAATAGTGATGATATTTTCATCCTGGTACTGTATTGTATAGATGGTGAATTTAATGAAAATAATTCTTAAGTGTGTGAATAATATAAATATATTATGTAGATTATATATTATGATGTATGTACCTTGTACCTATGTGTCTATTTAGATTTTATATTGTATACTGTGTAATATATATTATAGGTAGTTATTTTTATTTACCTAACTATAGTATAACCTATCAAAGTTGATTTATGACCATTTTAATATAATAATTAATGGGATACGAATTATGGTTGACAACATATTTTATCTATTATGTTTTTCCTTAAAGCTTCTAAAACGATTAATTACGTAGAATTTAAGGTATAAGTGTATTAAATAACATCATTTTCATTCTGAATATAACAATTATTTTCAAGAAATTAATTTATCTTTTTTTACGGATAGAGGTTTTTTTTATTAAAGAAATAATGTTTTTTAAACGGTCGTTTAATGTCACCGTAAAATGTCATTAACCTTAAATGTCTTTTAAAACTTAGTTCCTATGACTTTTGACTGCTGAGTAAATTATTAATCATTGTAAATAGTAGTATAATACAGTTAATAGTAGACAAATAATTATCAATTTAACAGTTTCTCTAAGGCTTATTTCAAAAACTGTCACAATTGTTCCTATATCTTTCTCTAATAATTTTGAAATATTAAAAATTAAAACTTAACGCTGTATTAAATTTTGATTTCTGGTTCACTGTCATTATTGGCACAAAAATACACATCAGATAAATTATAATTAAAAAAATAATTTGTACTTAATTTTCCAGGGATAACTAAGGTGCCTCTTTCAAGTTTCAAAGCTTCAAATTAAAGTTACGAGAGTAGACGATAAACTGTGTAGTATAAACGTTTTAAAATAACAATTTACAACATCTGAATAAAATTAGTTAATACTCACCATTATTAAACCCACATTTCACGTGCACGAGTCAGGAATATATGAATATGTCCCTTTTTGCTAATCCCTAGGGTATTGTATATAATATGATGTTATATTATTTTGATTTTTGTTGGCTTGGTTAATTTGTTTTATGCTTTCTATTTGTTTTCAATTTCCAAATGTACACCTATATTTTAATATATTAGAATTATATATCATTATATTATCCTAATTATACGAGGATGGCAAGAAATAATTTGTATAGTACTTTAATTATAATTTTATATTATAATATGGTATTTAACGTATATGATAAACTCCTTGGCATTAAAATATATTTATTTTTGCTTCAAATTTACAAGACAGGTAAGAATTTATTAGATGGTTCAACATAAAAAAGAATAATAATTATAAAGTTGTACAGATTATTTTTGATTTAAAAATAATAATAATTTGATAATACGAGTGGATATTATATTTTTTAATTAAAACATTCTAATATTGATTTATTTTCGATATATGAATCGAAAATAAACGATATTATACAACATTTGTTATTACCTACTTTTAATTATACTATATAATGAGTTAATATTTTGATTTTAATCACTTGGGAAATGTCATAATATAATCGTCATAATATATTCTTCGTATTCTTTTTTTTAAGGAAGTACATTTATTTTTATACATACATTTAAAAAGTAAAATTCAAAATGAGTAATAAAAATTACTCATTTTATATTATTTTAATAATTCAAAAAGTGTTGAATGATATTTTAATTAATATTACACTATGTTGGAATATTATTCTTTTAAATATGTATACAGTAAATAAAATTGAACGTATTTATCATAGTGATATAAAGGTGCTGATATCACGTTTATCTGAACTTCATGATGTGTTTCAGGTTTCCGGTGACGAGAGGAAACGCTTGTGCGAGCATGTTAAGCCTTGCGACAGTGGCCTAACCGTCTATGGTTCGTTGACATATCAATTGAACCATGCCAATATGGAGTCGACAGGCATATTCGATTTTATCATAAAAGCACTGAGCATTATTCACAGAACAGGTGAGTTTCATAAATTTACAAACCATCAGCACTATAGTAGTATTAAGTATAATAGTATTATTATTATTATTTGTTTATTATCCAATACAATTATTAGTTTAAGTTCCACGACATGGTTGTAAAATAGGCTTTAAAAAAATTTACATACCACTTTCGCCACTGAAACAACTAATTTCTTAACAATATTGTGTATTTGTAATAAAATCAATCAATAAAATAATAAAACCTTTGAACGTTTTGATCATATAATGCACTGTGTCTCTAAAGATTTATTTATGATTTAATTATGTTAAGTTTTTCCGAAAAATTGAGCCTCTAAAATGGATATGTTTTTAGTTTTGAAATTTCTTTTTAAATGTTCAACATTATGATTTTTAAATCAATCAAATACATTAGGTATAAGTAAAATAAAATATTAAATCTTACATCGAAATGCAATGCTTGGTCAAACCTCTTGATAGTTTATATTATCATCAAACATATTTTCACCAAATGCCTTACACAGACCCTGGGCAATAATATTCTTACCTTTACGTTTCGTAATAATTTAATTCACTATAATGCTAAAAATGACAGAGTAAAATAATAAACATTTTTTTGGTTATTTAGTTTTAATTAATAAAATATTAATCGCAGGGACTCGAAAATTTTTGCCATTACATATTATATTGTTTCTATATATTTCAAAATATTAAGACTTTTTCCTTTAATAATTATATTATATTATATGGCTATATTATGAAAAACTTATAATAGTAAAAAAAGAATAATCAATTCAACTTTTTAATTTGTATACCATAACATATAAAATTAATACACAACTCAATTAATCCACACTTATTTATTAATAAAAAATTACACAAATACATTTTTATTATTTCACTTTACCATAGTATAAAATGTATCAAATTAAAAAAATATATATTTTATTTTCAACATAGTTTAAAATCTTATTTTTACAAAGATAAGTAAAAAACGGTGATATTTTCAACAATATGTGATGACTGATGCTTGGTTTGTCAAAAATTTTATTCATGAGATAGGTAGTTTTACGAAGATTTATTTTAAATATATCACGCATATGTTATATACTTACTTATTATACTGATGACGTAACTATTTTGAATATCATTTAAAAACCAATTTAAATAATGGAAATTTATATTTAATAAAATTCGTGATTGATTTTTAATGACATTTGTATTGAGACGTAATTTACATATACCAGCTAAACCTGTTTACTAAAAAAGTTCTCTTAAAATTGTCTACTGTGGAACAGTCTCTATTTCGTGATATTTTAAACTCAAAATTGTACGCATTTTAATAGATTAGGGGTAAAGTGGTTCAGAATCCCTTATTTAAATATTTCGGCAATAATATTGATTATTTTATCAGTTGAACTTATCTTAAATAACATCAAAATAATTTATTAATATATGGCCAATTTTAACTTTTGCCTGTTGATAATTTATTTTCAAGTTTCAATCACACCTAACATATAGGTTCTGGCCATTGTAATAAGTAATAATGTAATAAGAAATTGTCTAATTTGTGTTACATTTTTTTTATGAATAAATATTAAATGTTGTAAGATATTATATTACACTGTTAATTTTATTATAATTTGTATTATCGGAATACTAATAGTTATACAGTTTTTGGGTATTTTTTAGTATTATAAAAAAACTTTTTTTAAAAATATGAATAATTTAATAGACGGTTAAAATAAACATTGGCTAATGTTAAGCAATAGTAACCAAATAATATTTTAAGAATAATACTATTTTAAGTTTTTGAATAAATATTCCAAATACGCTATTTAAAAACTATACAAATAGGTACGTATTTCAAAAATAATTTTTAATAATTATTTCAGTTTGTAGTCAGTCCAAGAAAAATTAGGTACCTGTCCTATAATTTACAAGAATACCCGAGTTACAAGTTGTTGAACCTTACTACACTTAAGCAACTCGAATGTCCTTTTGTTTTACTCGGTTTGAAAATTGCTGACTGACAATCTATGTACAAAAATTCAAAAGTACACTCTTGGTGATTTCATCTTATAGACATGGTTAGAGGTATAAGGAGTAGGTACAATAGCTGTACTACATATTCACTTGCGATAAAAGCACTAACTCTTCAAGTCCATTCAACAAAGTGAACTCGAAATTTGTAAGAAAATAATTTTTAGTAAGTTTTATTATTATGTTTGTCATCCCCATTATTTTTATTTTTCGTTCAGATTAATTTTGATGACCGTGCATTCCCATCACGTTTGTCACAACAGGTCTCATCTACCGAAGTCACGTACCCAAACTTTCAAACGTTTTACCCAGTAAAGCGTTCAAATGAAATTTGACCAAATCCCATAACCTCGCATGTTCGCTTGAGTTTTCGGTTGAACCCCATAGACATAACTACTCACTGGTAATCTGCTTGTTTGTCCACACACTGGATTGTTTTGTCGGTGGTTTTACGTTGTTATCGAAAGCTGGGTTAAAATACCCATGAACCATTTAGTTTGTAGTTTGCGTGACAAGGGCACAAGGCTTCTTGCGTAGAATACTAACCAAAGACCACAAGTAAAATATATTTTATGACGTGACAATCCCAGACCAACTATTTGGTTTGATAATATTTTAATAATAACTATTTCAAAGTGTTTTTTTTTTATCAATCATCATAACAGTAATAAATAATAATTAATTCTTACCCATGAACATAAACGAGGGGTGGAAAAACATACTATTGCCAAAATATTGATTTTTAGGACATTTTAGGGAAAATGTCATTACATTTGTTCTTTTTGGAAAAAGTATTAAAATTTAATAATAAACATTTTCCAAAGCAAAAATTTTGATTTCTAAATGTTATTAATTTTATTATTATTTTAAGTACTTAAAAAAGACATACTGCAGCATTCGAGAAAAATATTCATTTATTATTATATTTTTATATTGATATTTAACTGTGTTATTAAATTTTAATTTTTTATTAATTCTTTAGTAAATCATTCTTCATAAATTCCGTTTTCATCTTTTCAATATCATTAAATTGTGTTTTGTCTTTGTAAAATTCTTTCGCATCAGGTGGAATTTCAAAATATGTAGTTAATTTAATAACATCTTTCTTCTTTACTAAATTAACGTGATTTTATTTGGGAAGGTTATCAGCTTGGCAAATATTTTTAGAATTGGTATTTCTATTTATAACTCCAACTATATTTAGAATTTTGGTAGATACCTATTGTTTATGTATCTTACTAAATACCAGTACACAAATTAAATTAAAATTATATTGACGCATACTTTGAATGAACTCCAATAACCTAATTGCTTATTATTTAAATTATATTTCAAAATGTTTAACAGATAGTATAGGTAGTAATGTGGTATTTAGTTACTTACTAATTTAGGTATTAATATTAAAATATTGTATAGCTACTTACAATTTATTATATTAATAATTGAGGCTTCCACTAGATTTTCGGATCTGAATTATATTTATATTTTATTGAAAAAGATTAATACATATTATGAAATATAAAAAGTGTAAAGACTATACAAACATTCAAAATAAATCATACTTTTCATTAGAAAATGAAAAAATGTATGCTCTAAAGAAAAGATAACAATGACGTTAGTTGTCGACAAGAAAACATTCTATACTATATTATATACTATAAACTATATATAAAGCTATATACATATAGATATAGTACATAATTGTCAATAAAAACAAACCATTTTTTTTTTTTAATAGAAAAGTAATTTTGATGATTAAGTACTTTTTTAATATGTTTAATAATACTTATATTATTTCTCTTTAAAACGATTCAAAAGTGTTCTAGGAATAATCTATATAAAAATCTAGGATTATATTCTTGATTTAATTTCAAACATCGTAATTGTAGTAATAGCTTAATTTAACATTACATTTTAGCACGTTTTGGAATAATTTATACTTAATAGGAATAGTTCGTTTTATTATAGTTAAGGGTTGAATTACTACTTCTTAAAATATACAATTAGCAATTTTCAATAAATAATATTAATAATATACCTTATAACTAATAAGTTATAGTTCAATAATAATTAATCAAAATATTTTTTTTTAGTTATCTGAAATTTCTTTAATTGACATAATATTATTATATTCGTATGATTTATACGGCCCTTTTAAATTTTAAGAACATAATAATTATAAGTTACCTAGATGAATACTATTATGAATATTATACGTTGAAAATGAAATGGAAATATACACTCACGTAAGAATACCAATTGTTGTATACCTACTTATTAAATGGCAGTTCGATTAAAAAGTAAAAATTAAATTTATATTTTATAATAGGTAAATGTAAAATTTAGAAACTAATAATTAATATTATAAATCTTGTTGACATATTATACTCATCTTATTCATTTATGCAGGCCCATGGAAAAATCTTAAGTCTTAACCAAACATTTGTGTATAAAAGTTGATAAAATATAAATATTAATTTGATGTATATTTAGTAAGTTTGTAAATTATACATTTATAACGAGGACCGTGTTATATGAAAACATACAATGATTAAAAGATAGTTATTAATTACCAAGTGTATATAAGTATACAAGTGTACATTAGGTACCTACTATATTTATATATTTAGTTCTTATTTATTTTATAGTTTTAATTGTTACATCTTACATTAAAGGAACATCATTAATGAGGATAGTTACTTATAATAAATTAGGGTAGGTATAGAAACAATATTTAATTTATAATTTACTATATTCTATTGTTCTAGTTGATTATACTTTATACTTTAAACTCTTTTATCATAAAAACAGAATAATCACACATACAATACCTATACTAAACAGTAACTAGATTTTAGTTAAAATGTAAATTTAATACCTATAATAATATAATGAATTTCAAATTTGCTTTCATTATTATATATTTATATAAGGAATGACATATTAACAATATGTCATACAATTAAGTAAGAACATAAATTACGTGAATGAAAATAATTAGAGGTAATTAATGAAAAATGAAAATCAAGTATATATTTTTTACCCCTATCATTTGAGTTGATGTGACTGGTTATGATAATTATGCGATCACCAATAAAAATGTAATGTTTCTAATAAAGCTTTCTATAAATAACATGTATTACCTATATTAATTCATAATACACATAAAAATAAAATAAAACCATAAACCTACTCAAAAGCTTATTTCTATTTCATGAGATATGGTAATAGTTTTATGAATAGGTATAATTAGTTTTCATTACTTTCCCTCGTGTAATAGCCAAATATTAGGTTTAAAATAATAATATATTAGATGGTTCATAATTTTTAGGTTAGGTTACACTTTGTTTATGATGAATATAAAACAATAATAATGATAATTTATTATGCACGTGTAATTCTAGTACTAAAATGTTTTATGGGTATGTATAATATGGTTTTCAAAAATAATTAAAGGTTCATTATTTTCAAATAACGAATTCGTAGAATTCTTAATAGTTTCAAACAAAAATAGTACTTATTATTGTTTTTTATATTCCAATAAATTAAAATGTATTTTTTTTATAAATGTTGACTAAATATATTACTAATTGTATCTTTAATATCATGGCTCAAACGTCGAGATAATAATTATATTCTGATTATTTTCTTTCACTTAAAATATTAGCAAAAAAATCTACAGAGTAATTCTTTAAAATTTAAACAATAAACAATAATAATCTTTAAAATTATTAATATTTCCAATAACACCTATATTGTATTTACATAATTTTAATTTATTAAAAATAACTTTATTACTATTTTTATCATTATTTTTTAAGTAATAATTTGTTTGAATAACAAGTAACAACACATACATGATACATTATCAATTATCATATTCTGAAGCAGAATATTTTTCAAGGATTTAGAAAGATGACATAATTGAACTTTTAACATGAAGTAAATTATATTTAAATTTGTAATACTTAATAAAAATTATCAAAGAACAATATTATATACAATAACGTGACCGTCTTAAGTGTATGTTATACTAATAAAATTATTATTTCGATAACTCTTACCTTACTTTGAAAATACCATTTTTACATAATTTTTAGTTATTGCAAACAGCATACATTTAAAATTTTATATTTTGAAGCAGAATATTTCTTGAAGTATTTCGATACATAATAATCTAATTTCCTACATGTCATGCAATTAATTATTACTCTTCCATCGTCAGTATTAAAAAGGTATAATGAGCAGAGTGTTCAGTATTGACATATTACTCAGTAAAATGTTGGTTCACTATACTCCACTCATACAAACTTTAAATACTTATAACTAGGTAGGTATAACTAATTAACTAATTAATTAATTAAACAATTAAATAATTATCTACTCGTTCGAAATTCAAGTTTTATGTAGGTATCGCGAAGTATTCCGAAAAAATATTTTTCTTCAGGTTATGAAATTGAAAATGAAAGTTGTCATTCATAAAAGCAAAACTATTAAAAATGACAAAAATAAAATATTGTAAAAAGTATAATTTTTTTTAAATGTTGTTTTACTATATTTTAAATAATAATAAAAAAAAAAAATAAAAAAATAGGTATAAAACTTTTTTAAATGACAAGTGAAAACACTAACATGTATCACCTTATATTATACTGTTTAGACTAAATGGTTCAAGCTTTTGAATTAGTATAACTGTACAAGAAAAACAAAACATGAAACATAACTTCCTTACTAACTAATTAATAAAATTTCTCCATATTTTTTTTTTTTTTTTTATCAAACATATACTATCCGCGGCATCTGTGATCATTGGACGTTAAAATATATTTTACAATATTCATGTATTACATAATATTAAAAAGTCGCTCTACTGTACAGTAGGTCACAAGTGGTTCACTGTAATGTGTAATGGATGGTGTTATATTTGATTTCAATGATATAATATCATTGTATAAGAAAAACAATTCTGAGCGAAAACGGTCAGTCAGCCTACGATATTACTAAGAATATTTGATGATATTATTGTGAATAAAGTAATTTATATAATTATATATAACCTATTTACGTGGAACCCTGTTTTTAATTTTAAATATCTAGCTATAGAAGCTTAACTTTTTATGAATATTATTAACTACAAAATAATTATTAAATTTTTAATTTTATAAATTTTGTCGAAATTCGAACTTTAAATGCTTATAAAAAAAATTGTGCCTATGCATTTTTAATATTTTTCAAATGCTATTGTAACAATATATCAGGAGTTTTGAATTACATTTTCACGCTTTTTCACCCAACAAAGAAAATTTTATTGATATTTATAGAAAAAAAAACTAAAAAAAATTGAAGACCGAAAATATCTGTAAGCAGCTCAAAAAGAGCCAAATTATTTTCAAAATGTTATGGTGTATAGAAAATGCTAATATGAACAATCAGTCGAAATTGCATGTATGTAATTCGTTTAATAGTGAGTGTATGAGTCATATGTAGGTACTATAATGTACCTGTAAACTAGAAATATGTCTTGCTTATACAGAACGATGTATTTATCAAATCTAAACAAAAATTTGTAAAAATGTGATTTTATGAAAAAGATCGACTTGTGCCTTTTTATGCATTTAATATTTCATTTAACAGCTGGTATTATTTTAAAGCTATAGTGGATTCTTACTTAATTTCTCATTTTAACTTATGTCGTAAATATTATTATTATTTATTTGGTTTTACCAAAAATATAATAACTACCTACTTAATGTAATGTTAGAAGAAAATAATAACTTACCGTTTAATATATCTACCGAGTGGTGTATTCGTACTGTATATACCTACATTAGTTTTTATTTAATGAATATAAAGATTTTTTTTATTTAAACAATTTTTTTCAAATGTTATTAGAACAAGATATAAAAATTACAAAATGTTGCACCAATTAATACCAATTATAGACTATTGACACGAAAACGTTATAATATGGTATAGATAATATTTTCAATTTTAAAACAATTTTAATGAATGAAAATATTCACATCATGTGCAAATTTAAATTGTTATTGTATACCAGTATAATACGATCGTTGATTATAAAGAGTATACATCACCCACAGATTTAAAACGTATTGATTCCAGTGACAAAAATGTAGGTCGGATTGAACTGTTAATACTATGATATTAAATATTTGCGACCACGGCGTATTATTTATAGAGGTACTAATCAATTATTATTTCAAGAATTAACATAACATGCTATATATATTATAATAATACCGCAAACAAATATTAATTTAAACAAGTATTTATTTAAATTTAAATTATAAGTTGGCATTTTTGATTATTAAGATTAATTTAGTTTCAGATTAACAATGGTTAAAAACAAAAGTAAATAAACACTATTATGTATATTATATTAATTAAAAAAAATTTGTTTTCATGCTTCTCCGAATGATGTTAATAATAGTCCATTATGATGCTTGCCTGAGGCGTGCATGAGTTAATAAAATTTGATTTTAATTTGATTCAGTTTCTAAATTGAAAATTTATGTAACAAAATTAATTTATGTTCTTTAGTTATCATATTTATAAATTAAATTGGATTTAATATTATTTTCTATAAATAATATTATAAAATAAAAACAATAGGTAATACTGATAATTTATAAGTAGGTATTATTACTTATACACTACAGTAAATTATTATCAAAACACTTTTTTTATGCAACAAATTAACTTTTATCCATGTCAAATTGGAAAATCATACTGCTTCTATACTTATTAATATTTATAGAAACTTTCAGAAAATGTTTTTTAGATATTGTGAAATGAAAGCATATAATTTGACGTGTGTCATTAATTTTAATATTTAATAACTTAAAGCTGGTTGATACAAATTATTTCTGTATTTAATAGAATGCTTAGGACATTAGGTATATTAAAATCAATGAAAAATAGTACAATATATTAATATACATTAGTCTTATATAGTTTTCATGGAAATTAAAATTGACACTATAATGAATTGTAAATTAGGAATTTATAAATTGGTAAAATATACAATAACATTAAGCACTTAACAAATTTAAAAAATATCATGAATCTACCTACAATAAAATTTGTTTTTTAAGTGTGCTTTACGACACTCGAGCATTGAAGTAATGGTTAATAAACATTTAAACTGTGTACAGCTCGAAAAGATAGAATACTGTTCAAATACTAATAACGGAAATCCAACAAAAATTTGTGTTATCATAATAAATTGTATTATTAATATTAAGTTATAATTGTCTATGAAAATGTTTTTTGAAATCGTATTATAGAATATGTAGGTTAAGTAGTAAGTACGTTATATAATCTGAACAATTATTTCAATGTCTCTCTATAAATCTGTCCCTGTCTCGAGATTAATTGGCACTAACAAAGATTTTAGAAGTTCCCACGAGATTATGTGTTATATGTTACAATTCTCACAGAGAGCTGTCGTATTTTATTGGTTTCTCCGGTAAATTTACCTGAATAGGATTTCGAACTACTGAACCACGAACTCACCGGACCAGAGGACAATAAAATTCACTTGTGAGCCTCTTGAAGAAATAGTTCCCTACCTACCATTTGTGTCTTATTATCTTTATTGAAAAAGAAATACAATTTGTGGGGTAATCCTATTCTTTTGAATATAATGTTATATTGTATTTTGAACTAATGTTACATACTTAACACAATGAAAATAACTAATAAGTAAAAGTATTAAAGTATCATTCAATGTTAAGTCTTTTATTTATACTTCTGATAGGATTAATTATCAGATAGGTAAATAAAACATATATACTTAAAGTAATTCTAAAAACTAGAGTGTAGTAATAATAGGATTAAAAATCAAGACATTAAGATCAATAAAAATGAAATGTATATTTTAAGAATAAATATTGTACTAAATAAATAATTTTTGTCATTAATTTGACATGGATTGCATTGACTAACATGACGGATATATTAAACTTATTATTTAGTATTTTAGTTATTTTTAATAAGGAATTCCTTATATTAAGTTATAAATATTGTGAATCGTTGAATCTTATAGTTCTTAACTGCTCAATTATAATAATGGATTTATAATTTTTATGATTTCAGTGATAATGACGGTAATTTTGTCCATTTTCACGGTGGTGCCTTTAATTATGTTCGTTGTTGGTAAGTTTTGTTATAATATAAAGTATACTTTTAATCCAAACAAATACTATTTAATCACCTTATGCGAATGCATGCATATATATTAGCTATAAAAGATAATTTTAAAGTATAATTGTCTATGTGTACCTAATTACTGCCTATACAATTGATTAAAGTAATTTTAATGTTTAATTTAATATTTTCATGTTTATCAAATATGGTGGTTTAACGAAAAACCTCAAACTTCATTATTTACAGTTCTTTAATCAATTTGGCTATAGTTAATGTAAGCATGTAATATGCAAGCATATCGAAGGTTTATGAATTATATAAATTTTATCATTGTAATAAATTATTAGTTAATTTGTTTCATTATATTTTTTAAAACATCTATCGGAATTTAATAATAATTTATAATAATGTGTAAATAGAACAGGTAAATATTTCCATAAGTATTTCAGACAGGTATTGAAAATCAAATTTAAATTTACAAAATATTTTGGGATGTTTATGTATGAATGATCATATTAATCATTATACCATATTTTTTAGTCCAACTACTTTACTTATATAGTATTGTTGTTTTATGTAAATAAGTAAGTACTTATAAAAATATAATATTGAAAATATTTATATTCATTTATTTAATGCTACAAACAATAACTGAATATTAGAATAAGTATATGAAGAAGTTGAACAGTTGTACAATTTAGTCAACTTCGAAATTCTATACTTAAATATTTTACGGATGATATTAATATAACAAAAATAATAATGTATTATTTTTAAATTTTTAATATGAACATTGCAATGTCACTAATTTTACTATATAATATATTATAAGATAACAATAAATCTTAAATATTATATGTTTATATTTTTTTAGATAGTTATATACATTCTTTATTTATGATTTTATACTACGATTATGTAATGACTACATAAATAATTTATGATGTCTTAACTCAAAACATTCTTATTTTGATAAAACTGTTGGTCAAAGTTCTCTTCTAATATAGAAATATAAAATATATTTAATTTAAAAATAAAAACTTGATATTAATCAAATAAACAAAAATAGAGTAAGATCGTTGCATGCGTTTTTAAAAACATTTTTATTTTATAGTTGTCACATATCAGAAACAAAATAAAACAAACGAAAAATACTTAAGTAGCCAACTCTTGACTTTTCATTGATATACTTATCGATCTCCCAGAAACCGCAAATTCATTGTACCTAATTTTATTGTTACATGGTCATTCTTATATTTACTATTTAAATTTCTCCTTCTAAGGTTTAAGTGAACGCAGTGTTATGTCTGGTGATATCAAATACAATTTTTACTTATCTACGTTAAAAAAGATTATTAATCACCAAATTATTTGATTTAATCAAAATTAAGCCACAAAATATACATTTTAAAATTCCTTTTTCTATCTGCCATAATATAACTTTAAAAAATATAAACTTAAGTAAGCAAGCCATAGTTTCTAAGAATTATAAAATTAATTAAAATCCATTTTGGGGAGATATTTTATACCTATGACTCAAAATAATTTAATCTTATACTAAACTTTTAGTAGTTTATTTATTAGGCCAGTTCACTGTTAAATATTAATATTTAACTTGGTAGATTGCAGTTAAAAAATATACAGACTACATTATTATGATTGAAGAACTCTTCAGTTTTATAATATAATTCATTAGGTACATAATATGTATATCACACGACTTAGAGCCTTAGAGGTTACCTATTGATGAACAACTGTTTGAATATTGTTTTCCAGTGTGAATTTCATAAAATAAAAATAAGGAACCGTCAACCTTTCATAATTGTTTTTCGCATTTGTTGTAGATGTTTCGTTAAATCCTAATATATAAATTAAATATATTAGATCAATAATGTAATGTGCATACTAGACACGTCTAAAAAATAAATACATTTATAAGCCAACACTTGAGTTAAGCTACAACAAATTCCGTGTTGTTTTTTTTTATATTTAATTATACAATACTTTGGTTTTCAGAAATAGTGCGTTCTATAGTTAATATATACTAAGAAAAAATAGTAGGAGCAATATTGATGAAGTGTTTCTAATTCTTTGATAAATTATAATTTCTTAAAAACTTATTTGTAACTGTTATTTTCTGCCGTAATATATTATACTCAAATTTACTTTAGTAACAAGTTAAGAAGAGATAACGATCATAATGCATGTAGTCTAATAATATTATTGTACCATTTCAATTCGCAGGTGGGAATACAACAAGCTGAATAGTCAACATTTAATGTACTAATTGTTAAAAGTTTTGATGCATACTATTGTAGTGTCAATTGGAAAAAAAAATGGAAACATTTTATTTTACTATTGGAAACTCAGCTTATGGGGAGGGGGCCAACAAATTATTCGTTTTACACCAAAAATTAAACTTTTAAAAGTTAAAGTTAAAACAACAAAATAAAATATTATTGTATGTGCATTATTTATTTTATATGGTATTACCTATTTGAGGAAATTTTTTTAATATAACTACCTACTTCAGTAATAACAAATATAAACTAAGAAATAAAGTAATGCCTATTCAGAAAATACATAATACCTAATTAATGTTTGTAATAAACATTGATATAAGACTAAAGACTTTTTTGAACATTAATTAAATCCATTTAAAGTAGTTTAGGTAAACAATTTTATTTTTAATTATATAATTACATACTAATTGTGGCTTGCAATTATTACCTAGTAATCATTTTCCAAGACCCTAATTAGAAGAAGAGCTATTGACGAGATAAAATGAGGAGACACACTGTGTTTATTATTTAGAACATACCTTTACAGTTTATACAATAATTTATGCGTATAATATATTAATTTATATGTCGCATTAATTAGTTTAATTCGTTCTTTTAATGAAGTGTGTGTTTTTTCAACATAATTTTATATATTAACCTACTATTACATAGGTTTTAGGTAGGTACTTGGACAATATTAGTATAGTTTAATTTATAATAATAATATAACAATTCCCTATGCGAATATAGACAGATCTTTGTGCAGCGAGCTGGCAGAGAAACCGACTTGCAATAGGCACTACTTTTCTACTGTTATGCATCGTTTTTCGGCGAAATAAATATTACTAATATTACCTGAGACCGTGCACCACCACATGCTAAAACGGATATAACAAGAAAAAAATATGCAATACCATTACAATATGATTGTCTCGCTGCCAGATACGCTTTGTCGTATCCTGATAATATCCACACCTTTTTACCCTTAGCTCTAGGACCGCTGCGCACGAATTGATTAGCTCACACTAATCCCCGACCCAAACGAAACCAACCGAACCGAACTTAGTCGGAGCTATACAGGCGTGGGCGCTATAGGTGGGGTCAAGGAATATCGATTGTCCCGGGATATAATAATCACCCTGACATGACACGATATAGCACGCGCGTTTGCACATGCACATCACACTTTGCGAGGCATAAATGTAATGATAATGTTCAATACTGTGACAGTGCCGGCCAGCGCGAATAGGCCGTATAAATATTGTAAATTATCATAAAATTATAATGCGGCGGATGGCGACGGCGGCGTTCGTCGTCGTCGGTTTTGGCGTGTTGCAGGCGTGGAGTTCGTCCGGGACTGTCCGCGGGAACCGCACATACCGGTGTACATGATCGTGGGAGGCATATTCGGCACGATCAAGATGGTGTGGCTGCTGTGCCGGCAGGTCAAGTCGCTGCGGTACAACAAGCGCCGGCGGCCGGACATGGGCACGCGCGAGGACATGGTGTCGTCCATGGGGTCGCGCATAGCGTCCGTCGGGCTGGCCGCGTTCCTGGCCGGTTGGTTCGCGCTGGGCAACTATTGGATCCTGTCCGTGTACTGGCCCGACTCGGAACCGTCGTCGCTGTACGAGCCGAACGTGTGGTGCAACCGGACGCTGTACGTCACCAGCCTCGTACACCTGGCACTCGTGTACGTGGCCGGCGCTGTAGTGCTCGCCGCCGTCGTGGCCGTGCTGGTGTTCCAGCAGTGCGCGCTCCGGTTCAAATAGCATACGGCCAACACGGCGCTGTGCGGTTGCGCCCACGGCCACCACGGCAGCCGCCGCATGACCATCACCAGCATACTGCCGTACAGCGCCATACACATCAGCGTCACCCAACCAGTGGACGACGGTGGATGTGACGTGGCCCTGTAGTCTTGTTGACCATCCCTCAACGCCACCCTCACCCGAAATTCCTCGGCCCCGACCCCCCCCCCCCCAACGCTCATCCCCAACCACTGCGATGCCTCGGACGACGGTCGAAGGTGGTTGCTACTTGTTCCAGTCGTATACGATCGTCGTGCACATTATTGTGCGCATCCAGCTGATCGTGCCACAGTGTAAGTATAGAAACTCATCAATATTCGGGCACTTGCGGTACATAATATTCGAAAGCATTTACTGTTTTCAAATACAATAATTTGGACTTTTTCCTCAACGTCACTATCAAAATCCATAAATTAATATTCTAATATAGGTAGAGGTACTCTTGAAACGTCTAATAAAACAATATTAACGAGTGACAAATATGAAATAACACGTATTGAGTCAATAAAATACTGCGAGCTATTGAGAATTAATACTTGTTTACGGTTGTGTATATAGATGTATAATATTTACAAAAATAATTTTAAAATTGTAATAATATTATTTTGCCTCAAGTAATGTGTAAAACCGTAGAACTATCGTTTACTGCTGCGGCGGTGTAAAGGATCTTAACATCACGATCATAATATCAGGCTGATATTATCAGCATTTGCTGCGTTAGGGTAAAGTTATGAGGAACTACAGGTCTTAATCGAATATATTACGGCTGAGAAATCTACAATGATTATAATAGTATAATGTCGTGTGTACAATGTAACGTTTGCTGGTAAGCATCACTCGTATCGGTGTCCTTTGTATTCGGCATAATAATATTACGATCGTCGCATTACGCGTCGTTACGCAAAGTCATTTCGTGCGCATCCATATTATTAGTTAGGTACCTTTAGCTGGGTTTGTGTCATGTGCACTAGTTGCCACGTCGTCGAGTTGCTTCGCTCATTGTCAAATATTATGACCGATATGTTGTGCCACAGATCCGACACCATGTAAGATGCGTAGGTATAATAATTTATAACGTGTAATTTATAATTTATGTGCGCTGCATCGTAGGATATTTATCGCCCGTGTCTCACCGTGTTCGTTCCCGTAAATAACTTCTTTTTTTTTCTAATTTATATTTTTGAATTATGATTTCGAACAACGATTATTGCATTACCAAGTTGCAGTTAATAATATTATAATTTCTCATATTTGTACGGACGGTATATTTAAACTTTAGAAACCGTGTTTCGTAAAAATCGATTGTAAATATTTTAAAAGTAGAATTACTAATTTTCATTACCTATTTAAATAGTTAAGAAAGTTTTAAAGTTCATGCAGCCGGCGGGCAGAGGAATATAATATATTGTCGGGTGAAGGATAATATATGTAAGAAACAGTTAAAAACGGTGAGATACCCCTGTGCAACTTTAAGTGTAATTTAACGAATGTAAGTCACTATAAACGTTTTACATTCCTCGCTTCCCTCAGAATGGTCTTTTTTTTTTAATCCACAACCCTATTATGTGACACCCATATAATAATAATGCACCCCCCCCCCCCCGATTCCCAGCCTATTTCACTGCACACGGGTCAACGCTCACCAGGAAAACTAACTTAAACTAACTTCTTATTATTCCTACATCGTACGCTAGTTCACCTATCATTGTGTATAAATGCATCATGTGTATACGTATGCTATTTCGTTAGCTGTTCTCGTTCGTTTCGCTCCATTATTGTTATTGTTATTTTTATCGTATAAATTCACGTTTTAATTATTGAAGTCATTTCGTCCTTTTTGAAATCCTTGTTCTCTGTTTTACTTAAAAGTTTGGTGCCCAACACATGTTTAACGAACTGAAACAATTTAAAATGTTTAAATGCGTTTCGTCGTTCAACCGACAATTTGATTTATCTTTGCATTTAAATTATTTAATACATTTTGATGGATAATATTACTATAATATTTAATTTGCTATTATAAAATAATATATTTTAACTCGTAACACAGTGTAATATTCGTCATTTTTTAATTAATAAGTATTAAATATATATATATACATAAGACATATTATTATAATACGAGACCTTCGTTGTTTCAATACTATACATATTATATTATCTACTTAATTAAAAACTAAAAGAAAATGTGTATATGATTCACTCTATTATTGTTATAATTGTAATAAAAGTATTGTGTCTCCTGACACGTCATGTTAAATGTATTAATCATATATTATTATACTATAAATTATTACAGTTGAGTCTATACTCTATAGGTAATATGCATTATTGAAAGTGAAAACATACTTAAATTTACAATATATTTTACAGTGACTTTATTCAAATACTCAGTTTTATTTATAACTCAAATGTGTTGTAATATATATTTAATATAAGTACAATGCTTATTTTAGATTGATTAAGAAGGGGAAAATAATAGTAAACTCACCTAACAAACAAGTTAATCGTAGTCATAAAGATTCTAAAGCAAACGATTAAGTCCCTTAATGTTTATTACATTGTATAGTGAAGTTAGTTATATTAGTTCACCATTGTTATGTCTGAACTAAGCTACTCGTATCTGGAGAAATAATTGTTTGTATATCGCATAAAATTAAACATAGGTTAATATAAACTGTCATTAAATTTAAATATTTCTGTTGCTTTTGTAAATTTTAATTATGATATCATAAAACGGTTCAAGTAAACAGTCGCTATAGGTACTGGCATTGTACTTAACACTTAAATTTAGTAAAAGTTCTAAAAGTAATTATTATAGCTATGTCATGCGTGATTTGGATTATGGTAAGAGGATGGCCTATTAAATTTATTCCGTGAACCTAAATTTAATCACGCATAATGTATCACAATAATAATAATTGTTCTACGGTGCGTGTTATTTTATTAAACTTGGTTTTGAATGTTTTTTTTACGACGTTTCGAAATGTTATTATCTCGTATATTAAACTCATATGCATAAGTGCGTGTTCATATACTATACTCACTCTGCGCGTTCATTGATTTTTAATTATTTTATTATTTTCGTGAATACAACAGAAATAATTCAGTTAGAATACTCTTAAAAGTTGAATTAATATTCTACTCGTTTAACGAGTATTCGCATGAATGCAAAACAGATATATCATTCTGATTTATGACCATTGGTATCAATGACTAAAAGATTTTAAGTGTTTGGACGTGAGTACGTGACATGAGTTAAGTTGAGGACGACAATGGCGGAAGGTTGCGAGTTAGCACTTTAATGCTTACATTAAGTCCCGCAGGTAACCGTCAAAATTATTCTCACCGTCTAAATATATTTTTTAGTGCGCAGGTTCAGAGTGACCTGAATTTATAACAATTAATGGACTCTTTTACTGTAAAATATCTACCTAGATAATAAATAACAATGAGTTTAGTGTTAGGTAATTGTCATTATTGCTATAATATACAATATCAATATAAACGCGAAGATGTTATTTATCATGTTTATCGTTTTTAAATTGTGTGTGTATAAAAAGTTATGACTTAGGCCATTGTGATCAAAAATTCGTGTGAGTTTACCCGTCAAATTGATATTGAAAAAAAACATTTACGGTTAAAAAATCTAACTAACTAAAAAAATAGAATTTAGCCTTTAGAGTCAAATAAAAATTAATTTGTGACAAATAAAATAAAGTTTCTTTTGATATTTTTAATGTCTGTAATGAATTGGTCTAATTTAATATGTATTAATATTCGAAATTAAATACTACCATCAAAATTAAATTTGGTTTTTGGTTAAAAATGTTTAATGTTATTAGTGTTTATAAAACTATACTATAGGTAATCTTCAATAATTAATTGTTAAAATTATATTCAAATCATTTAAAATAAATTGGTATGTATACTATAGGTACGTATTCGTAACAAAATCCAAATAAGCCATTCAAATAGTTTATACAAAATTGTATTTATATTCAAGCCCAGTAAATATAATGTCAAGATATTATATATGTCACAAATAGGTTTATTTATGCTCTTAAAATTCAAAATACGTTTCTACTTAAAAATGTTATCAGCAAAAGTGTACAGTCTTGGTCAAAAATTGGTAGATTTAATTATTGTTCTAAAACAACAATAATTCCGGGACTATAATTGAAGGTCATACATGTTATATAAATATTATAAACAAAATATAAAACATTAGAACTCAGGATGAAAGACTTGAAACTGACTTTGTTGCACATCGTTGTATCTATCATTGAAAAGATTGATATTTTATAACCAAGTAATCCAATTTCCCAATATCCTGTCCGTCCGTTAATACTTAAGTTAGTGTTTTTATTATTTTTGTTTCCTTTACCAGAATCATCTCCCTACCCATAAGGCGTGACAATGATTTTATTTATTCACTATATACCGGTGTTTACGTTTGCAATTAACTCGGTCGCTCTCCCAGTGTCGATATAAACTAACAATAAATTATTATTGTCCAAATGTAAACGGCAAATCCCTGTATTTTGTTGTCCCCTAGGGTTTTTGGTGTTTTTAACAATTCGTTTCAATTTTCTCTCAAGAGCCTTCCTGCCCATGTTTACACCGTACACAATTGTATACAAACTTAAAGACAATATGTGAAATTAAAAACGAATCATTCAGTACCTAGTGTCAACACAATAATGAAAACATGTTTCAGCAATGTAAACCCAAAAATTAAGTATTTATAAATTATAATTAAAAGTGGTGAATCATTTATTTTATAGGAGTTTAATGCTATTGAATTAAAATTCTATAATATAAACATGTATTTATATTTTTATCCACCTGATCTTCCTATAATACTAATAGTTTTTTTTCTTTTATTTCTTTATTACAGTTAAATATAATATTATTTATTTCAAATATTGTCCTGTATGACCATGTGCATTTAATTGTTTGTAGATTTGTGGATTTATATTGAATTATTATCGATATGTACCAGGTACCTACATCAAACATGAGGTTCGTGTTTAAACTTATCTGTTTCATGCAGATTACACAATTAACAATATTATAAATGCTGGGACCAAAATAGTAGAATTTATATAATTCAATCGAGTCTTTATAGAATATAATTTATTTAATGTGTGTATTAAATAATATTTCCTAAACCAATACTAACCATATCATACTACAAATATCAAAGATGTGATCGTATTAAAGATTATAAAAGTGATCAATTTTTTTTCCTTTTAAGTTCTATATTTTTGGCATAAACCTATATACAAATATAAATATTTTCAATGTAATTATGTTTATTTTGACGTACTATACTTCAATATAACAAAAGTATAGCCTATAATTATATTTTTAACATTTATTTGTTTCAGTTTAAGCCATAAGTACCTTCTTGTTTCCTTAAGATACCTAATATTTTTAATATATTTTCTATAAATTTAATATAACTAAAATACAGAGTGTTGAATTCCTGATGTATACCCATAAATAAAAACTTATATTTAAAATTAATTTTTAAAATATAATAATTTGCATTCAGAGTAATTATTTTAAAACTCATAATTAGAAATTCCAACAAAATTGTATAATATGATTTACTCTACAACAGTTTTTATGAAAATTAAATTTCTAGATATTGTAATACAATAATGAATAATAAAGGTTAAAACATAATCACTCGTATAATATTAAAGATCTTCGTACGAACTTTTATAAAAAATAAAATCGTTAATATTTAAGCTGTACCTATATTGATTTTTTTTGTTGTTGTGCAACCGTAACCTAATTTTTGTTTAATATACAGTTTTACAATCATTATTTACTATACAGATATTTTAATATTGCCGTAAATATTTACTGAAATGGGTAGTTAAAAATAAAAAAATAATTATAAAAACTATCGACCATTTTTGAGGTAATTTTAAAACAAAAAAAAAGAAAACAATTTAATGTCATATTTTATTTCAATAAAAAATCGTCTATGCGTTGTTCAATAGGTACTTAATATCACATATGTATTTTAATCAAGTATTATAGTTGTTATGAACCAAATTTGAAATTCATAATTATCATGATAATGATGCAGAGAAAAACTTCTTTGAACAATATATTATTATGTAAATACTTTGTGTTCAAAACATATTATACTATGTGCTATTGTTAAAGATAATATAGATCAGATACACATAAGAACAAATTTGTCAAGGAATGTTGATCGATTTCCATTTTTTCTCATAATCAATAAGTTGAAAACGATGAATTAAATATTTGAGAAAATGTATACTTAAATTTCAAGTTATCACTGTAATATACTTAGTTATAGGTTGATCAAATATTATAAATAAATACGCTGTTTAATGATAATTCTTACGTTGGATATGTTTGGTATAAAAGTATAGGTGCACTCCTAACTCCTCATCAATACCTACAGCCAATTAATAACACGGATCGAAAATACTTCATGACTTGCCTAGAAAAGGCACATAGGAAGAAAAAACATTTTAAAATTAGGTAGGTACCTAAATGATTTAATTTTTATATTCGTAAAAATTATCGACTTGAAACGAAAAGATACAATTTAAAAATTTGTGCCTATGAACGTTTTTCGCTGTCAGTGAGAAAATATTACATTTCAACTAACAAAATGTGTGAATTTTTCCATCTGGTAAAGATATAATATAATAATAGAAAATTAACAACAACAATTCTTCGAGTTTCCTGTAAACCAGACAGTAGACATGTATATCTACATATATTACATTAAACACAATTTTGCATATAATATTATATACCCTAAATTATTGTATTACATTAAAATATAACAATTGGTACTTTTCAAATAATATTAATTTTTAGATACAACTTAAAAAAAAAAAAAGAGTAAATCGAATTGTTAACTATTGGTAATATTACATTAATTAACTTATTGCCTAGGTAGTCATAAATAATATGATTATTGTACTATTATTGTATTATTATGGAAAGTCGTTTTAATTTTCAAAAATGATATTGTTATTGTGTAAGCAACAATGAGAAAACAATTTGGAAAGATGAACTAAAAAAAATATATATATAATTGTAACTCTTACATAAAAATTAAAAAATCCGTCTCCTAATAAGACTACCAAAGTCCGTTCCTGCAGATTTAAAAATAAATGTTTTTCTTGATTTAAACAGCCAATTAAAAAGGTTATATTTAATAAACTTATTAAGTTTTTAAATGCATTAATGTATTATACCTACAAACTGTAAAATAAATAAATAGTTATATTAATTTGTTCTTAATTACTATCAAAATAATATAGTCAAATAATAACTACCTATTATATTTAATTTCAAAATAAGTTTGATTTGGGTGTAGTGGAAACAAATCCTACATTAACCTTACTTTAACTATCTTAAAAAGAACAAAAGATACTTCAACAGATGGATTTCTCCTTTATATTAGAATGACCCTTTAAAAAAGTCACTTTCAGTAAAATATATAATTCAACATTTCACATAGAATATATATTAGGGTTCACATAGGCTACTACAACACTAGTATAAGCGAAATAAAATTCTACGTAGTTATACGACGTTACCACTTACCAAAATGATTTATTAACAATTAAATACTCCAAAAACAAATACTTTCAAATAGCCTACAAATCCTGCATAAACCTAACTTAACATTAAAATCAATAAAATATCTTGAATTGTACTAAATAATTATTTTAAATTATATTATATTATAATAATACAAATTATCAATAAATGTATGATAATAATAAATAATTTGTTTCATACATTGAAAAAAATCAAACTATTTTAGATACAGTCTCGATATTATATGGTCAATTTATACTAAAGTATTTTATAATAATAATGTTACTGGATAATTTGTAAAATAATTTAAAAAACATAAATGGGTCATTTATTTAATTTGTTAAGATGAATAAATAATTATTTATTATTGTAGAAAAGCATTAGGTATACTTTAACCGTGTATGTAATGTATTATTTGACTTAATCAATTACCTAATAACTATATTTAGTTATAATTTTATGTATCATATAATATTATTCCAGGATTTAAGTTTTTTCTTGTTATAAAATATTAATTTAATAAGTTTCAGTTTTTTTATTTTTATTAAGATTTCACTGTTGTTCTTGTATTTTTTTTTTCGTCAAAACTTGTTTTGTTATTTCTACAGACAAAATTCCTCATTTAGATGATTGTAATAAAACACCAAACACAATTTAAGGAATCAAAGTTTATATAATTACATCAAAACTGTTTATAGGTATATTATTAATAATAATTACGTGGCTATGAAAGGCTACATTTATGTTATCAAATCTATATTTTAATTAATGATTTATGTCTCTTACAAATTATCTAAAATATTTTATCAAAAAATAAGTTATTGTATACCACTAAATTATTACTATACTTAGTTATTATTATATTACTTTAAAATAGTTGTGTATTTTATGTGCAAAAAATATAATACTGAATTGTTTTATTCTTATCTTCTTTTTATTTAGAAAGACGTTCGTTGATGGACATCACCTTTTTAAGTGTTAAGTGTCGAACTTTAGAAGTAATAATCTGAACTATCAATATATTTGGTTTGTAAATCTGCTCAAAATAATTTTATTAAACGCATAATTATAAAATCTAATAGGCCAAATTCATGGAAGCGCATTGTGGTAAGTATAAATATTAAATATTTTGTGAAAATTATATAAAAAAAAGAAACATAACAGGACTGTACGAAAAACTTAATACGATCATAATAATTTATAGAATTACGGACAATAAATTGTCATTATCAGAACTTATAGAATATATGATTTATATAAAAGTAAAACTTTTTCAATTTTTAAGACGTAGCTAACGTTATAAATAGCGTCTGAGTCGATTTATATATATATTGATAAAAACTTCCCGATCAATAGTACCTATATAATAGTAGAAGGTATAGTAACATATTTTAAAATGGCCCTAGTGCCCTACTGAATGAAAAGTTCAGACATTTTGATGAGCATTTGAAGTTGAACTCCTCCATGGTCCACGAATCCTCATTATGAATCATAGAACTTAAAAGACTTTGTAGTATATATTTTTTATGGATTATATTATAGTATATATTTCTTATAACATTTTACAATCGAAAAATTACATTAATTGTCGTCCAATTAAAAACAGACATTGCACCATATTATAATATAATATATACCTTCAATGCAATATAATCCCACCCATAAAGATAACATAAAAATCAAATGGTAACGAAATACTATTATAGATTAAATATAATATATATATCCAAATATCCAATCATATAATATTCATAATCAAGGGTATAAGTAATGAGACAAAAAAAAAATTTAAAACTTTTCAATGACTGATAATTTATTAAATAAATTGTGCCTAGACCTCCCTATAATAATACTTGTAAATTCCATAAACAGACCAGTTTTTAAATTTTCCAAATAAGTCATATATTTTTAGTTGATTTCATTGAATTTTAAAATTGGTCTGTTCATCGAAAATTCCTAGCTTCAATACGTGTAATAGTAGTACAAACAATCGAAATAAAACTTCAAATCCAAATCCATACAACTATTACTATACAACATACATGGACCCGGAGTTGGATTGGTTTAAATGTCTTCAAACGAAAAAACATAATTGTAAAATCAATCGTTTTTTGCTTCACTTTTAAAAAACATTCATGAATATTATTGATTGTAATGTACTTTACAATGTTTACAAATTTAATAAAATTGATAGTATTAAAATGTACGTAGGTTTAAATAAAAAACGTTTTAAATTTTTTTTATTTAATGATTACATTTACTCAACGTTATTGGAGCAATATCGTTAAAATAAAAATACTGTAATATCCGAGAAAATATTTAAGATTATATAAAATTAATATTGAATTAAGTTGTTTAGTTTATCATTGACGGGTTTATATAAGACTTTTAAAAATCATCATAAACTTTAAAATATCTTATAAATCAATTAAAAAATATTTAAAATTATATCAAATGGAAAGTTATATTTAATTTTATTATATTATATTCTAACTAGCAACTTCTTAGTAGGTACTCACTAAATAAATTGCAGTACTTTTAATACTCTATAATATTATATGAAAGTTAAATCTAAAACCCTTTTATAGTAGGAGGTACCTATGTAGTATTAAGGAATAGATACGATCTAACATTATTTTATACAATGCAAGTAAGAAAAAGAGGCCAAGAGCAAGCCCGGATTAAGGATCAATTGGGCCCCGGGACACCATACACTTAGTGGGCTCCTTTCAACTTTAACTTCGAAAATAATTGTATTATTAAATATTATTAACGACTTTATATTATTGTATAATTTTTTACTATGCAAAAAATATACAGAGTGTATCATATGTCATAGTACGAGGGGTTTTTCTTTTTTAACAATTATGTATCGATGATATGGAATTTCTTTAAATCAAAAAAAGACGTGTTTATTTATTTTTAACAGGCATTTTTTTTATAACATTTTCAAAATGTGTAATATGCAGTTGTACCAATAATAAAATCAAATTTATTTTTTTCAAATGGTAGGTACCTCCTAACCACTATATTTTTTCATTGATTCTGGTAAAGGTTTTTGTCTGAACATTTTGAGAGTCAAATGATCAATTTTAGTTTGCTAGGTTATTACTTATTAACTATGGTCCTCGAATGTTTAGTATAATATGCATTAATACTTTTAAATGAAATATCTAGTTTACAAGAGCTAAATATTTTTTTCTTATAAATATACCTAAATACTTAAATAGTTAAATCAGTAATCGAAAATTCTCAGAAAAAAAAAACATGATCAAAATTGTGTTTTCCAACACAGTTCATTATTTATAGTAATTTTTCGTGATATAAAATTGAGAACAATTTTATTTTATAATTATTATTTATTAAGTAATAATAATTTACCTACTACCTTTTTTTTTTGGACGCGTAAAAAAAATATATTTTGGGGATAAAGATGGGCTCCCAAAATCAATGGGCCCCGGGACTGTGCCACCCTTGTCCCCCCCCCCTTAATCCAGGCTTGGCTAAGAGAATGATGAACCCACATATGTGTTGTTAGCTTTAAACTTTAAATCTTTAATAGACTATTTGAGTGAATTTATCTATTCAAAGAAACCTATTATAAACTTAAAGGTATAATAATAATATCTATAATAATATATAGAAAATTCACGGGGTTTTATTTATATTTTGATTTTAAGTGAATTATATGAGCATTTTAAAATTAAATATTCTAAATGTTCATCACTTACTTTAAAACTAAAACATTAAAAAAAAAGTCTATAAGTTACCCCAGATAATATTCTTACCTAAAAGTTTGATATTAGGTAGATTCACTCTAATAATAAAGCTAACAACACAAAATTAATGGTTCAGCTGCTGAACAAAAATTGGCTATGTTGTACGGTTGTACAACAAAGGCAACAAATGAAGTTTCAGCGTCCTCTTAAAACAAACGATGATAACTTTATTATAGCAATTTCAAAATTCTGCCAGCAAAAAAATGTATGTTTAGACTGTTTAGAGATAGAGACTACTTAAGATGTATAATGTCAAATGTATACGTTCGGACGTTCGATAGACTGCCAGACTGATAAATTATTAATTTATTATTAGTTATTACTATTTAATAAATCTAATCTATTTAATACCCAGTGCTTTTATAACTGTTTTTCTTAAAGGTCGAGTAGTTATTTCTTGAATGTATTATATATAACAAAAACGGTTTCAGAAAAAGAAATAATTATTGAACACTTTATTTAATGTTATAACTATTTGGATTAGTAAAATATTTTGCAGTGACTCATGATAGTTATAAAATTGAATCACTGAAAGTCAAGTAAATATGGTCAACATCGTTTAATATCTGTACAATTAAATTACTTATATATTGTTTCCGTATGGGTTAAGTGGCCTAGAGAAATATAATATGTACGGTTCGTGTGTTTAAACCAAAATACACGAAAGAAAAATAAATATAGACTCCTGCAGCAGCTTGATTTGAATTCCGAAAACTAATTTTAATTTGTATGCCTCGTTTCTAAGTTTGATCGGAAATTCATTTTTATTTTTTAATCCCATTATTATATTAAATAAAAGTCAAGTTATGTATATTTCGCGAATAGAAGTAAACGTACTATATACATTACACAATATTAACTATACAAACAAAATCGGAAATGTATTTTCGAGTACCTAAACCTAAAATATAGGCTGCCTAATCCATTAAAATATGTTTTTATAGTTAATATTATATTAGTCAATCTAAACAAGGTGAATTATTCTTTCGCTTTTGTTACTGTTTATAGTTATGCCATAGCAAAAATACTTTTGTTCGTGTTCTTTGATAATATGTGCATGCGTCTGATGTCGAAGTGCGGGTGGTGGTGGTGGTGTCGTGCTGGAGTTACTCACACCAAAGTTCATTTACTACTCGTACTAAAGTTCATTTACTACTCACACAAAAGCTGAGGCGAACACACGCGTTAAAATGATTGCCTATCGAATAATGCTTAGGAAAGGTGCGTTTCCTGTTCCCTTAAGTCTAAGCAATTGATTAACAATACAATACCGATTGATGAAAACCCGATTTAATAATTAATTTAGACATAAACGATAAACGTATGTTATTAACGTTGTTATTTGTTTAATCATTGGAAAGGTTTATGTATACAAAATATGCATTCATATAAAGCTTTCAATCTTCATATTATTTATTTTTATATAAATAATATACAGTACGTATGAAATAATTACATAATATTAATGTATACTAATTAATTAACCCACCTATAATACGCTGTGTGTATGTATAGGTAAGTATTTTAAATAAATAATCGTTATATAATTATTTAATAATAAATTTTAAAACAACTTCAACTATACATATTAGTGTACCTATTAAATTTTTATAGTAAGCTGATTAGTGCATATTACCTTGTTCGTTAAATTTTTTCATAACGGCTGAAATTGCATGATAAATTATCTTAAAAATTATTCAAACCGACATTATTCAACATCAGTTAATGTGCCCCTAGAAACTATATAACAGCTATTCTGCCCCTGGCGACATTATTAAAGGTTACACGTCAAACTCAACGACCACATCAACCCACTTTTATCCTACACGCTTTCAATCACCCTTGCTAAAAACTTCTCCCTCAGTCCCTCGTATACCTACTCAGACAAAATTGGAATAGGGATGTTTTATTATGAACTCTGAAAACAGATACGACACGTGTTATATACTGATGGGTAAATTACTCTCACAGTAAATATATATTAAAACTTAAAATAACGATACCTATAAATTGTATAATTATATTGAATTAAAAAACACATTAACGATAACAATAATCATTAATGTATGATTCGAAAATACTTGCTATGTGAATTTTTCTATTATTTGAAAAATATTATATTTTCGTAACAGCACCAATTACAATATTGTTGATTATGTAAATTAAAACGATGACTTAGTATAAAAATAAGGGATATATATAATGTATAATATTTATTACAGGGTAACATTTAAAATATAACACTAATTCAGTCCACGTTGACTTTTGCACAATATGTGGCCTCTTCAAGTTTGTGTAAGTATAAAAATCTTTATCATTGCCAATATGTTCTATAAGCGTGATTCGATAGTATTATTATCGTACATTAAAGCAAACGTAATGTATAATTGAATACAATTGACAAAGAACTATAAGAATATTATACCACTAGGTACGAACTCTTAAAAATGTTTTTATTATGCAGAACATATTTTGTTTAAAGATTAAATACAGTAAAATCTCCTTATAACAGAATCGCTCGGTACCTACTGAGTTTTCTGCTGAAAATGAGTCTTCGTTATATAGGGAGACTATAAGATATACAGGATATAAGTTAAACAGGACTGTTGTTATTTTCCGTTTTAAGAAGATTTCCGTCTAATAAGGGGCCTGTTATAAAGATGTTTTATTGTATTTTTAAGTCACAAAACAAGAAGAGTTGTGAGACTGACTCTTACATATTCTAAATCTGTAAAACAAAATCAACCTTAATCAAGAAAATCATGTGAAATTAAGGTTTGTATCGTTAAATAACATATTATAACGTATTTACATGTAATAAACTAATAACTAATATGTAAATCATGCCACTGTAAGCGTTGGTATATAATTAAATATAATATATTTTAAACGATGTTATATAATATTACCTATACAATGTAGATTGTATGTACCTATTTACTAACTTTGTATATGAAAGCAATAAAGAATACCTACTATAGTTTTTAATGGCGACTTACATGTTATAAATGTTTTGAATTTTGAACAAATGACTGGTGCTTAAGAAAATAAATATTAACGAGTTTTAATGAATACTCTGCCTCCGTGGAGGTATTGCTTTCCATCTGGTCTTTTAACTTAAAATTGTATCAATTACTGAATATTTACAATTTACTTTTTCCCTAATTTGGATTGCTGGTAGATATCTATATAAATATATGTTATTGGCACAAAATAAAATAAAAATAAAAAGGTTTTCGACGTCGGGAAATGTCAGCGGTAAAATTGTTATATAATGCAGAGCGGTTGTTTTGAAAATTTAATTCGTTTTCACGACGTTTGGCCTTTGAGCCAATATGTCACGCTGCAGAATCTTCGCTCTTTTTATATTTTATTTTTTTTAAGTGGCTCGTTTTCTTTTGTTTTGGTGTATTTTTTTTCAAGTCTCTCTCTGAGCAATATAAAGAGAATGTGCCACGTAGTTGTTGAAGATTTTTATCACAGGGATTTCGCAATGGCCATAGGCAATAGGCATGTTTCATTGTCGTCTCCGGGGCATCGTTTCAATCTGCTGCGATTATTTATACTGCCATACGACTTGACGTTTACAGTTTAGACGTTTATGGTGCATAGTACAAAGGAAAATGAGGACGCATTGAATAGTCGGTAATAATAAAAAAAATAAAAAAATGGATACCTTAAGGTTTTACGAATGAACGTGTCGCAGCGTTGGCATCGTTTACGAATAAACCATTACACTGTCGTTACACGGTGATATGGTGTAGGAACGAATAAACTTTATTTTTAAGAAGTCATCAGTGCTGAGGTAACAATATAGTGTTTTCCATCGATAGTTCAGAATTGAGTGGATTGTACTGTGCCTACCGGAAAACATTAAAAACTTTATGGTGTATCAGTAAGTAAGTACGGTAGGTATATATTTTATGCCTTATATGTCACTAAGTTTTGTAAGACGTGAAGAAGAGCTCTTATAACTTTCTGAATACAAATTGCCTATAATTTTTCTAAATATTCAAACGATTTTCTCCACATTTTTAGATATTTGTGTATCATTTTAATTCACGTATTTAATTGAACCTATGTTTTATGCACGGAAAAATAAGTAGATACCAAAATCCTAACATTTTGTTTATTGACAACTGTCAATTTCAAATTTGTTTTGTTTTTTTCCAATGTTTTTGCCATTTGAAGTTTTGTATACATTGGTTTATACCCGATAATAACGATTAATGACTGATCGGTCTTTTTTTCTTTTTTCACACATCCTCCCAGTTAAATATATGTAAATTGTGTTATAGGTTTTAACCACAGTATATTATAGCTATAATATACCTTGGTTTTAACGATATCCATTTAAATATTATAGTATTATTATATAAGAAACTTACAGGTATTCACTAGGTAGGTACAGGCCACTATTAGCAATGTCTTATTTATACTACTTTAGAAAGAGTTTCAACTTACCTATAATTATTATTATTTTTTGATTAATTCTACTGAATCCAGGCTAAAAGTTTTAAATAATATTATGGGTTTTATTAAAAATAAAATAAATAATTTTTAAAAAGCCAATGTTTCATCAACTTGGTAAAAATTAATTGTTATATTGGATTTTTAGAAACAATTTATTTTTTAATAACTTATACTAGAAACTGAATAACCTACATAACTATAATAACATATAAATAAACAAGATGGTAGATAGAAAATATTTATTAAATTATTTATATTATATATTATATAATATTTAATAACAATGAAGTTTATTACTATTCATTATAAGTTGATTCTAATTATATTATTTTTAAATACTAAGTAATAGACAAAACTTGTTCAATTTGTTAGTTATTCTCCGTGTATAAAATATTCACCTTTTGTCAAAAGTATCTAATATTATGTGAAATTGTAAAACATGGTTAGGTATAGTTACTACCAACTATGTAATACAAATATTGTTATCTTTATCATCCGTGTCTTATTTTTATAAAATCTGAACTTATATATAATTTTACTGTAAATATTTAGTTTTAAATTAAAAATATGTTCTGTATGCTATAATAAATGATAAAAGTTGATTGATTAACAAAGACTTTGTAGGTATAAAAAAATATCTTCATTAAATTACCTAATTAGGTAGGTACCTAATTAAATAATATGAGGCCATTTTAATAATAGGAAGTTATCACTATGAATACTTTTTAAAGCTTAATAATTATGCTTTTTATATTTAATGAGATAAGTGATCGTTGGTCATTACATCCTCCCCTTTTTTGATATTATTTTTAGAATTTAATAGAATTTTTTTGTAATAATATTATTCATAACGTTTTGCAATTGAATATCTCTGTATGCCTGTACCATTGTCACTTTATTTACACTGAACGTTTGATTCCTAATTTATAAAAACATAATCCATCTCCTTTTGTCCCAAACGCCCCTGTATATAAGTTATAATTTTTTATATTTAAATAGCCTTGTAAAATATGTTTTTTATTTTTATATCCGAAATATAAAATAAACACCGAATGACTTTCGGCCGAATAGTACTTTTATAGTATATATTAGTCTCGTGTGTATTAAACATTAGCAGCGTACAACACAACTACAGCAGTAAATGGAGCATTTAATAATCTCTGCAGTTCTCTACCCCTCTCAACCACTGCCAATCTGGTCGTTTAACAGCCCGGCCGAACCACAGCAATAATAATTCGAATCGCTTTTGTTTGCAGACCATAAATATTGTCGTCAGTGACACCACCGGATTTGTCTGTGGGGACAAATGTTTATCCGAATAAACATATGAAACCCTAATGGCTCGAAGAATAGGCATTACGATGAGTTTTTACGCTATTATAGCCAGCAGCTATTTGTATCCGTGGCATTCGTGTAGGTAGTATTAGGTACCCATAAAACGTACACGCGGCCATGTTTCCGAACTAAACCGGATCAGCTTCCCTCGGAAAACAACGCTCCAGGGTAACGCCCTCTTTTCTCAACTGGTTCCATAGTCCGTACGCTCAGTAAAAAGGGAGTCTCCGTTCATAGGGCTATCTGATCATATTATATACGTAATGTATACTATATATTGTTTATGATTTATCATCGTCTAAGGCTCTAATACGATTCGTCAAAACTCTTTGTATCACTATTAAATGTAATTTTGAAAAAATAAAGTCCCTGCAGTAGCTTAAAAAAAAACCCAAAAATTTAACGTCGGGACAATAATAATACTATGCTCTTCCATTGCACGAAACTATAGAAGTTGTTAGAGGTTCCCGATGTTCAATGTCCATTGTCCTAAAATATACACACAAACCTGTTGTTCATTTGTTCAGCACCATATACCTGAAATATGAAACTGTAATTATTAATGACTGTAATTAATTAATTAATATAAATAGTATCTAAGTGCGTCAAACACATTGCAATTATCATTGATGCATTTATCAATTATCACCAAAGTGATATCCTGCAAGGACTTTAGGCAGATATCGTTAGATAAAAGTATACATTTATATTATAATATTTAGTCTAAAAAATGTAAACGATTAAAGTCTGATCATTATTAATAGGATAACCTTTTTGAATAATAGTATCCAAGGCTGATATAGCAACGAGTTTAATTTTCCCAGATTTTTACACAACGACAAACTTATTATTTGTTAATATAATAATATGTAACTTATTAATTATAAGTTATAACCCTTTATTTTGTGTAAGCGTTATGGAGTTGTTCTGAGATTATATTATGCATGTGATCAGTGGCGTTACCAGGGAGGGGTTTTGGATGTTTAAAACCCTCCCCCATGTTTTAGAACAATATTTTGTTAATTACAATGATTACTATATTATCAATACCGATAACCAAGTCGAAATTACAACCACAATAAGTTCCGGGTAAGAAAATTAAATTAAAATATTTTATATAGTGGAGTCTGCTCATGTTATTGAACACACGTATTTGCGCCCAATATTATATTTTGTTGTTGACGAGTTCTGCCCACGAAATGTCTTCGCCATAAAGTCGCACGGACACGTACCAATAGAAATATATTAAAACAGGAATATTTTGGCAAAGTTAGCCGTTACGATCGAGCGTTGTAACCCGAGTCAGTTTGACGCGCCTATAGTTTCAAAAGTTTGAAAGTTTTTGTAAAAAACTTGGTAGAGGTTTTTATGGACCACGTGTATACCACCCACGCATGATTTCAAAAAGTTAATGTAGAATGTCTGAATGTGGAACAAGTTGCAAATTAAATTTTGTTCTGAATAATTTTTAGTGTCCTATAATTGCCAAAAAGCTTCCACTGACTATAGGTAGGTTTTAAAACTCATCCAATCGTGTATTGCCAACTTTTAACCTTTAAAACAATACATATAAATAATATTATTACGTAATCTGATCGGTTTTATAACTATGCAAATTATTAATAATAAACCATAACGCGTGTGATGACGTACGTCATGTACGCTACCTGTATTGCTATAAACTTTTAAAATGTAAAAACTAAACAGGTCAACCAAATATTTCAGTGATAAGTTACACGTTTAAAAACTTCACTTTAGATGTAATATGAACAACACGCAATGTATTAATATAGAACTTATTGTTATTCGTCCGAAAATCATAATATTAACACATTTAAAGCAAAAAACACAATTTAGAACTTTTAATTTAATAATAACGATTTCATGATGAAATAATTGTACACAATTAATACTATTATTATAATGTCTATTACTTATAAAAGAGGATTTAATTTTTTTATTAGAAAACCTAAGGGTATTATTTAACTCATATGTTTTATACGTTATGTTATTCTTCTTCTTTTTATATTATTCGTTGTACCCAAGTCAATTCAAAAATTATAAAAAATATTTCACTAAAAAGATTTTGAATATTTATGTACAATCAAAAATATTACCAAAATAAGTATAATATAAAACAATGAATTACAATGAATTATTTAAACATCAAAATAAATACTCTATAAACATTAAAAACTCGTTAATGACATTTTTAGAGTCAAGTGTTTGAATTTACGCTCATAAATAATTGACATAATATTATAAACTGAAAATAGATGATGGTCATGACAATTGACTATTATAATCATCCTTGACCCTTTCGTTTCGAGTAGGGCCTGGTTACAAATTAGATTTGAAATCAATATTGATATTTTAGTAAATATTTACAACGTTATTCGTTCCTGCCAATATATTAAAACATAGATATATACATTTATACCCTTGGTTGCCATGATGACGTTATTACTGAGCTACACAATAAATTACTTGTATACATTATTTTACCATAAAATATTATATATTCAAAATAAGCTTAGATATAATTTAAGATCTGCTCACAACATCAAAATGATACATAATATCAGGCGTGGATACAGAAATCTGAAATGAAGGGATTGGCTACATTTTTTACAGAAAATATACAATAATTATAATTTTAGTATTAATGGATTATAATATATAACTTTATAGATATGATTTAATAACAATAGGTATTCACAATTTTCTTCGTTTTAAACTGAAGGGTTATGAGGTATATGAACTACTTATTATATAAATAAATTCATAATATTATGTAACATGTCCAAAGGTCCCCAAAGCTCCTTAGTCCTCCCTCTGAAAGATCCGTGCCTGATACTTATCATATAGATAGCAAACAATGAATTTTTTATACTACCAGAATAGAGTACGCAAGTTAAATGTAAATGAATAAGTAGTAGATAGTAGGTATTGATTTATGAAAATAATTATTTGTTTAGTTAAAAACAAAAAATTAATTTTAACTGACAAAAGTGGATTATTTTAGATATATAAACGGTTCAGCAAGCAACCTATAAGTTTCTATATAATTTTTTTCAACACGGCTTTAGGAGGTTGATGGATTACTTTGAAAGTTTCACATATCCAGCTCACTATAAATTGGAAATTGGACGCAGGTGGTATTTTATTGAGGTAGCATTTTTCAATAAAACTGAAAAACTGCAGTTACCCAGTATTGTAATTAAGATTATGAACAATAACAATCCTAGATACTTCAAATTTCTGGACGAATACTAAAAATAGCATATTTTCACAGATTTAATAAAATGTTTAAAACTGTCAATAATGTCATTTTTAAATATTATAAAGTTTGTTCAAATAATGTTTTTTATCGGCAATATTAAAAAACCTTTAATTAGATATATTTAAAAGATCTCATTTAAATCAATAAAAATGTAATTAGTCTTGAAACCTTAATTGTTAAATGTACCTTATTCAAATTAAAAGTATTTTTAAAATGATATAATCCTTGGTTTTTTATGATCACTTGAAATTTTTAATACAACATTGAACATATTATACATTAAATACGGTATACTTAGGTACTGCACCAAGTACCTTCTACTCAGTTCAGAATCATTTTCCGAATGCGATGATTATCATTGTTTTTAAATTAAAAATAACAATTATAATACGACATCACTGAAGTACGGACGGAAAGAGTGCTCAATACCCACTCGGAAGCCTACCCGTATAATTTATAATTCATGTACTATTGATGCAATGTATAATATAAATAATATAAAACAATGTGCAATAATATCATTCCATTACTTTTAATCGATCAAAATTAATATTTAAATTTATTACTATAAAGTTAAACACTTGCGTTTACATAGGTATTATAGGTACTCTATTAGTTATTACCTACACATCAAAAGTATCATTAACGAAGTATTATTTTCATTGCAATAATTTATCTTTTGTTAATTATTTTTAATCGATGTTTTTGTATCAAAGTGAAGAGAAAATTATCGTTCGTATTCATGTAATCCCACATTTTTTCTGTTCCTATAGAAATATCGATTCGATATGTTTTCAGTCGAGTTTTTAACTTGGTTAAACAGCTGAAGTATTATAAATGCTAAACATTTGAAAAACGGATCAAAGGGATAAGATACAACGTATTTTTGTAGGTATATTATATTATAATATTATAATATTGCTTTATACATAAGCTGGGCATATATTATGTTGTGAGCAGACGATTATAGTGTAATAGGTATCTGCGTGTTAATTGTCATCTATGCCATATAGTAAACATGCGCACGTAGGAATAAAATTCAAAAATGTACGTGTTGGCTTATTCGTGACTGAGTTACAAGCACACAGGTCATCGCAATACATATTTTATTTTCGATGGTGCTGATTTTAGAGTATGCGAAAGGCTGGCCACATAATAATTATTATTATCAATTAGGCAATCGCGAGTGTCGTCTAAAACCGATTATCCCTGCGGAGTGGACGACCAGACAGCCGCTGTATCTACATCATTCATCTGAATGTATATAGTACAAACTCATGTATCATATATATATATATATAATACATTATTAGTGGGTACCCTATCATCAACGTGTCCTCATATTAATATATTATACCTATTCTAGCAGTTTGGATTCACATTACAGTATTACACGGAATATATTAGTGATACCATGTTTACCTATATACCTACTAGGAATAGAGTATAACATTATAATATAGGTATTATTTTGTTACGTTACAGCGACAATCAGTCTGTCAATGCTGTTATAGTATCTAGTTTGGTAAATTAAAACTGAAAATACTTGCATTATTTTACCATATTTTTAACCGACTTAGATTTAATGATTTAAAAAACTATGTGACCCAAATGTGGTCTTACTCGAGAATACTTCTGAAATGTTGTGATTCGAACCCCTTATTATCTTTAATCTGCTCGACCCAAAACAACAACCCTCGCCAATAAAATGTTTTTTAAGTTTTTAAGTGTTTTCCAATGACAAGTTTCTAATTAAGATTACTCCAGTAGTTACAGAGTTTTAGAGTAATACCGACAGTATTGTTAGAATTTAGTAGGGCCAAGGTTATCGTCATTAAAATTTTATCACTCTGCGCGACAGTGCTCTTTAACTTTAGATTTTTTTTGCAGAATCGAGGAAATTCCTTGGTGTTTAAAATATATAATGCAGATGAAATTCACGCAGACTTGTTGACTGTTGTTATTTATTGAACAATGTATCCTTCTTATAAACTATAGTAAAGTCTGTAGCAATATATTATGAAACGTCCTACACGATCCATTCTACCACAGTGTCAAAATATTTTATTATAACCCATTAATAATGCCATAAGTAACACCGGTCGTTTTTTAGATTTTTCAACTTCCGGCATCATTGGGAATCATATAATTGAGTCAATCCGCTAATAAAAAAACGTAACCCATTATTTCAGTTTTATCTTGTCTATTTTTTCAAATCATAAATATGAAATTTGTTGATATTTATCCGTCATTAAAATTTCTGCTAGGGTGGGGGGGGGGGCTGACCTCTCTGAATTCGATCCCGGCATAACTGCAACCGCAAAGCAGCGGTAGTACACTATCCACTGAGGTACCGTAATAATATTATTATACCTATCTAATATTTTTATCTTTGAATTGCGAAAATCGATCCCGATTCCGGCGGCGCGCGGGTCAACAACGTACGGGCCGCCGGACGGGTCTAGGGGTGGAGTCGGTGGGTGGGCAACGGCGGCAGGGGGGGGGGTCGTTCGGCGAGGAAACGAAAATCACTTTTAAACGGGAAATTATCTGACAATTTTGCGCGCGATGACGGCCAATTAGCAGAGTACTATAGTGGTGGCCTGTGCGTGCGTGCGTGCGTGTGTTTGACGTCGGTTTAAAAACCTTCGTGGTTGTCGTCGTCGTTGCAGTCGTCGTGAATTTTACACGCACACATTCGCACATATTTATATACATCTACACGAGGTTTACACACTCACACACAGAGGCGCGTGCGCCGCACAGCCCGAAGCCGAACGATGCGTTAAATCCATTATATGGCCACTGCGTTATTTACACCCAACCCTTCGGCCGACGTCTGTATACACACAAACACTGCACACGCATATATATATATATATATATATTATTGTATATAGCTTTATTATTATTATTGTTATTATCATTACCGCCGTCGGATATTACTTACTGCTGTGCGCAGCAGTGCCAGCCGATATTTACCGACCAGCTCCGCCGCGGCCGTCACAATGAACCACTCGTGATGTACGCGGCGATGGTATTATACGTAGTATTATTATTGTCCAAAGGACGAAAAAAAAAAATCGGTCCGGAAAAAACATATATAATATTATATTATGTATATAATGTACGATGTGGAGTCGCGACACGCGCCTTGTAATTATGCGGCCACGTGACCTACGTCGGACATATGGTGGGTGCGCGACTTGCCCCGCGTGTGTCTGTGCCGATGGCAGGCCATCATCATTAATAATAATAATAAAATAACGCGTCGTGTATTATATACCGTGCACTGCAGCACACACACACACACACACTTAGGTATTATATTATTATAAATGTAGAGAAAACGGCAATAATACTTGAATTTTACTTCTCCTCCTCCCCCAATCACGACCCCCGCGAAAATAAACACGTAAGTGTACACACACGCATGCGCGTTGACGCATCAACGGTCATAGATGTTTATAATATTATTCGTGTTCCCGGCCGAATGTGCACAATGAAATCTACACACTTATGTAGGATATTAATATTATAGGACGGTTCGGCATTTTGTTTATTTTTTTCCACCGGGTGATGGTTAATATAATATTATAATATGTATCCTACGCGTCATTTACATCATACGCGAATCGTGAAAAAACGCATTATAATCGATCGAGATTAATCGCCCGAAAATGGCAATGGTATGAAAGCGATTCAAAGTCACTACGACGATTAATTATGTAGCCATTGAGAAATCTTTTGATTTTATTTTTGAATATATTTGTATGCCTGACTATAGCGCGCATACAATTTGTGCCCCTGGTTCTATGGAAAAATTGTGACCCTAATTTATATAGTATATATTTATTTATTTTTCTATTTTTAACATAACAATATGAAATAACATCATTTTAGAGCTTAAAATATAAACAAAATTATATGATTTACTTTCTACTGAGAAATGATTAATATTTATCACTTATTTATTACCCAACTATAGAATGGTTATTAGTACTTATTACTTATTATCTCAAATTCGTCCCCTCGTTTACGCTTTAATAAAGACAACCGTGTGCTAACGAATAGTACCATTGGCAGAAATCGGGGGGGGGAGGGGCTTTTTTAGTTTTGTAGGATCGAAGCCTCCCCGTTAAAATTAATGTTAATAATGTTAGCCCCCCCTGATATTTTAATAGATTTCCACCTATGAATTACTATGTCTATAAACACAATAATAATCCAAAAAATACAATAAATTCGCTTCCTAACAACACCTACTAAATAGTATAATACTATAATGATTATTATCTATTATAAATTATGATGTATACCTACAGACTCGATTTATTTTATATAAAAAATGTATATTTATTTTAATATTAAGTTTTTATTTACTATTTATGATTTTTTATCACTGCACTGTGCTGTTGACTGTTTGTTTATAATTTTTTTTTGGGCCTTCCCACAGTCCCTTCGAGGAAAGAAGGCCCCCAGACCAAAGGCTACACTGCCTCCCCTTTGTATTACTCTGTGCATGATAGTTAATTATTATTATTTATCGATGATAATTCATCACTGTCAAATTAATATTTTTGTGTCTATATGAATAAAATATATCAAACCAATTTTAAAATATTGTGATATGAAAAAATATACACAATGTACCTAAAATGGGATTTTTAAAATACATTATTTAAAAGTATGATTACAATGTTGTGGTTTTAATTTATTTTCAATACAGTTATAACTTAAAATAATACAATATTACAATGATTGTTAATTGTTATTCGATCAAATTATAAATTAATTTTTCATCTACCCATTAAATGTTTGTCACATAATTCGTTAGTGTGATTGGTCGTTTGTTGACAATTTAGTGACTTGAATACTCTAAAACCAAAAGTTATAATAGCTTCAGAAAATGTACTTAAGATTACCGTTTATGTTGCATACATGATACACTGATACATTTATAAATATTATGATAATATAATATTTTATATAGTAATATCTTCAAATTTGAAATGTATTGAAATTTGAAGATATCTTATGCTAATAATGTGAAAACACGATTTGTCGTATAATTCAAATAATCGACAGTAGTATAATATTATAAGTATAGTTTCAAAAACAAAAATCTATGTAACCCAAATGTACCCTACCTACTCAAGAATCTAAATCAAAATATTTTGATGTCTTTGTTTGGTATTCAACGAGTTTCAGTTTTATGTTTTACGAAACTCTAAACATATAAAGAACTTGAACGTATAGATAAAAACATTCTTAACGACACTTTTGTGTGCCGATAAAAGAATGTCACCGTAGACTTCCAAATAATATGTCATAGTGTAGAAACGATTGAACAGTGGTAGAACCGTATAGAACTATAATAATATACAAGAAAGCATATTATAAGATTATACCCCGACAAGTAGCACGCACTTCGAATTTAATATTATGTCTTCAACGATTTCGCTCAAGTACTTTTCGGAGCTGTATAGGTACATGCTAACTGATTAAATTGTACTGTTCGAGGTTTATCGGACGGTGACATCTCTCAACAAAGGCCACAGTAGCATTTCTCCTTTTTATTCATCCTTATAATAATGGGTACCTACCTACCGTTTTTGTTGATGACTGGATATGGTTATCGTAATAATATAACCAGCCAGATAATATCTATTATCATTATTACTATTATTATTTTTTTATTACTCTTTCCTAAAAAAAAACGGCCAATGACGACTATTGCATTGACGACGATGACGACGTCTACGTCGAAGATTTTCCGATAGTAGTATTGCAGTCTACATGATGGGCGCCGAAGGCTTTTGTTTTGCGCGAAAAGGAAGGGTTGTGGGAAACAAACAAAAAAATACAAAACACAAAAAACTTCATTATATTATCTACCCCAGTGAATGGATTATATAAAAAATATCCAATATTAGCGCAGTCAATGTTGTATAAATGTATATACAATATACATATGTATATAATATACCAGTGTGCATCAGCTATCGTACGCTAAATATAATGACGCTCACGGTTGCGGTTTTGTTGCGATAGGTATATATTATTATATACACATACGCTGTCAGATGCTGCGGGCCGATAATATGAAGGGATGAAATTAATCGTGTTTGAAAGGAGGCCCCCAGGTAAACACGAAAATAATAATATAATGTCTGGTCGGCGAGGTTTTTGGCGTTTTTTTCCTATACCGATGATCACCTACCGCCGAGGCCGTCTGTCGACAATGGAAACGTTTTCAGGGAGGTAAAATCGAGTGTTAGCCAAAGTAAAAAATGTTTCCATGCACGTTTTATATACATTGTATAATATATGATGTGCATCGCATACTTATATGCACACACGTCACAGATTGTTTGCCAAGAGGGCTTATAACCTATGCCACTACCCGCGCAGTCCACAACCCTTCTAAATGCATTATCGTCCCAATACCGAACAGTGTAAACTGTAAAGTATATGATATTAAAGTAGCGCAGCCGAACCGAATTTCGTTGTGAATGACGTGAGCATACTATACATACTTACAACAAATTGGTGTGTACTGGAGACGCGGGGAAACACATTGCTCATGTCAGGACCCAATAAACAATATTATTAGCATTTGAAATCACGTCCGTCCGATTTCGTGTACAAAAACATATTGTGTTCGAAAATAATAAACAAATTATATATACGTATAGTGTATAGGTATACCTTCCTGTATTATTATTTGTTCGTACACAAAAGTGCTTGGAGTTTTGTCCCGATAAAACAAAAATATGATATGTGTGATTGAATTAAAAATTATTGCGGTCAGAGTACGATACGGTTTGTTTAACTTTCTGGATCCTGCGTGACAGGAGTGTCCTTGGTTTCGAATTGAGGGATGGGGTAGAATTTTAAAAATACAAATATGATAATATGATATTATTTATTATATCATCTTATATTCTTATATAGTAAAATTTTATTAAATTTTAAATATTTAACCACCTATCTGTCATATTTAAATTTGATAATAAATATTATGATTTATACATGTTTTAATTTACAAAACAAAACGCAATCAACTATAAACCAAAAAAGCCCATGAAGTACGATTAATCCGGCATCATTCTTTACGACGGCTTTTTTGTGAAGACATCTTTTTAAGCCTCAGTGAAATGATTAGGTACTGATATTATTAGTTACAAGACCAACCAACATATTTCTTTATCATTCGTTACATAATTATATGAATATAATACTAAAAACTAACATTAACAATATGAAAATATTTGGCTTTGAATTAACTGTATAAATATAATAAATATATTGATTAAGTATTAAAAATATAATGAAATATATTACGATTTTAAATGTAACATAATAATATCATATTATACTAGGTAGGTAGATAAATTACATTTACTTACAAGCCATTAAAACGAACCCTCATAATTGGCTTTAAAATTAATTCTATTCAAAAACGTAAATTAATAATTAGGTATAACTAGTTAACAAATATTTTCATTCATTTTTCGTAATTTATGACATAGGGATTCATCATTAAACAATTTTTAATTTGTATAGAATATACATATTATAGTTAATTATATTAAATTTCTGGATAATATGATCTCTCTAAACTCTAAAGTTTACCTGTTGCCAAAAAAGTTTAATATGAATCTTTTGTAATACTTGACACATACTTAATAATATACCTCGCATTTTAAATAAATAAATAACTTCCTTGTTCAAGAATAAATTGGATAAAATACCAGATATTAATATTAAATTTTTTAGTCTTTAGGTTATAGATTTCTAAATTTAAAGCAGCAACTGTTTATAATTTTTTTTAAATTGAACATTAACGGTTAACTTATGACACTTGTTGTCAAAAAATATGAAATTCTTAAACGATTTATAGAACTAAAGAAAATGTAAACATTAAAATATGATCTATCAATTTATTATGTAAAACATAAAATCAAAATAGAATATATTAAGAAGCTTATGTTTATACTTTAAGATGAGGTTTTAAATTTAATAATAAAACTGATTGTGAATGGTACGGTACACTTTTAATTTTATAAATTGAAGAAGATTGAATCTGTTTTGAATTATAACGGCAGAGAAAAATTATTTGAACACCAAATGTTGATGAAGCAAATGTTCTTAGAAGCTTATCACAATACTGAGAAAATGGCATTTACGAAATAAAAAAAATAAGGATGCTAAATTAAGTCAATATTTTTTTAAAGAATTATCCTACCCAAACGTTTTGTTTATGTAAATTCTCAAGAAAACCTAAAAAAAATATTTTCATTTGGTTCAATACTATAGTTTTTAATATCAAAATACATAAATTTAAAAAAATAATTCAAAATCAAAGGATTTTAAATTGAATATTAATACCAAATTAATCACGTATGAATACTATATTATTAGTGGATTGTTACATTGTACCTACATGATTACTTGTTATAGAACCATGAGTTCATTGTCATATTACCATTTTTTTTATGTATTATACCTACTAAAAAAATATCATTTTTGCCATTCATACAGTATGCAAAATAAAATTATTCAAATACCTATTCATTTAATTATCTAGAAAATGTACCTGTTTGTTGATTATAATAATATATTAGTATGTAATATTATATTTACCTAATTAAAAATTAAAAGAGGTACATTCCAACCTTTGTTATGAAATTACATTTTTTTTTTAAATTTAGATTTATTTTAATTTTAATATCGGTTTTTTTCAGTTTTTCCTTATAACATTATATTAATAATATTATACATTATATAATATGATATATCATAAGAAAATATTTATGGTTTTTATCATTTAATTTAAAACTGAATGCATGTGTATACGCTTCAGAACTTTAATAAATATTTAATAAGTTAGTTACTAACTTATTACATATAATGGATATGGCCATAAAAGACGATAGTTTTTATGTTATTTTTCATTTAATGGACCACAGAGCGTATTCAAACCACGTAGCAATATCTGCTTTCTAGGACTGTGCAGTGTGCATTTCTCTATATGGTACCTATCATAAAAAATAATAAAATTTTACGAATTGGAATCTTTTTAAAGAAGATAGGTATGTAAATCATGTCCCTTGAATAGTTTTGATATCTGATGAGTCCTTGTAGAGAAATAAATTAAATCTATTTTTTGGTTGTATAATTTTTTTATTCCATTTGTAGTTTTTTTATTCCCTAAACAGTAATAAAATATGTGTATGCAACAAAGGTACTTTTTGTCAATCCTTAAATTTTACAGAGAATTTTTATTCCGAATATTATAAAATAGGCTATACCATAGCCAGCTGTAGAGTAATTTAAATGACGTATCTTTTGGTAACTAAAATCAGTTATAATCTTGTTACAGTTTTGAATATCTTATCAAGCAAGAATAAGTTAATATCACTTTTATAAGAAAATAAATAATTAATTGAAAAATTAACTGGCAATTTCAGATGATAAGCATCTCGTTTCAAAGTGAATGTAAAAATGTATCGTGTTAAATATGTCAATTAATTAAAAACGAACTCAACTTTGGTCTCCTTTATAAATAAATAAATATACCTAAAAATAGTTATATTTTTTATTTGGTTAGTTGTGCATAATATCCATGTAAATATAATATAACAAGATTGTAAAATAATTTAGCAGATTTTTTTCTGATGTAAAAATTTTGTTAAAAATGGAGTCGGTAGAAATAATCAAATTTACTCTTAAAATAAAAGTAAAACATCGAACACAAACTACAGACTTTTTAATGCCATTACAACATATCTCGGTTTGGTTGTGCAATAAACCTACATTTACTAATTAGATTTTTTGGTACCCGAGTCATGAGGCATGTGTGACTTTTTCAACCGTAAAAGCCCGTCTTAATCAAATTTTCCATATTATTGTGTAAATAGTTCATCCAGTGCGTGTCTTGTGTCTTCGAGAACATTTTCACCCCATTCACGTTCACACAACATACCTCGAAAATACGTTACTCAGAAATCCTATAGGTACGAACAGAATTTAGAGCTAAAAGCATACATCGAGACATCGAGTTGCTTCTAATCATCGGCAAACAGTTATTATCGCAAATGGTCGGATTCAGTGATTACTGATTCCCTTGCGCGTTTTCGTGATTTTCAATTTTCAATTGCAGTCATATTGGAAAATCTATATATGTATATATTTTTTGAAACAATCCACAATAAGAACAGACAACTAGCTTAATGAATACCTACGATTGTTCGTGATAAAAAAAAACCCTCCCTCTATTTGCGTGGACACGTTTGATTGGGACGAATGCATCATTACAGAAGCGAAAAAAGTAAGTATAGGTTTTTCGCATTATTATTATTATTTGTTTGTCCGTATAGAGTGTCATCGGTCTCTCTTTCTATCCCTTCTTCTCCCACCACCAGCAAATGATTAATTCCACTCGTAGCCGTTCTCTCGTGTCGTCGTTTGTATGTCATTTTAATAAAATGTATACCTAATAACACGCCGCGGCGTTATTGTTGTCGACATTTACAAAGGGGGGGTTCGGACTATGACGATAATCGGTCGGCGAGGATGACACTAATAAAAACCGGTCATCTCGCGGAGAGCGTCGAGCGATCTATTATGCACACCGGGCCCAAGCCGCCACTGGTATCTAATATTATATTATATTATTATTGTGCTGTATGTATCGTCGTCGTATTTCGTCACGCAAATTTCGTCGAGCAACTATAGTAATAATAATAATAATAATAATATTAATAATACTAACCTAACCCTACGTCGGCGGCGACTATATGTTTTCTGGTGCCGGTATAGTGGCGGCGGCAAAGGCCCAGGGGCGCAATAATATTGAACGCTTTCGAGTGCCGCCGCGGCGTGTATAATTGCTTGTTACCGCTTTTCGAGTACTAGCTACTACCACTACCACTACCACTACTACTACTACTACAACAGCTAGTAACTCTCCGCGGTATGGACCCCTGCTGCAGCAACGACCCGCGAAAAACATTCACTTCGATCCCCCTCGGAAGCCACACCGGCCCGTGTATTTGTAAATAATTCACGATAATTTCACACTTGTCACGGGGTGAGCAGCTTTTTTTCGATTTCTTTTTTTTCTTTCGTTTTTTTTCCGTCCCATTCCGTTTTATTTCATTTCCTTTTATTACATTATATCATTATATTATATACCGCGCCGTCGTCCCATTATTTGTCACCCGTCCTATATATTATGTGTGCACTACTACAGTAATAATATACAATACATTATATTATATACCTACGCTAAGCGTCGACTGCAGCTCGCATCGCGGTGTTATGTGTGCGCCAGCGATTACCCGCTGAGATTTTCTGGTCAACGTCTCCGCACGCACGTGCACTTAGGTCCACGGAAAACGCCTTTGGCACGCCTCGTTTGGCACGCACAATGTAAACGTCGTCGCAGCAGCACCGCCACCACGGTTGCGGTCATGGTTTTAAGTTGTTTCGGGGTTTTTTTTTTTTCCGTTAAACTGTCTCAACACTCCCCTCGCCACCTATACATTATTTCGGTCCTATACTTGCACCCCAACGAGGTCCTGTACGCTCGCCTCTCGTCGGCAGATTTCCCGTGTACACCGCAATAAAATATTTGTCTCGAGCACGCTCGCTGTTCGACGACCGAATCGAACCAGCCACGCTGCACTTGAGACTACCTATGGTAGTTAGGTACCTAACACGCCACGACGTATATATTTTATTGTTGGTGTACAATTGTATGCGTGCTCGTCTGAGATATATATTTGTTGTGCTGTAATAATAATATATTACATTTAGGCATAGTCGTAACGAGTTTCTTTGTGTTACCGATTTCATTTCAAACTTAAATTCGCACGAACACGACCATCGAGTCCATCCGCATTCTTCCATATTATATTATATACTCGTGTACATAGGCGCCCGCAGGGGGTGTCAAGGGGGCCATTCCCCCCTGGATTTTTAACAGCATTATGTACTTTAATATTAATATCGCCATTACTAGTATTAGATTATAAATTATAATTTACAAGTAATTTTTATCTTGCCCCGGGTGGGATTTTATCAACCAGCGCACTTGCTAGTGTGCCTACGTAACGGGGATTTTCATAATTTTAAATGATATCCAGGCACTAATAAGAGTATAATATGATGATATTGATGAAATTTCGCTATTGGGGAAATAAGTAACAGTCTAGGAAAATTTAAAACTAATCGATCGTGACAACAAATTGTGGATTTATATTTTACACGTGTCTTGTGGTGAGATTTTCGTCCATTTTGTTTCCACCCCAACGAGTTACTGTAGCTAGAGTATTCGAGTTTTGTTCAATAAAATTTTTTATTAATTTTCATACTAATATATTTTATTGAGTGTTTATTTTTACTCGTATTCTATACGTACATAATGGTATTAGTAAATACTATTCAAACATTAATAATTCTATTAAAATAATATAAAATCACATCTTAGTAACGTTTTAGATATTTGACTAAATTTAAGCTTTTAACAACTTTCAAAAATAAGTTGACTAACAATCTTTGAGCATTTTTTAATAATTATGTAATAATTACGTTAAATAAATATAATACATATACCTAAATACATTATATTATATAATAGTTATTATAACATTATATTGGGGCGAGGTTGTGGTAATATATTTACTGGTTTAATAGTATTAAAAATTGTCAATTATATTGTTTTGTGAAGTAACAATTGTGTATAAATAGAATTTTACAAATAAAAACAAGTTATTGTATGAAAAAATAAATTCATTTTTAAATTAAAATGGGTAACTAAACAATAATGAAACACTTTAATAAATAACATTTTTATGGTTGAAACTTTAAATCCAAATACTGTGTTATCTACCTATACCGTATTCCGTTAGGGTCAAAACAAAATGGTAGGTTGGGTCAAAACAGGTGCATTTAAATTAATTTCTGTTTCGTGATATGGGTTTCGTCTGAAAATGTTACCTTTATAGTGTCCGGATAAATGACTTTGGTCAGCCGGCAACACCTTTCCCGTACTCTTTTTGAAAATACGACAAAATACATTTACAGTTGTTATATTATTATGATATGCGTGATAGCCCCATTTTAAAACGTTGTAACATAGTAGTTATCAGGGGCGGATCCAGAGTTAGGAAACTGTGGGTCAGGAAATTTCAAGGGGCCACTTATTAAAACCAAATTAGAAATCTATACTTGTGTACTAGGTATATAAAACAAAAAAAAGGTGCTCCACTGTACAGTAGGTTACAAGTGAGTCACTGTATAATGGATAGTATTAAATTTGAATTCAATCATATAATATCATTGTATAAGAAAAACGATTCTGAGCGGAGACGGTATGTCAGTCTAGGTATAAGGCATATTATTTTCTTATCTATCGTATTAAAAAAAATTTACCTATAATAAATTCCAAATTAATCATATCCCAATATCCATTAGGTACTTATAATGCGTTATACGTCAACAACAAACCCTGATACTATCATAGTCCATACTCCATAGGTATATAATAGTGTACTTTAGAAGTTTCAAGTACCCACGAATAATATTACACAATCACAAAAAAATAACTAAAATAGTAATTCTAGGTTTTTTTTTATGTAATTTTATCCAAAGTTGAACTTAAAATGACTATAAAAATAAACTGTGCTTATGTATTTTTTAGATTTTTTGGTAACAGAATTAACTACAATGGTGAAATCATGTTTTAAATTTTCAATCCTTAGATATAAAAGTTGAACATTTTATACATTTTTAACTACAAAATAACTATTCAATTTTAAATTTTATAAATTTTGTCAAAATTCGATCTTTAAATGCTTATAAAAAAAATTGTGCAGCCTATGTATTTTTAATATTTTTCAACTGATATTGTAACAATATATCAGGAGCCTCATATTAAATTTTTACACTTTTTGGCATAACAGATAAAACTTTATTGATATTTATAGAAAAAAAAACTAAAAAAATTGAAAACTGAAAATGTCCGTAAACAGCTCAAAAAGAGTCAAAATATTTTTGCTGTATACCTAACCTGCTGTACATTAGGTTACAACTTACAAGTGGGGGTCGCTGTAATGGATGGTATTAAATTTGAATTTATAATTATATATAATATCATTGTATAAGAAAAACAATTATTTTCAAAATTGTACATTGTATAGGAAATTCTAATATGAACATTCAGTGAAATTTTCATTTATCTACAATTATTTGTTTTTGAATTACAACAAAATAAGGAAATCGCTACATGAGAAATCGAGTGAATATCCAATGTTGTAAAAATTTGAATTTCAAACGCTCATAAAAATTTAATTTAACTTTCCGGTAGAGATTTTTTTATTGATAAAAGAAAATTGTGACTAACTATTTTTAATATTTTTCATCTGCCTTTAAACAATATACTAGGAGCCTTATAATACATTTTCAAGCTTTCTAAGCTAACAAATACAATTTTATTGATATTTTTAGAATAAAAACTAAAAAAAAAATGGAAAATGAAAATGTCCCTAAACAGTTCAAAACAAATCATAATATTTTAAAAATTTTATCGTGTATAGAAAATGCAAATATAAGCAACCAGGGAAAATTTCATGTATTTACGTTCATTTGTTTTAGAGTTACACCAAAAACCAAAATCGATTTTTTGGAAAACAGATTTTGAGTAAAAATTTCCGTTATTCCTTAATTTGTATGTGTTTAATCCCGGCGCTTGTGAAAACTATTGGGAATTTTACCTCCCGAATGCACCAACTAGATTCACTTTCCAATCGAACAAGATACTGAAGTTGAAAATCGAAGCATTATTTCGACTACCTATCGTGTACAGACACAAAAATAAATCAAAAAAATTAAAAAAAAAAAAACACACATTGTAAAATCAATACATTCATCGTTCCACTCAGAATCTAAAATTCATTTATACTATATGTGTGTTTATTTAAGTGTCCAACTACTCAAGATCTGAAAAGAGGCCAATTTGATCAGAAAATTTTAACTGTGGGTCAGCTGACCTCCTGAACCCTTCCCTAGATCCGCCCCTGGTAGTTATGAATGGGTACCTAAATGTGAAAAATGTGTAAAAACTCAAGTACTCGTGAGTTGTCAGTTGCGAATCGCAAAAGTTAAAAGTGTTTGAAACCTATACACCGTGGATAAATTAATATATAAAAAGAAAATGTGATACAGATAGCTTCGTAAGTCTTCTGGAAATACGATTTCTTGAACAATACCCCACACGGCGCTGCTAACGTACACAGGCCATAATATATTTCTATATTATATTATTCTATATATACAGTTACTTAACGGCGAACTAAACGGATTGTATAGAATTCAGAAATGAAGGTAATCATATATACTCGGTATATTATAATACATATGCGTATAATATAATATTATGCATAAACCTCCTTCGCAGTCTTAACTCGCGGAATAGCAATCTTGAATAAGACGATAAAGAATTCAAAGACATTATACCGTGAAACGTATATAATATACACTGTGCTGTAAAAACTTCACAAGGAATTTCATCGAATATCGTTTTGTGGTTTTTTTTTTTTTAAGGGTTAGAACTCGGTTTTAAAGTAGGATTTATTTTTTAAGTATGGCCGCATATACCTAGTAGGTTTGTTTTTTTTAAATTTATGTCGTATTCGTAAACCTCGTCGTTTCCCGATTACAGATTAACATTTTATAGTGATTTTATTTAATTTTAATTTCTTATAAATGAAAAACAATATGATTGTTTATGTTATTTAAATCCGTCCTTTTAGTTAAACTAAAATTACTATGATATAGTTTTTTTTCAACTTTTCACCGTTACACATAGTGTGCTATTATATTTTCTAATCGCCATAAATGCGATTTTTTACTCTAACAAAAAAAGTTAGTAATTATTTAAATAGCTTATATTATTATACTTTATTTTGAACTTTTGTACTGATAGTCGATGTTTGTAACATTTATAGCTAATTTTTATAAATACATTTTTATAGTATTATGTTTTTATACAATACATTTATATAGATTACAACTAGTGTCGATCAAATTACATAATTTAATTGTAATTGCTGACTACAACGCCTATACAGCACACGCAGAGTGAATTTCATTTAAGTATATCCAATCTGCACTGATCAGTTATCGTGTCACACGCACATTTGACGTATTAACATTTGATTCTAATATTCAAAGCATTATGTTCGCTTTGATTGTTCAGAAAATGTTCGGTCGACTATCAATTAAGTTATAATATTCTACTACTCTCGTCTGACGTTTGTGGAAACTGTAAAATGTCGTGTCAAATTACATAATTTAATTGTAATTGTTGACTATAACGTCTACACAGTACATGCTAAGCGAATTACATGCTGCAACGGATAGTAGCGACAGGACTAATGTATTGTGAAACCAAGATTTTGTGCAAATCCCATTTCTTCACAATATTGTTTTATAATAGGCAAATACATCAAAGTATAAAAAAAAAAAATTAAAATGTATATTACTGTGATAGGCAGTGTACCCAATCGTTAAAATTAGACACAATAATGTTGACCATGTTTGATGAATTCATTTGAATAGTATCATCCTATTTAACAATTGTAAAAATGTAATTATTATAAATATGTAGTTGTGTATAACCACTAATTACAATTCAATACCTAGAAAATCAAACAAATATCAAAGTAATCATCAAGGTACGTGGGTACTTTTTGGTTTCGTATTGCGATGAATGCAATTGAAGTTTCGACTATAATATTATGCTTTCGTTTGATCTTGATATTGAATAATATAATATTATAATATGGTAAATAACAGGACCCTCAGGTCAGATATCAAGTGATATCTGGTTATTATTGAATATGCGAGCTAAGTTGATATTTCTTACTAAATTTTATTAAAAATATATTTATGTACAACACTTGTGTTTAATATTTATTGTTGAATTTTTATTTTTGTCTAAGACCCAATGAGCTTGGCGCCTTTCTCTTCTAATTTTAATGACAGGGGCTGACTGTGAAACCAAGCTTCATCCAAAACGGACTCGGGATCGGATTCCAAACCCGGGTGCGCAGTGTTCGGCAGAGCCACGTTGTAGCCCGGGAACCAAGTGGGAGGCGTAGACCCCCTAAGCACAGCCGCCGATTGATGGGGCTCTCGAGTTTCCAACAACAAACTGCGGGGCGCCTCCTGGTCGTCGGTCGTGGAAGCCTGTTTGTCGGGAAAACTCCCGCCAAGCAATACCTGCAAATCGTCGACATTATCTATTTCCGACGCTTCCGCCAAGGACACGTTAATCCTGGGAATAATAGTGTCCAGGCGTGAGCCTAGTTCCATTTCCGGATCCTTTACGTTGATGACGGTCGGAGGTGTATGAGGTATGACCATATCCTGCGCACGTAAAACAATTATTATTGTAAATATTGATATGTATGAAGCGTTTAATAGCGAGTGGGTATAATGTAAACCGCCTTACTTCGGTCGATATGGCTGCTGTAGGACCGATTCCTACGAGAGGAGCCTCGACATTTCCTTTGGCAAACAGGTGTTCGTACACTTCGATCGGATCAGTTTTCATGCTTAGTCCGTTCTCGATTGTTCTCATTATAAAAGCTAAATACTGCGGATCTACGTTGGTTTCCTTAAATATCGGTAATAAATATCGCCAGATGAGTAAATATTTAACACAAGCTACAGTGGACTAAACAATGATAATATAAATTCCTTACGGTGTCCTCTCGGTTTTCCTTGGACGTGGCGTCGTACATATCGATTATTTTCTTTTTCGGTCTTCGTTCATCCAGTATCGTGATGCCACCCAAAACTTCAGACAGTTCAATATCCTTGTTTTCTGCTTCGACTAACTTTTTTACAGTTTGTAAAGTTACTTTGCATTTTTCAGCGGGACATGGGCACGGACAACAAGGTGTAGCACGGGCTTTCGGGTCTTCAGCGGGCTTTTTCACCGCGCCGTAGCATCGACAATCGTCAATTTTATATCCCTGCGCATTAATTAATATATAATAATAACATATCTTAAGTATAATTTTTTTTTTTTTAATCAATTTATACTCACGGATTCCATTTTAATTATTTTTATATTTTTTTTGATAAAATTAAATATAAGAACAAATGAGCTTTTATATATATTTATTTAAATTAGACTTCGGATTATCTATTGTAAGTATATAATAATACTTCTGAAACTAATGAAAAATAAAATAATATATAAATTGTCTAGTTTATTATTTTTAAATAAGAAACGTTGGTGACAGATAAATACATTTGAACTCCGTTGCAACCAAATATAACTGTGTAGCAAATAACTTTTGAACCAGTGTATAAATATGACAATTCGAAGAATAAATTAAACAAAACAAAAAATTACCTTGAAACTCAAACCGTTCACACAATTTATATTATATATAATATTTTCAGTCCAAGAATAATAGTATTAGGTACGTTTGAAACAAGACATTTGTTTTTATTAAATAAGTATTAAATGTTTTAATGTTACCTATATAACTAGTATAATATAATAATATACATTGTGTTGTCTGTTTTTGTATATTATAAAATATTACCGGCAGGTTTATTGTCTTATTTATCAAATTGTTTATAACATTATAGTTGTACTATTTATGATCATGTTTTTTTTTATATAGATCACGAATAAATTAATAATTACAGAAAATATTTTTTTGAGCATATTATTATATACAATTTATACATGTTATCCGATTATGGATGACAACGATCGATTTAATATTTTAAAATAGGTAAGTAGCATAATTGTAATATTACAAAATTCCTCCTTCTCGTGTTCTTAAAAGGATGTATTTATTTTATTGTTTTTACTTTCGGGTGCAATGGTCTAAACATTTAGTACAAACCTGTGTTCACGTGTTTGTGCCGTGATAAACTTAAATCGTGTCGGTTCCGTTTTATCGAACCGACTTACTCAAGTTTTTTGTTCACATACCAGCTATACACACACACAAATACCTTTCTTAGTAGGATTTTAGTCTAAATAACGTTTTTCCATTGCGTTTAAGAGTTAAGACTGTAAAGCGTGTAATTCTCAGTTTGTCAGTAGACGTTTTTATGCTCTTAACATCACGCGATGTTAAAACGTCGTCATTTGTATTTATTCGCAGGTATTTGCGTTGCATTTGTCATCACTTGGTATTCATGGTTGTCGTTATTGATGTTATCCTCAGGCACTAGTCTAGAGAATCATAAAGAACGGCAATACGTGAGAAGGTTTTAGTAAGTGTATTATTTACCAAGGGCCTGTCCCTAACGCAGGGCAAACGGGGCCTTTACCCCCCCCCCCCACGGGTCTCACACTTTTTGACATATTATACGTATTATGCAATATATACTCGTACAATCTAAAACTGTGTATTATTTAGAAATATATTAACCTAATTATAATTATTCACCATTTACATAATTATTATAAGTTAATACGAATTGAATATTTAGTGTTCAAATATTATTTCGATCAAAGCATTGGAAATCATTTATATTAAGAAGACGTCATACGTATCTCCGTTTTACTAATGCATACAACATTGCATATTTCACCTTGAATAATCTATTTAACTCTGTTATGTTTTATTCTAGAGTGAATTGACCACATACCATAAAATTGTTTGGTAAAAATATTATCTAAAGGCTCCATTCTAATTTTAAAGTAAGTTATGACTTATGAGCATTTTTTAAAACAATGATCAGAACTTTCAACTGCTTTAATTACTCAATCAGTTTATCAAATTTCCAATGAACAATAACGATTTACAATTTTAAAATACTCATAAATTGCACCAACATTAAAACACATAAAAAAGCCTATGGGGTCTTAAATTATATATTTACCTTTAAATCTGAAAATAAGTCAATTCGATCAGTAGGGTAACAATACAATGATACTAAAATAGTATTATTAAGTACATTATTAAGTTAAATATTATGTCAATAAATACCTATTATAAAGAGTTTGATTGCCTGTACAAATAATTACCCAGATTTCAATTTTCAGTCTGCTCTACATCTAATTATTTTTCTATTTTGTCTGATTTAATCTATACATTTATACCCCTCAGATTTGATTCAACCTGCAGGTTCTTAGAACAGCCTTCAATCAACCTATATAAAATTATAGTTTTAATTGTAAGCAAACACTGATTCAAAATTATTAGGTTAGGTTACGTTAAGTAAACGTTAAATCTAACTCTTTTCATTTTGGTAGTATAATATGTATCCATGTTTGTGATTATAACTGTTTTTTCTATTGAAATATTTTATAAGTATTCGGAATTGATCCCATTTTTCACTTTCGACCTAGAACGTATTTAATCAAATCAACTATGTACCTACTTTGAAAGGTTACAGATTTTGGTATAGTTTTTTTTCTGAGCTCATGATTCATAATAGAGAATACTCGTCCATCTAATAAATGTAGTAACTTAATAGGTAATAAAATAAAAAAATAAAATTCTAATTAGCATCAAAACATAGTATGTGATATCATTCACAAATCACAATGTTCTAATATTTGCCAAAATACAATAACAAGTAGTTGACATTAAAAATAAATTTAATATTTTATTTTTAATTATTCAAAATTAATTGTATGTCAAAAATATATATATAATTTAATAGTTGATTAAGTAAAAATAAATAACCAAGTTTAAACTAAATAAAGTCTACGTAATCGTGTAGGTATATATATATATACTAGTATATTGTTTAAATTTAAATTTAAAATATAATGAAAAGTTTGCAAACGACTTGAGAGTCGTAGGAAATGATCGCGGAAAATAATTAATTGTGATAGTTGTCGGAATAAACTTTTTTTTATTTATATAATCGTAAATCTTTTTGTCGATTTGAAGGTACCTAAGATTTGCGTATGTCTAAAAATAATAAATGACTGCCGGTGCTCCATCGGTTATCCTGTCACAAAAACAGTTTTTTTTTAACCTGGATTTTAATGAATCTAAAAAAATTCATTGAATAAATAAAAAAACGATCTGCAAAGAAATAGACAATTTTATTCACAGTTCATATAATGTATCATGAATACATAATGACACAGTTTCTTATGAACATAAACATTTTTAATGTTTTGCAAACTCTAATTATGAAAACTGTTTGATCATTATCTACCCTTTTTCCTAAACAATGCAATTCTTATGGGCACAGCCATTATATTATATCATTTCAAAGATATCACATAGGTGCCTGGACATAAGTTAATTTTCGAGTAGTACAATTGTAAATTCTTAATTATTAGAGTAATCAAATTACAGTAAATATAAATGAATTAATTTGAATGATATTGAATGGTTTGAATATGAAATTAAAATGTATGTTATAAAATTTAAAATAATATTTATACATTAACATCTTATAAACACCATAAATTTACTGAAACCAGAATTACATTAAAATAGTTTTACTCTATGGAGTATGGGTTGTTTCTGGTGGAAAATTGATCTTGTTGGCATTTTGAGGGGTAAAAAATACATCTCTGTACTTTTAAAATTGACAGGAAAAAACAAAAAAAAATTAAGGAAAAAGAGAATTTGTACATAAAACCAGTTTTTGGTCAAATTGATTTTGTTTGTTTTTTTTTTTCATTTTAAAACCGATAAGTGATAACTGTAGAGAAATTAATTTGATTAATTTTTATTAGAATTACAAAGTTTATCATAGTATTTTCAAACTCCAATTAAAAAATATTAATCAGATTTAGTCACAATTTTATATTATAATTGTTTAAAGTTAAAATATTTACTAGATCCATCAAAATCACAACAATTTTCAAATTATTTTTTTGTTAAAAATTCATAACATTTTCTATTTTAACACCTAAAGTTTAAAAATGCAATACATAAATCCACATAACCTTTTTTACTTGATATTAAAAAAAAGTTTAGCGTTAAGCCACATAAATAGTTTATGAGCGATTAAAGTTCAAATTTTCACGATATTAGATACCATTCAAAAATGTAATAACAACTTATCCTCTAAAAGTCTAAAATTGTTTGTTATTTTGTTATTATTCAAAAAATATTAATCGTAGAAACTTTAAAATATATTTATTACATATCATTTTTAATACAGAATGAAATTTTCAAAATATTTATTCTAATTTTAAGCTATTTTAAAAGTAATAATTTAAATTAAAATTTTTAGAATTATACGTGTTGATATAATTTTTAGTCTTGTTCAATAAACTTGAAAACTTTATACAAGATTCCACATAAGTTAATATAGGGACTTACAACAACAGTTGATATATGTATATAATTGTTTAGTATTTACCATATACAAAATTCATTTTTCGAAGTATTTAGATTAACTTTAAGGTTTTTGAACCATAAAACTTTTCGAATTGTTAATACATGGTAAATCGGTATATTGACTTATAAGTTAATAACAGCTAATAATATCAAATAATATTATAATACTAATTCCTGACCGTATTGTTGATAGAAAAATAAATTACTAATATAGGTAGTAATATCTTATTTTTATTCTTCGCCCTTCACTCCCAACTATATATTTGTCACCTTTGTCCTCTACCTCCAATCTTCATATAGCTCTGTCCCCTACATCTCATTTACTTACACTGGCTATTTTCATATAATTTTCTATTCTATTTATCCATATCTTTTTTGGTCTTTCTCTCTCTATCTTTCTTTCAACATTTATTTCCTTAGTCACTTTCTCAACCTCTTCACATAATATTACCAAACCATCCCAACCTATTTTCCCTCATTTTAATAACAATGTAAATGTATAATACATATATAATAGGTAATATATATCCTTAGAGATATAGGCTGACACACAGTCTTCACCATAGAGTAATTACTCTGTGGTCTCCACTCGGATTCGTTTTTCGTATGCAATGATTTATCATTGAATTCAAATTTAACACATCCATTACCTATTTAATCACGAGGTACACTCGACATCAGATATACAGCAGAGTAACTTACCTGAGTTCTCTACATTTTTATTTTAAGTTTATAATGATATAATATAATATAATATGCATAGGCGTGTCCAGACCTTGTTCGCAAGTCATGCACAGTAGTGGCATATTCAAGGGAAGTAGGTTTCTGCACCCCCACCCCCTAAAAAAAATTTCAATAATTGTAATAGATATTAAAAGTCCACATGATGAAAATAAAAAAATTTAATATGAAATTAAAATCTAAGAAAAAAGTGTATATTATTATGTAGGTACCGCAATTTATAATGTAAGTTAGATCAAATTTCGCAGGTCATGCCTTTGCATGACAGGCAAGACCCGTAGACACGCCTATGATAATATGTATATTTATAATTAAATAAATATTATAATGGAATGTATAGAGTTTTTAAATAAATTCATGTTTTATATACGATATATACCCACGTCCCACATTAAAACATTTTATTGTTATTTTATTATATCCATTTGAATTAAAATGTTATATTAGTTAACAATTGTATACGACATAATATAATATATTATTAAATATTAATTTAACAGTCTAAATAATGACCATATAGATATAATAAATAATAATATTGGAGGAAATATTTTAACATTAAATTACGTAACTATCGCATAATCACATGATTAAAAGTTGAAACTCACCGTAAATTTGTTTAATTTTGATCGAAAAATTGTAACTCTTATCACAATTCACAACCGTCTTTAAGTAGGTACTTAACTAAAAATATGAAAATTAATTAATATAATATTATTTGTGTCAAAAATCTGTTAGTTTGAAATGTTTGAATAATTAAATGATGTTTTTTTTTTTTTTATTGATAATGACTTATTGATGAAAATAGTGATTAATAATATTAGTATAGAGAAATTAAATTGTACAAGTTATTTATATAAATATTACACTGATACACCTTTCTGAAGCAAAGCTTAATCATTTTATATGTATTTACAATAATGTATTCTGCAGTTGATATAATGATATAGATGTTGAAATTTATAATGAGTGATGATAGATATATTTTTTTTCGCTATACCATTCGGCATTCAATAATTTTATGTTCGTGTATTATATTATACAACATGTATTACTTGAGTAAAGTTAAAATGCATTTAATTATGATAACTATACTAAAGTAATTTTCGTTTATAACCATTTGATATACTCTTAATATATAAATAGTATGTTACACATTACCTAACGTCCTAACCTATTATATTATGTAACTGACTTAAGTCCAAGGAAAATGCATTAAAGTAGGTGGTATAAATTAAATAATATAAATAAATAAATATAATATAATATGTATAAATGGTACCATGTGTGTTATTTCTTTGATCTGTTGATACTGTATAATATCATTTTCAGTGGTTACATTGATTCCACATAATATATAGGTTCTCCTTAGTGCTTTTAATAATAGATACCTAAGTAATGTTTAGTTTAATATATTATATAATACACATTCTGTATTAAGTAGTGTATTAATGCCATGAGTCATAGGAGTATATTTTTATTTTACTTTTGTTTTAACGTGTAAAAAAAAATAAGATTTTAAAATTATTTATAACGAAATCTAAAAAACATAATAATAAATATTTCCGACTCTGACGTATTTTATATGAGAATAGTATTTACAATAAAATTGTATGCAACTATGCAAGTCATTGATGTGGCATCCCCACATGGGTAATTAAATTAATAAAATGCATTCTAACGGTCGGTAAATGGGCACAATGCGCCTAGTTAGAGTGGTGTTGAATTTTAAATGAATAATTATTATAGTGTTCGTATACGGGGGAAGCGGAATACGTATATATAATATAAATTCAACGAGCACCCCTAAAGTAATATGTATAAAAATTGCTTGTACAAAGAAATGTCAATTGTTAAACAACCCCAAAGAATTCAACCTATTGAAACGACGATGTTTAATTAAAACTTTGAAACGTTTAAATGCATTCGAAACGATATGGTGACGTCAACATGAAAAAAAAAAAAATACTGTGACTAAAAGAACTGTGAAGTTGTCATTAAAAGGCTTAGGTTTGTATAATAAAGAATTTCGAACGGGATTTATTGACCGTGAAGACTGCAGCTGCAAAAAGTTATTTGTAATCCCGTGCATTGTCAATTAAAAAATATACTAGCTGTATCGGATGCTCAACTACTAATTTTCCATGGATATTCAGTATATCATATCCTCCTTCAAATATGGCTGCAATACTAAATAAATTGAATTATATAGATGTAATAAACATATCAGAATAAGCTTAACATAAAATGCAAAATGCAAATTCAAAATGCTTCATGTTATAAAAAAAGTAACAATATTTGTTGGTACTTCTATACCAAAACATGCATACTCAGAATTTAGATCAAACTCAGTTTATATTATATGATAGATACTTGTATTATGCAAAATGCTACATTCATACGTGTACGATTTTTTTTCAATCAAAATAAATTGCCTAAATAGTAAAATATATAGGTACATAATATTATATTAAATAACTAATTGGATTGTTTATATCTGCAAAATAGTATAATGGCAGCCGGAATGTGAGTTAGAGTCGTAGAGTAAACTGTACGTATATATGAACATAAAGTCATATTCCAATCACACATTTTTCTTTAAGTTCATTCTTGCTTAATAATAATATATAATATTCACCGTAATCAGAATCTCGTGTTACAAAAATGATTGTAGGTCATAACAATTATAATATAATGTAACATTATGCATATTTTATGACCAGTGGTCGCTCTGTATAATATGTATACTGCAGTATACAAGTATTCCAAAAAAGTTTACAAATGTAGAAGTGGTCGGAAGAAAAACGTAGTATTTGACGTTGTTAGCTTATTTTTTTTTGTTTGTCTATTACGTTTCAATCAATTAAGTAGTGTACAATGACGACATTATTTCACAAAATATAAATATATAAGTAAGTAATAATACTAATAAATAAATTATAGGTTGTTTTTTGTTAATATTTGGAATTAGTAGTTTGAACCATTTATTACTTAAAATTACTGCGTAACAGCTGTAGGGGTTACGAATGCAGTAAAGAATAAACATTATATATTTATCAAATAAGTAATGTAATATGTCAATGCTAAATTGCTAACGAGTACCTAGTAGAAATTAATATTATAATTTAAGAAATGTTCCTATTGTAACTATTTAAACACATTCATAAATTCATTCGGAATAAAAGGAGCATAAATAGTATTTGTATAAAAAAACTTATTCATTATATTATTAACTTTGTTAGTATATTTATTGATGAAAAATAAATTATACCCTATTCTTTTGGATAAAATTCTCATATTATCAGTTATATCACCACATATCATAACCATGTCTGTGTCTCAAAGGCCAAAGCACAACAATATTATTAAATGAATGAAAGACAAATAATTGTTTTTTTCCCTGCACTGAAGTTCAAATTCCCCTCGCAAACTCAACTGAACTCATCATCGGTAATGGCTAAAGTACAGAGTTTGTAATGCAGAACTGCTTTTAATCAAATATTTATGCATATCGACGACTTATAAAAGACATATCATAATATAGTTCTGGAAATTCTCATGATAATATAATATGCATATGTACTATACGGGTATTACGCCGAGTAGGTACCTAATTTTATAATACACTTAAGTGGATGTCAGAGCACTATTTGTTTTCTCTTTCTGGCTCACGCGCAACATAGACAAAACGCATTTACTCAAAATCATTTTGTCTATGTTTTTAAGTAATCTTAGAGTAAAATCACCCATTACAAAAAAGATAGAGAATAATATTTTTGAGGGAATGACATATCGATTTTATATTTTATTGTTATTTGACTTTGTATTCGACTTTCAAAATAAACAAAAACATTTTGTAGATTTAAATTATCTTTAAATTGCTTTGAGACAATATTTAGACAAAACTATATGTCATTTCCTCAAAAATAATATTTTCTATCTTTTTTGTAATGAGTGATATTACTCTAAGATTACTTAAAAACATAGAAAAAATGATTCTGTGTAAATGTGTTTTATCTATGTCACGCGTGGGCCAGAGAGAGAAAACAAATAGACAATAGTGCTCTGACATCCTCTTAAACTCTGTAAAACAAATATTGTAACAGAATATAAATAATATAATAATATATTATATTGTTATATTATCTTGTCGTTGTACACTTGCATACGGTATGTGTTCGAATGTTTAAGTTACGTGGACGATGCAAAATAATATTACTCTAACGAGTCTCGTGCACGCATTGGACTGCTGTCTGCTTATACTTTATACTGTATGCATATCAGATATTTAGTAGGTACCTATATAAAAAGATGAATGCAAATATCAATATTAAAATATTATAAAAAAATATTAGTTAGGTAATAGTTATAAAGTTATTAAAATATTGCATAATTAATAATATGTTACGCGATAACTCCACGATCAGTTTTTTTTTCTCCGTTTGCTTTTCAGCCACCCTTTGGCGGTGGTGCGCGTGTGCGCGTGGTGATGATTTGCAGAAATTTACATTCTCAAATTACCTCTTGATCGAACAACAATATATGGTGACTAACGCGGGGAGCTCGGTGAGGGGGGCACTATAGAATATGCAAATTTGAAAATCAGCCTGTAGCCTACAAGCCGGCGGCGGCGGGGTGTGTGCGCGTGTGAGGCGGATAGACGTGAGTAGGTATGTATACGGTACATGGAAAGGGCAGAATTAATAAGGCTCATGCAGGACCACGGCGGCCGAATGAATTAGTAGATGTGGTATAGAGCCGGGAAGAGACGGAGAGACAGACACACCGCCGCCGATATAATCGACGTCACCGTGACTCATCTCGAAATCTCGTTATAAACACACCTGCGTCGTGTGCCTCTACATATCCAGCGGCCGATTCGCACACTTCGTTAACCATTAAATCAAACATACGTGTAAATCGAATGTGATAATGTGATATATATATATACACACACACAGTATATCTTATATTGTACTACACGTAAAACATACATTTGGAATTTATTATGGCGTAAAAGCGGCGTACGTCCTGCGCCGAGTACCGACTGTAAACTTTTTCCACTATAAAGTGCGTATAATATCATTATAATAATAATTGTGTTATTGCAGTTGCACCGCCCTCCGTATGTACCTAAGTCGAATATTGCTTGCAGGCACAATTAATTGAAGAAATCCGAATTAGTAAATGGATTATTGCACGACACCAACAAAATTAGTGCTTTCGTAACAGCGCCTTCTCCGTCCAACTATTATAATACAAACGTACACATGTCGAATTAGCAATGGATTAATTTTGAGCCCTAAACGTTTCCTCACTATTAATTGGAAATACTGAGAACCAATAAATAAGTACTTAAAATATTTTTGTAGAAAATAATTTTATTTTAGCTACCTAATTACAAATTCGATTCATCTTTAACAGTTTAATAAGTCTATACTGACTTAACACGAATTTTAGGTAACTGATGAATAATTTAAGTACACAACTTTTTAATTTTCACATTACAAAGTAGTTGGCACAGACACACTACATAACCTATTATAATAATACTGGTAAAATATTATAATAAGTTTAATAATAATTATAGCAATCACCGTTACATATAGATAAATATAAAATAAATATTTTAGTACATTCATAAATCAACGCAATCACTAAAAATATTATACCTAACTCTGAAATGCGAATTAAGAAAAAGTATTTCTATTAAAAATATTGCCTCCGAGAAATCTACTTTGAAACATGGGTACTTCAATACTTATGCAGTTATGCCTATACGAGTACCCCAGTACTCTACAATAAATAATTGTCATTCTTTGTAATACTTACCAGTTACCACGTCCATAACAATAACGTTAATCGACATACTGATGCATTGTACTGCATTGTTGTTATTTTATTGTAATATTGTGTGGTTCAAAATATTTGCAATATCATTCACCAATCTTGATTTTTTCTTCCTTTACATTATAATTTATCAAACAGTTACGACCTCTGTTATATTTTATTTTAATATAATACTCAAGTAATTTAATGGCATATAATGAAAACAATATATTATTACGCAGTTAGAGTCATACGCGCGATGGCGACGGAAATTTGTCTAACATGTATTTTATATTTATTTATACTATTTAAGGAGTGTTGGGTATTGGGTAATTGTAAATAACATATTGTTTGGAAATGTACTGAGTTTATTTCTATTTTAATAAATTATATCATGCTGTCAATGACTTTTAGTACCAATTCAAGACAATTTATTTGACAAATCATTTGGCAACGCAATTCTATAGGCCATTTTAATAAAGTAAACATCATAAAGAAAATATTACTCAAGCAAACTGCTTATAAATAATTCAATAAATAAATAGTGTTTGCAATAATAATAATAATATACATTGACTTTTTTGGGCAAAGGTGCTGAAAGTATTCACTATTCTTTCGATTGCAAATTAATTGGTACTTTTAGGTAATAGGTTTTTATATTTACTTAGTAGTTTTCATAAGCATATTACAGAAAACTTACAAATAAATGTTGAATAAACGAAGAGTTAATCTTAAACCGAGTTCCACTTAGAATCATTTTAAAAAGAACTCGACTATAACATAATATCTGACCTAGAAGCCTACCCAACGTCCCAACTCCTAGTTTTATTTTGGAATTGGAGATTGAAAAGCTGCCATCTTCAGTTCTATATTATAAGTTATTTAACCATAATATTCAATGAATATAATATAAACGGTACCTAGATCATATTTGTTGGATAGTGGTGAATTTAAGGGTTCGCCAAGGAATTACATAATATATATTTAGCTCCAAGTTACTATATTTCATTATGTCTTGTGTACTAGCTTCTATTGATATACGTATACCTACCCCCGGTGTTAAATGTATTATTGAAAACATTTTTTAACTAGATTATACAGAGTGCATATTTTACAAATACATTTTATCGTAATATAAAATATATTATTATTATTATGTATGCTTTAATCAAAAGTATTATTTTATATGATAGGTTCTATCAAGCCTGGATTAACGGTGGCCAGTTGGGCATGACCCCGATTCCACAATGTATATCAAACAATAGTAGCCCCAGGGGCCAGGAGTCAAACAAATTGTATTTACGTTGTTTTGTACGAAAGGTTGTACAGTCGTTAGGTGAAGTTATATACTTATAGAATATATACACATATAACTAGGTTAGTGTTTTGTTTTACAGATATAAGTATTGAATACGTATATTATTAATGTAATAGTATCCAAATCTTTTTATCTCTAAAATATTATTATTACTTGTGGGTCACCATTATTTTGATTATATTGTTTATGGGCATCTATAATTGTTTGGCCCCGGGCCCAAAATTATCTTAATCCGGGATTGGATTTTATTTTAATAGAAACACCAAGCTCTAATAATCTGTCAGAAATTTGGACTGAATATTGACGTTGTATGTTGTTTTGTACAGCAGCACAGTACCTAATAACCAATATAATATCTGAATAGTTGACGACTAAACGGCGTATCGGTAATTATTTAATATAGCTGGTAGTAACAATAGTACTGAACAATTATAAATATGTTATGATTGTGCGTATTTCAATTGAAAAGGCCATTAAGATGTGTATACAGTCGTAGCCGACTACGGACGATACTCGGACACACACACGGGCTTAGGAAAAGAGCCTTTAGGATACAATAATATTATGTACTACATGGCCAAATCACGTACTTGTACAGAAGTAAATAAGGACTTGTTTGATAAAGAGTACGTATACTCTAGCTCGATCACTCTGTATATTATTATAACAATAGAGAAGAGATTTCCATTGTATTGACAATTCCTATTACGACTTAGATTTTTTTAAAGTTTTGGACCGTATTTACTATCTACGCAAGAATATACATAAATATTTTTTGTACTAAAATTTATAATTATACGTCATCGTATAGACATAATATCTTATTTGCCTGAATAGTAATATATCCCACACCATTATATGATTGATACAATGAAGGTGATTTTTATTTCACTACTCTTATAATTTACTTTCATAAACGAAAGATAATAATTAAATATCTATAATTATGATTCAATTTTTTTTTTTTCATTACAATTAGGCAATATTATTTTTTTGTAAAATAAATGTATAACCCGTATATAATTAAAAATGGTATTAAATATAATTTATAATTGACATTATATTTTAAAACAATATAGTAATTACTATACTTAGTGTTAGATCTTCTAATATATGTTGTTGATTGTAGTACCAACACTTAGTCACGTCTAAGGGAGGGAAGGGGGGGGTTGTTTACAACCCCCCCACCAATACTTTTTTTCCCCTAATAAATGTAATATGTATATTATACAACAACTATAATAAACTTAGTTTAATTAGCTATAAATGTTTATAAAATTTTTAATAATACGATTTTTTCTTGAGAAAAAGTGCCTTCGCTACACTTTGAAAATTAAATCTATTATTAGGTAGAAAAATGTCTTTATTTACTACTTATTCATTTTTAAATGAAGACTTATTTATTATTTTATGTATACATTTTTTAATTATTATTTAATTATTTAATTAATATAAGGAGTAGTTACAAATACTTCAAGATGATTAAATACTAGTTTGAAATTTGATGTATTTGTATTTCAATTCTCAAAAAAATATTCATCTTTGAGATATAAAATAAAAATGTATGCTGACATTAAAAATAGTAATTACATAAAAATGCAGTAAAGAGTATTGTCAAGTAATGACTATTAATTATACATAAAAGATATTTCAAAAACCGTTATTACTTTTCGTGAAAATGAGTTTACCTTTAAAATAATTCCCTTGTATAACTGAATAAAATATTTTTTTAAATAAAATGGGTGTACCGAATGTCAACAAATATAAATTGATTTTTATGGCTTAAAATATTTAGTTAGAATATAATATATTATAGTACATAAATAAATAATATTATACACTGCAACTGGCCAAATTTTCATTACTATAGAATCATACATTTCATTACAATCATAGAACAATAATAAAACATTATTTAAGTGTAAGTCTAATATTGAAAAATACTGTTTCCATTCAATTAAATACTCTCCATGCTATTGTGAAAATTAGCTCAACAGGGAATTCTCTTGATGGGAATAAATGTAGATAAAAACCTATTACATATTTTATTATATTTATATTATATTATATTTTATTAGAATAATTTTTTTATTTTCATTTGGTTTTATAAATTAAATTAAATAGTATAATTATTTTTTCTTGCAATTCTCTAAATTGTATATTCTATACCTAATTGATTCTAAATAATGTGAATTTATTAGTTTTATGAAACTTAATTCAAATCTTTATTTTCTAATTTTAAAATAAAATAAAATACAAATAATATTAAATTGGATCCGATTTTTTTATTTTCATTTGTTTTTATAAATTAAATTAAATAGTATAATTATTTTTTCTTGCAATTCTCTAAATTGTATATTCTATACCTAATTGATTCTAAATAATGTGAATTTATTAGTTTTATAAAACTTAATTCAAACCTTTATTTTCTAATTTTAAAATAAAATAAAATAAAAATAATATTAAATTGGAGCCGATAAAAATAAAAATAATAATCTTTTGTTAAAATAACAACAAGAAATAGTTTCTATTTATTACAATCATGGTCGTCCTCTGTTGTAATTGGTTCATGGTTGCCTTAATTACCTGGAATAATGCTCTGGAAAATAAATGTTTTTTAATCAGTCATTAAGGTAATCACCACAAACAGTTATCTTTCATACGTCCCTCTACTCTATCCTCTTTTGAAATGGTTACGGTAGCAATATAGTTCCATTAATATAGTTATAACTTATAACTTAACTTAAATATAAAACATTGAATTAGCTTAGCAAACTACTATATTATAATTTTGGGTGAGTACCTATGCTAATTCGTTTTTGATGAAATTTGGATAATGAAATGGTATAACGATAACTAACTATCTCAGAAAAAAAAACCATTAGGTTTTATTGTTTTAGTCATTAAATAGGTTTAGCAATTTTACATTATCATACCCGTTCAGGATATTTTTTGATTTTTTAAATTATTAACAAACTTAATATGAACTTTGTGTAAGGCTTCAGAGGGGATCTACATATTTATTCAAATTAAATACTAATAGATTAGATAAACTGTGTATTATATACATAATATAAATTATTTTATATTATGGTACCATACTACTCATATTGAACTTTTAAACTAAACTACAATGAGATTAAACACACAAGAACGTCTAATAAATATTGTAAGACTTCAAAATACGTTGTTGTGCATCAATTCTCGTGCTTGTGGCTAATGGGGTCACACTTAGAGCACATTACCAGAATGTGTTGTGTAAATTGCAGTGAGAATGACTCCCTGCGATGAGAGCATAAATGACTAGAGTAGTTTGGATCAATGTGTGTTAGCAATGTAACGGCAGCGTTAAGGATTGTTAATTGCTATTTATTTGAACCTTTTACAAACAAAAGACGAACTAGTAATCCATCAAGCTCAAGAGTACTAAATCATTAGTACGTTTAAATTCATATCATTCAAAATTCAAATATTCATATGTTCTGTCCAACTTCCATGGGATTAACAATCTTGAACTCCCTTTATACTTTTTCTTCTATTTGATAAACACAATATTAATTCATTATTTCGTTTTAAATACGTTGTGATTTATATAATAAATGTATGTATATTTATGTAATAATATGCATTTAAGTTGTAAAGAGTAAAATAAAACATGAACATAACTTTATTATAATATTAAAAAAAATGCTGATAAACACAGTTTCAAATTTACGGCTCAGTTAAAAATATGTATAAATAAAATTCATGACGTCACAACGTAAATTGTTGATTTTCACTAACTGTAAATGAAACTTGTATTATTCTTATTTATTCAATAAATATTATAAATATTATAAATTATACAACATATTAAGTATTAATGTATTATATAATGCCGAGTTATTTTGAAAATTGCAGCATAAAATATGAGTAAACAAATTGAACAGCTGTTGTTGAAAATATAATGTTCAAGATGGGACTAAAGTTAACTGATGAAGTGATCAGAATGCGTATTGACCTGTAGAGCCCTGCTATTCACCTAAGGAAGATATATATTTTAAATCATGAGAATATGGTTATCTTGGACATAGACGTCGCCAATGGACAACGCTAACATACAATTATTGAGATTGGGAATTTGGGAATAAACATTTAAAAAAAAAAGATAAAACAAAAAATGGTTAAAATGAGAATACTATATACACTTTATAGAATTTGATAAATCGTAGTTTATTAGAATTAGGTGGTTAGGTACCTAATATTGTTAGATTTAACAATATGTTAGATGCATGCACATCCCCAGCACAATTAATAAGATATGGAACACTGTTGTACTGTTTGTTTTACAACAAACCCCATACAAAATATATTAATCGTTTACCGCATGTGCCTCATTAAATTGCTCACGTATTGTTGACATGTTGTTGTAAACGTACCGGAAACAACTAACAAGAACACTGAACAACGGCAACAAGACAAAAGCAATAATAATCTGGCATAAGTGCCGTGCGACACGCCACTTAAAAATCCGGGGACACTGCTATTTTCAGGTGAACCTTATGAGTTATGACGCATGTGACTCAAATCCAGTTAATTTTGTAGTGTTTAAAAAGAACATCAGAAAGATTGAGTGTAAAATATAATAAAACCCAACTTATTAATCTCTTACCACTCTCATACATCTTTTTGTGTACCAACTATGGGAAAAGTCATCACCTAAATCGTTTAGTTAGCTACGAGTTATAATTTTTGATCTATTTTTATTACCCATAATATTATTTGCTTAATTTTATGTACGCTATATTTATATACCCTATACAATATAGTAAAATATATTTTTGTATTGTTATTTTTTCACTATTTAATCATATAAAGTAATACAGTGTTTCCCAACCTATGGGTCGTAAACTAAAAACAATAGCAAAATAAAAATATAATTTAAATTTAAAAATAAACTATATTTTAGCAGAATAAAGTATTCATTATTCAGTATTGCAATATATTAATACAATTAAATGGCTTGTAATAAAAATGATTATTAATATAATTAATATTACTATATTATGCCAATAGAATAATATTTTAATTTTTTTTTTTTGGTTGGGATTCCCTACAAAAAAAAACAACCATAGCACGCTACTCAATATTTTTTCTTTACAAGGTAAATCTATGAATCATAATATATATGTTATAAGTAACCACGGCAACGAAAACATTAATAAAATATCTGTACCCAGCCCAAAAATATAATATATATTAATATGTTAAAAAGTACATTTTGTAGGTGGCCAGAACAAAGAGATTGGGAAACACTGCTGAAATATAATATGGTATAATATGCTGCTAGGTCTAAAGACTGTAAATAAATAATAAAATAATTTTTAGAAAACAATGTTACGCCATTATTGTACCTACCAAATCATATTTTTAGTAGGTTGTTATTTTTGTAGATCTTGTGACGTGCATTCTATAATCAACTTAGTTAATAATTTGTGCAACTGTGCACATAGGTATTTTAACTAACACGTATTTCTGAATAATATTCAAAACAAATGAACTCATTTATTGATAATCAAATTAAGTTAATTCCTGGACATTAAACATTTGAAATTAGTATAATTTTTGACAAACATTTTATTTGTGAATAATTAAATATTCGACTCTGAGGAAGCAATCTATTAGATTTATATTACGTATACCTATGTGTGGGTTATTTCATAATTATTAACATGGTGAAATCATTATATCGTATACATTTTGATTTATGATTCATCTTAAAGATCTTATAACATAAACATTATTTTTAACATCAAATGAGGTTTGTAGTTTTCTACAATTCCTGTAATATTATTATAAAATATTTGAGAATCATTGTACGTATGTACGAGTATGATATATAGTCTGATAGAAATATACGAATTCATAACAGAATAATCGTTCTTCCCACACGATATTATGGTCAAGACCAAATATCTAAACAATTTTCATCACAATTATACATTATACATTTATACAGTACCTATACAGTGCATTTTGGGTCGTCTGTGTAGATGTGGTTCACCGCTACCTCAAAGGCGTAATTCACGGAGTTCCTATAAAATTGAATTTTTAAATGAGCTTCGATGTTGCCGTGGTGACCTTTTCCTTATTCAGAACTTTCACATCCAGGTACCTACTATTGTATTTGACCCTCCCCGGCTCCCTCCCAATCATCTCATATTAATAAATTTCAACATTTTATTACTAAGGTTCGGTATTGCACTCGGGATATCATTAACGATTCCATGATTTGTAGATACGCAGAAGCGAAACGAATAAATAAAGTGTTTCCAAGAAAATTACAATTTTTGTTAAACAAAAAATTATAAATTCAAATACGACGATAACAAGACTCGTTTCTACGAGATGTTGTTGCACCGCACAATGATTTATGCACTCATGAAAACGGTTTGATCGAAAATCGATAAAACGGTGCCGGCAGACGTTGAGAAAAAGGACGACGACCGCAATTTCTTCAGAATAACTAACCAACCAACGACGTGAAAATCATCACGGTTAGGATAGGTTACCGCCCGAGAGTAAGTACTATAAAAAATATCAAGGGTAACGTAAAGCAAAATATGAAAGATATAGTGGTAATCTCGATCATGGTATAATTTTGGTGACCAAGGTCCACATTGTACACCTATATTGAGGTTATGGTACTATCGCGATCGGGTAACCACAATCATTTCCTGGTAGTCAGTTACGCATTTTAGCATTTATTGATCGGATCCGTTCGCTATGGACGGTCTCCCAAATTTTTATCATCGGTTAAGATGGATTAGATCGGTTAGGATTTCTAACATATTATATTAGTTAGGTACCTCATATTATATTCTTAAGCCGGGTTCACACTATACCGTGTCGTGTAAAATAATCACGGTCACCACAGTTTCCAAACGATACCGCATAGTTGAATATATTAGTAGTGTGAACCCTCCTTTATGTTATCAGTATTGTTATCAAAATAGAGCCATGTACACGAAATAGTTTAACTAGATCCAACTTCATGGTATCATAGTTAAACGAGTGGTAAGAAAGTATAAACACTCTGGTACACCAAAAGCTTACCATGTATACCAACCAATCACAGAGCAGTATTTTTATGCACGTACCCGTATATGTAGTGGAAATCCACCTTCAGTCAGTCAAACAAAAACGCTGATGGCTACGGCTTTTTTGAATTTTGTGTTGCGGCCGGCATGGCTCACGGGGTTTGTTTATAGAAAAGACTACCGATAATATTAAACGACGCATAGATGTGGTTGTATGTAGTCGTTCAGTAGTTGTTAGTTAGTGCAATACACAGTAAATATTCAGAACGGCATACAATGTTAAACGTGATTCGGTACCAAATATCGATTAGAAACGGTGTTACAATGTCGCAAAAAACGTATACTTAGTTCATTCTTCCTACACTAGCGGTGGTAAGTTTTTTGGGCTTATCGTGCTGTAGAAGTATTATTTATTTTAATTCTGTACGACTGCTCACTAAATATGATCTGTTGAATTCAGAATTCTCTGACCCATATCCGCCCGTCCAATCGAGCTGAGTTCACCCATTTTACCGAGCCGCTTGGATTTGAATATTATATTATAAAACTTGTGTAGGTCACTTGTTCTACCAATATATTGTTTCCTAAGTATTATTGAATACACTGAACTTTGCTCGACATAGTATAATATGAATCAAGATTTAATGTTGAAAACAAATGAATAAATGATAAATAATAGTAAATAATTTATAAGATACCTATATGATACGGATTTAATTGAATATTTAATGGGAATCAAATCCATTGTTGACTAATATTTGGGAGGACAATTTTGGACAAGGAAGCTAATCTTCAACTTATTGGCGTCCCTGTTTGACTACTGTCACTATTATGTTTTATTAGACTACATTTTAATGATAAGTATGAAATCATTTTTCAACGTTGAAACCTGGACCTGCGAACCCTTGCTTGAGTACACCTAATAATAGTTTTAAGTTTCAGTATTTCTATTTAATTTTTACCTAGTAATGTTTGTTTTAAATTGTTATAACTGTAATTATTATACCATGTAACTTCAGGTATATTCTTGATTATTCTCGTTAAAAATATCTGTTGTACAATCGCTAAGTGAACAGGTAAACCGAATACTTATTTGGATTTCTCATGCATGTATATATTAATGTTATTATAATGTGCAGAAATGTGATATTCTGCTATAACGGACCAATAACGAACCTTGATAGTTGATGAGACTCTGTCATAATTTAGTCATGGCGTTCTATTAATGTAAGTTACCTTACAATTTTCACAACCATAACTTCTGTATATGTATTTTTGTGTATTTGGCTAAATTTCAACATTAATGTATGGGCTTCCTTTTAAATTGATGGTTATTAAAAACAATTACATAATGTTAATTATTGATGATACACTTACTTTGAAAATGTAAGCTATTAATGAGATATTGCGATGCCATGTAATATCGAGTGGTTATACCTATTTATTTAATTATTTTTAGATTATTTTCAGTATAACACAAGAGTTTGTTTGATATCTTAACACACGATATTTAATAACTCGTAGGTTGTCTACTTGTTCTTTAGATGTATACTGAAGTGAACTGTAAAAACTAAAAATGGTAAGTTATACTGTTTTTTTTCTTTTTTTTTAACAGAGGCTTTTATTCATTGCCCTTTAGGTGTAAAGTATCTTTATTTGCATTACGTGGGCTTGCTATAAAGTTGATATTTTGACATCGTTGACAAAGTATGGTAGTAGCCAGTAGGGGTATAAGACTAGATGGATCGTGACCAGGTGCGTGCTTGGGTTAAGTGCTATAGAAAAATAAAAACAAGTCATTTTCAAGGTGCAAAACGTTCGTGCAGAATTCCTATTCGAAATCGGAAAACCGTAATTTTACCCCGGTGACACGTTGACATTTGCTATAAGTACTCGTATTAATTCGGTAAAGGGTTTAAATAATTGGACAGCAGCTGGTAAATAAATTCGAGACTCATTAAGCGCTACGTCGCTAATGCACTACGAAGCGAACACATACAAACACTACAGACGAATGATTTTCATATTGATCCTCAGAGTTATTGTAGAGGACTATTTTTAGGGTTATGAGAGAAAAACTAAAACAGCCATAAAAGTAGGCGTACTTATAATATCCTCTCAAAAAAAAACCATCTGCTACACCAACAGTATTAATTTGATTGATTTCAATACATGTTTTTATGTAGTATATAACGATACACTCCATTAAGTCAGTTGTGCTTATAGAATTGATTTTGTCTCTTAAATTCACTTATAACATGATTTATCTTCCTATATACTAACAGTTTACATTAAATTACCTAATATTATTGCCATGGACATAATTATTGTATTCGATTTCAAATTGTTGTTAACTAACTCAGACATTCTAGTATCTTACATTTTTTACGTCTACTAAGACAAAATACATTTTTAAACAGATAAAATATGATTATAAACTTAACATAATATTTTTGAAATATCAATATTTAAATATTAAACACATTTTCAACAAACGAATCTTTTATCCAACAATTGAATATTGTTAAAATAATCAACAAACGTTGATTAATTTTACTAAACCAATGATATGGATGGATTGGTCTTTGAAAAAATAGTAATTAAAAACTTACATAATGTATTCATAAATATTAATCTAATATTTTTAATTCATCGATGTTCTTTGTTAAAAATTGTAATTAATTGATTGTATGATAAACTGAATTTCTATTTTTACACAATTATTTGAATGTGCATTTACATATATAATATAATACCTACATAACATATAAATATATATTAATATATTAGATTTGTTATTAAATTATGCTTTTTTTTAACAAAATGGTTTAGTTTGTGGAAAAAACATTACTTTGGAACTATTTTTGTTGTACAGTTCAGGAAGGAATTATTCCGTAAAGTATTATTATTGACAATAAACATTAGATCAATACCCATTTGCATTATTTATTAATGCAAATATAAAACACTTTTAAAGTTTTATATCAGAGTAAATCTTGAATACTAAAGTTTTATGACTACCACAATACCCGACCCATATTTCATTTACGAATAATATTAAAAATATTATATAAAAGTATTATGAATATTTATTTTTATTAAAATATAATATTGTCGTTTTTATAATTTTTTATAATAATTATATAGTTTACAATATTTTTACAGCGAACACATGGTTTGCATATAGTTGATGTTGTACAAAGGCAGATTATACAAAGAATAAGTTTGTGTGCTTCAACTAATGACGTCGCAATAAATAACAGTAAGTTTTGACCTAAAACCACTTATAACTATTATATACCTACCAACGACGTATCTATTATTTTTTTATGATAGAGACTTGAATTTAATATGATATGTTGGAAAACTTGAGTTTCTGGTAAGTACTATAGTACTTATGATTGGTATTTGTGATTTTTAGCATTTTCTTTTTTTTAATTTTCAATGATTTTTATATTGCAATTTAGATAGTATATTATACCTTGTTACCTATATTAAATTTAATAATAATTCATATTTAATTTATGTAATAATAATATAATTATGTATTATTAACTATAATCGATATTCCAACATTTTATACTTGCAATGACCTGACCTTCGGTCGTTTCAACTAAAATAAAATAACAACCCACTCTTAAATCACAAAATGGAAACAATTAGATGTGATTTTATGTTTATGAATATTGTGTTTATAATTATTATAACTTTAAAGTTTAAATAGAAATAGAAGTATACTTAATTTGAAATAAAAAGAGTGTTTTAAATTTAAAACTGTCCAAACTTTCTAAAACTCAAATTTGACGAACATCGATTAAAAAACTAATTGAAGTCACAAAGCAAGAAAACTTAGACAAGTACTGAAGATTATAGCCTATTATAGTCTTAATAAAATATAAATTAGTATTTTTTTTAACGAAATTGAAGTAGATATTTTTTTATTTTAGAATTTTATTCCTCTACCTACCTGATTTAAACACAGTTTAGTTTGTATTAGTAAGCTTTTTTAAAGCCTTCAGTCTTATAGTAAATCTAACTTTTTTCACAAACCTGTTTACACATTCTCCTCAAGCTTTTTATATATAATCCTCTACTATTTTTACTGTTTACTTATACTTTATTCGTTTTTCTTAACATTTCTAACATTTTTATAAGAAATATTATAATATCACTGTTTTTGTGCACGTATATAAATTATTTATTATAAGATTTTTTACCCAACATATAAAACAGATTTTACTATTATTAATTTGATCATCTAATATAGTAAATATGCCATCAAACGTTGGTGATTAATCTTTTTTATGTAGTTATTAAATATTTTATATATTCCAACAATATTATTTTGAATATAATTTATTATTTTATATGCAAGTAGAATTCTTTTTTATTTTTTTGTAGTCATTCTATTGATTAAATTACTTTACACAGTTATGTTAGATTCTGAGCTAGGCGATAAATGTATTGATTTTACAATGATGTGTGTTTTTTTTTATTCATGTCTGCATATACGAAAAGTAGTATAAGAAATATATAAGAAACTTCGAGGGTGGTTTCCGATAGAAAGTTGGATCTAGTTTGCGGTCAGAATGCGAGTGGACAAAATTGAATATTCTCAGTACTTTTTAACATAATTGGGCAAAAAACAAATAGTAAGATAAATGGTCGTTTTTTGTTTTTACACATAACCAGTTTTTGAAAAGAATAACAATGTTGGTTATTTTGTTGTAATTTAAAAACATTATTTGTGGGGACTAATACAATTATACATTTTGCTATACACAATGACATTTTTAAAATGTTTATATTAATTTCAATCTATTACCTACCTATTAAATATATGACCCTATAGTCCCTATTAATTGCACTGTTTTACGGTAAGGCTGTATCGAAGTTAATAAGAATAATATAATGTGATAGAAATAATATACACTAATATTATAATAATATTACAAATTAATTAATGTGGCTTGGTATATATGGTGCGGTGGTTGCTTTCAGTGACTAAAAGTGTTCTGAGTGCAAGCACCAGTCGGTATCACTATTAATTAATATAAAAAATTAAATTTTAAAGGCAAACATTAATCAACCTATTGCAATACTGATAAAAAGTTAAGTTACCAAAAGGTAGCAATATAAAAAAAATATCATAAAATATACTTGATATAGGCTGATGACCATCTCCTCTCAGAATCGTTTTTTGTATGCAATGGTATAATATAATGGAATTAAAATGTAATACATCTATTACAGTGATCCACCCACCAGCTACTGTACGGTACTAGCTTGCCCACTTTAATTTTAATAAAATATTCTTTTAACACAGTATAAATAATTGCATTATAACATTATTGAAATTTTAAAAAATATGGCAATACCATGTTATGCAATACCATTGTTATTAAAACGCACTTATTGCATTGTTTATTGAAGTATAAAACTTAATGAACAAAAAAATTTGTATAGTAATTAGTAGGGCAGAGGACTTGTAGCATTTGTATATTTTTTTTGCACAGTCACAAAAATAGCATAGTGCGAAACAAATACGTTCCATTCGTCCACAAAGCAATAGTTTCAAAAATTTACTGTGCATATAAATGCATATTTTGTAAATTTTTGGTTTTTAGGGCATATTTCTTTCATTTTATACTTTTAGATGTATATTTTAAATAATTTATCATTTTATCAATATTTTTAGTCGTCGTTTTTATTTATTTATTTTTACAACCAAAATAACTTTTAATTTTAAATTATTTTAAATTTTGATCAGAACATGATCTCTCACTTTCTCCCGAACCTATAATTACAAGGCGGGGATCGTGGGTAAAAGCCGCATGTTAGTATTGCGAACACCAATAAATATAAACCACTATAAAAATAATTGAAGACGTTTTTTAAAATTTAATCAAGCACCCGGTACAGTTTGAAAAATTATTTTAGAGAAAAATGAAAGTTAACAAATATTGGCTCAAATGTCAAGAATTTGAACTGATGAAGAAACTTCAATTATAGTCAGTATACCTGAAATCTTGAGCCTTGGCGATTTAGAATATTTTAAATATGGTCCTATAAATTTCGTTAATTTTGAACGTTCTTTTTCAATGTTCAGAGTGCTGTTAGCTGACAATAGAAAAAGTTTTCAATTTGAAAATTTGAAAAAACATCTATTATTGTTCAATGTAACTTCCAATGTAAAAATGTGTGTGAATCTTAAATATTTGAAACAAAAATATTTTGTCAATTGTTTTTTAGTAGTTGAAGAAGTAGAAAGTTGAAAGTTTTGAAGAAGTATCCAGATGAGAAAACCCATAAAATAAACCCAAATAATTCAAATAATTAATTGTAACTTGTAAGTTGTTAAATAAAGTTGTAAATACAATTTATTCATTAAAATAATAGATAAGAACCTACAGAAGATTTTTCATTTTTCGTTCAAAAGTATTCATTTTAAAATTCATATTTATAATGCATATATTTTATATTTAAGTGCATATTTGGGGATTTTTTAGAGCTACAAGTCCTCTGCCCTAGTAATTAGTAAGTAATAATATAGGTATGCAATAGTGAAAAATGTTGAGTCCTGAAAAATAATATTTATTGAATAACGTGAGAATAACTAAAATCGTCATTGTTTGTTTAAATATCCAATTTTATCAAAAAATAAAAAAAAACCTCGTGCTGTACATTATAATATATTATGTCAAATTTTTTTTTTTTGATTAACCCTCTGAAACTTAGGCCATTGAGTGGTTTTTACCTGTGGGGGAGGATACTGTAGGTTAAACACGTTTGTTTGTTAGTTTGGCAGATATTTTTAGTGGGCACCCGCAGGTATCTGTCATGCCCGGGTGGGGGATGGTGGCACTTCTATCCGGACACCGTGGCTTGCCCGAAGAAAAATGCCACCCGCAGCCGAGGTTTTGAACCGACGTCGTTACTCGTCACAACCGACACCTTAGTCCGCTCGGCCACTCCATACCCTAATGTTAAATTTGAATTCAATGATAAACCGTTGCATACGAATTATACATAGAAAACGGTTCTAAGTGGAGACGGTTAGTTGATATTTCTAAAGATGTTTTATTATATATATTTATACTGATATTAGTAGTTTATTTTTCTATTAATTATTTGGTAGGTTGAACTAATTTTTACAAACCACATATATTATACAGTAATTATTATAAAATTATTAGTTGTTATTAACTTACAAATCAATACTGACATACTTAGTACCACTAATACGACGTCAATAGATTCATGGTATAACATTTTCTGACCTTAAATATTGAAATAAAAAAATATGCATTTTTAACAACAAAATTATTTGTTAATTTTCATTTTTTTGACGAATTTTGTTAACAAAAAAATCGTGACTATGTGTATTTCATATTTTAATCTCTGTAAGAATATAATATTATGAAAATCTTGTAATTGATTTTGAAAAAAGTTCAATCACAAATAAACATTTGCTATACATAAATCAAAAATATACTAAAAGATGTAGAAAATTAAAAATATTTATGTCGAGCACAAAAAGTTCCAAAATAGTTTGAAAGTTTTATCATCTATTAAATAATGGTATTATAAATATTTAGTGAAGATATTCTACAGTTAAACATTTTTGAATTACAACAAATAAGTAATTTCGATTTTTTATGAGCTGGTTAAGTTTAAAATTCAAGTTTTCCTATTTTTTTTCCGGACTATGTTTAAATTTACTGGGATTTACAATTTTAGACTACCTACTCTAAAGTACTAACTATAGATTACACAGAAAAAAACTTATTAATCAATATTTAAATAATCAATAATTTTTTTTAGACATTATTACTATTTTAAACATGTTCAAACTGTTTTTATGGCCAAATATATTTATTATTATTATTATTATTTATACATTCATTGCTCCGCGCATAATCTGAAATTGTTTCTTGCATATAAAGTTACAAAATATAATAAATTAGTTCAGTTATTTAGAACTTATTAAAAAAAGCTAGAAAATAACTATGTATCATTTAGTATTAAAATATTAAAAGATCACTTGAATTGTTATTCATACATAAAAATATAATGCTCATCTTAGAACACCCGTTGTGTAATCTCCGTTTTATAAACCTATACAACATATCAAATTCAGTAGTTCCAATTTTGTGTTGTTTGCTTTAATATTTGAGTGAATTTATCAATTAACAAACTTAAAGTTAAAAATATTATCTGTGTTCTCTCGTTGTTTTATTTTATATTACAAATTTTAAGCAAATTATGAGTACTTATGTAAAATATTAAAACTAAAAAATGATCAAAACTCCCTTAAAAGTTATAATATTGTAAGAAATCCAACGAGAAAACACAGTTAATTTTCTAACTATATAATATGTCAATTATTAAGCTGTCAAATATTTTTCTAACGACACAAAATTAAAACTGCTGGACGAAAATGTCTTATGCTAAAAGAGATAACACACGTGGACTTGATGTTCTTTTTAAAAAGTAAAATTGTAACAATGGAAACAGTTATATACCTACTATGTATTCATTGTTCAAGTTGTACACCTTTAGGCTTCAGATGGTGTTCATCCATTTTAATAATATTATGTTTTTATATGTATAATATCTTAAATTTTAATTGAACGAAAACAGTTTCATTTATTGATAATAATATATTTTGAACATGATATTATATTATGTACCTATTGACCCTAATAGACGATGGGTACATTTTTGGAATTAAAATTAGGATACATGCTGTGCAATGTGCATTGTGCACACAGCTATAGTATTATGATGATGACAACTTTGTTAACGAGATTAATTTGTATCTGATCGTCCCAAATAGTGTTAATGGTTTAAGTCAATTAATGTGACAACAGTATACGGGTTAAAATACTGGTGTGATAAAAAAATAATAGTGACAATATCAATAAAAATAATTATAGTTAAAGCTACAAATTAAAGTATAAATGAAAACAAGGTCGTATATATTCGTGTATAAGGTCTTGTAGTTTCAAAATGTATTATAATATAGTTTGTTACAAAATAATATTTTGATAACAATTAACCAACTAACTAATTTTTACACATATTATATTATTATACATAGGTAACTATAAATACAAAATGTAACTTCATAAACTGATACATGAACTTGACAAACAATATTGTTTTGTACAGTTTTTCTAAAAAACTTTTTAACCCCTTGATGTATATGGTCATCTAAGGGTTTATCGAGGATATAAATTTCCTAGAAATATTATTCTAGGGATAAGATCTCCCTTTTTCCATTGTAACATTTTGGTTCAAAGTTTTTGAAAAATACGTCTGTTTTATTTCACATGACTATATTATATTTTTTAATCATAATAATTATTAGTAACTAAACAATTGATGGGCTGGATTACTTTAAGTTACGTTATGAATAATTCATAATTATTATGATATAGCTTCAATACGCGAGTTAAAAATAGACATGTATATCCATATCTGTGCTATAAATTAAAATAAATAAATGAACTAATTAATTTATATTAATTCAAAATAAGTATATGTTTAAACTTTTAAAGAATATTTTGTAAAAATGTATTAAAAAAAAAAAACCAATTTGACATTTATAATTATGTAAATTAGTTGACATAATAAATAAACCAATAAATTAGGTTTAACATTTTAAAAGGTAATTTATTTTATCACAATTTATATACGTGTACAATCAATAAGGTATGAGCACCTAGTACCTAACTATACACCAAATCACGAAACAATGTCTAGGTTTTCTTCTTTTACCTAACATTTAGTACACTTTATTCCACACCGAATTACGTAGTCTAGTCTACGAATGTATGTTGTGTAATTTATGTGAATTGCTTTGGAGATTCTCTATATATTAATGTCGTATAGGCCATAAATAAGTATTTCATTGTAGAGTCACGCTTTCAATTATACTGAATATATCAACACAAATTCAGTTTGTGAAATGTTTGAACTCATTAACAGGTTTTAAAGCAGATTTCCAGTAAAAACATAATATTATATTAAATTCACAATACGGGTGGGAAAAGTTTTACCGAAATAAAACATGTAATAGTAGGTATAATATTACATAACACTTCTTGCACGTCATAATATAAGGTACATGCTATATACCTAGCCTGAGGTTTGATGGACAGGTTGGTGATTTCGGTCTTATTTTATAATTTTGGATGTATAAATGTATAGTACTTAATAATATAACGTGGTCTTAATTATTTGAAACAAAAATACAATTTTTAGTTCATTAAAAATAATCTAAGAATAGCGAAGATTATAGAGTAAAGTTATGGATAAGTTGAGTATTATAGTATTATATTATTTTCTATTCATTATTAAATAAATAACCAATAAATATTTAACTGAAATATACTGTAGGTATATTACCTTCTATAGTTATATATATATATATGTAGTTGTAGTACACACGTATTGTAGATACACAATTATAATTTATAAACTAAATTTATTAAATACCTATTCAAGTAATAACTATAATAAATTAATCGTACCAATAATCGTTGCGGTCTGCTGGTATCCAAGATAATATTATGAAGAGTTCGCCTACAGTCTACACAATATATATAAATATGCCTATATGGTTAAAATAAATTGCAAAACATATAATATTATAAAAAATGTATTTTTTCTTATAACTGACGTCTGAAACATACGATATCAGGTGAATCAACCATTATGTTATCGTTATCCATGCAATATTAGGAAGAAAATGTCATTGAATGTTATACAATTTTTATGTAATTGGATATTTATACGAAAAGAAAAGATTTTTCTTTAAAAAATGTGGTTATTTTGTTAAAATTCAACAAATATTAACCAAAGAATATTGGAACATTCTACATTAACTTAAATTATTATATTTATATTTTATATATTGATTTTCCTCATAATTTTCTCTGTAAAAAATCTTGAAAGCTTGAATACAATGTTTCTTAAGTTTTATAAGCATTTACAGTTTAAATTCGGACAAACCAAAATATTTAAACAAAGTACAACGATTTTAGTTAAAAAAATATGTATCGTAGAGATTTTAAACTTGTATGTACATTATTCGATTTATTGGTCAAAATTACTTTTTAAGAACATTTATATTAAATTTATGCTATTTCCTATTGGCTACCTATTTATACCATGAACCAATTCAGACAGTTATATGGTAAGTGAGTATTGTCGTATTGACTTATAACCTATAAGTAAATAAAAATTGTATATGATGCCTATAAATATATACTATTATAATAATTATTTACCAATAATTTAATAATTAATGCAAAATGTTTTCGCAAAAAATTAGTTTAACCAACATATATAAATATATTATATTATTAAAATCAATAAATTAAAATATATAAATATGATAATTATATTATAAGTAAATCATAAAATTTTCTTATAAGTATTATAAAATATAAATAGGAAGACAGACCTTTGCTCAGAATCGTTTTCCGTATGCAATGATTTATCATTATATTTAAATTTCACACATACTTACATAATAGCGATTTACACAAAATAAACGCTAATGTATAACATATCACTTACAATAAATATTAACACAGTAATTTATTTAATTAAACCTATATTAACACAAAAATAGATGGACAAGTGGGGGTACTATTATGCTGTACAGTAGTTGTCGTGTATGTCATTGTAACGGATGTGTTAGACTCTAATTCAATGACAAATCATTACTTACAAAAACTGAGCATTTTTAGTACCTCAAATATTGATGACAGAAAAATAACACACATCATTGTAAATACAATACATTAATTTACTACACTCAGGATTTAAAATTAGACGATTATTGTAGTAATAATATTTTGTAAAATTGTTATCTATTTTGAATTGTACATATATTTTATATTTTTATATTACACTCAGACTTAAGTAAGGTATCACATTTTTATTTTTCAAAGGTTGATATTCCTCGTCGAGGGACATCAATGACTGTGTAATTATTATTTTCAACCAACATTGTCCCGGGAGACGACGACGAAACCGTTTTTCTAAGACGATTTACAACGCAGAATTGTGCTGGGAATTGTCGTACAAAGATACATTTGCTCGGATATCTTAACATGTCTTGTACTTGACAGTGATCAATTATAAAGTGAGGGAAAATTTATTTTAAACAGAAATAATTGAAGGATAATACAAATGTTCACTGTTAGAAAAATGTATGATACAAATCTGATAGGTATATGTATATTAATATGTTATTTATAAGTTAATTTTAATAGGTACCTTGATTTTCACCATTTTCTGGAAAATCAATGGGTAGTTTAAAAATTGAACAACATTTACATGCCATTTGTATTACATTTTTAATATAAAGAGATAATATGTTTGAATATCTACAGGTCTGCTTTACTTAAATATTTTATTTAGAAACCTTTGAATTACTTAACAAAATTGACTGAATATAATAAAATATTATTTTTAACAATAATATTTTAAACATTTATAATTTTTACAACTTTATACTATATAGTACAGAATACATTATATTATCTAAATCCCGTATTAATATTTGTGATGGGTTAGAAATGTTTGTTAAATTTTAAGTCACATTACGTCAGTTTATGAATATTTCTGCTTTGTTGTGACTTGAACTATAGTTATATTATATTATCATTGTAATTGTGTTTTAGATAAAATCAAAGTTATATTTTATATTAAACCATTAAATAATATATCATGTTGTATTATTATTGTAGTCTTATACTCTTATATAAAATACAACAACCAAATTTTAGTAAAATTATGATATTTTAAATTACAAATCATATTTCAGCATGATTTCAACTTAGTTGAACTTACTGTTAAGTAAATATTATTAAATACTGTCATACATTTGTAGTTTCATTTTCCATAGTCAATTATTTATCATTCCTAATTAAAATATCTATAATATCTATATATTATTTATATATTAAAAAAAATTAAATTTACAACTTTCAAATTACATAATATTATGTTTTCTTACTTCTAGGAATTACAATATAATTGTTCTATTCTTCATGAGCTAAACTATAACAGATATTAAGATTGGTACATTAATTTGTCTATGAGGGGAGGGGGTAAGTTTGTTCATACGTAATAATAAATAAAATATAATATTAATTGTTAACTTGGCTTAATAGAATTTGTTATAGTAGTGACTTTTTTTTCGTATAACCACTTTCAATTTTAGATTCTAAATAAAACGATGAATGTATTGATTTTACAATGATGCCATGTGTTTTTTAATTTTTTAATTTTTTTATTAATTTTTATTTATTTTTATAATTTTTTGTGTCTGTCATCACTTTTTAGGACAGTAAAAGTGCTTGGATTTTCTTCAACAGTATCTTTTCTGATAGAAAAGTGAATCTAGTTGGTACTTTAGGAGGTCAAAAGTAAAAATTTCTCAGTAGTTTTCAAAATCGCAGTGAAAAACAAAAGAAAAATTAAGGAAAACGGGAATTTTTACGCAAAATATGTTTTCGAAAATATCGATTTTGGTTTTTGGTGCAACTCTTAAACAAATTACAGTAGGTACATGAAATTTTGACTAAATGTTTATATTAGCATTTTCTATACACCATAACATTTTCCAAATATTTTGAGCTATTTACGGACATTTTCAGTTTACATTTTTTTTAGTTTATTTTTCTATAATTAATATCAATAAAATTTAATAGAAGGCTCCTAGTACAATGTTTCAAAGGTAGATGAAAAAAATTTAAAATCCATAGCCACAGTTTTTTTTTTATAAGCATTTAAAGTTCAAATATTGACAAAATACGTAAAAATTAAGAAAATTTGGAAACTATTTTGAGTTAGAAATTTATAAAAAATTTTCTTTTTAAATCTAAGCTTTTAAAATGTAATACAAGATTCCTTATAAGATTATCTACCTTTATCAAAAAAAAATTGCTATAAGAATGTCAAATTAAATTTTTATTAGCGTTTGAATTTCATATTTTTACGATATTGGATATTCATACGATTTCTCATAAAGCGATTTTGTTATTTTATTGTTATTCAAAAATAATGACTGTAGATACTTGAAAATTTCACTGAATGTTTATATTAGCATTTTCTATATGCGATACAATTTTAAAAATAATTTGACTCTTTTTGAACTGTTTAAGGACATTATCAGTTTTAAATTTTTTTAGTTTTTTTTCTATAAATATCAATAAAATGTTATAATATGTTAGGTAAAAAATCGTGACAATTTAATGAAAGGCTCCTGATATTGTTACAATAGCAGTGGCAAAATATTAAAAAATACATAGGCACAAATTTTTAAAATGTTCAACTTTTATAGCTAAGGATTGAAAATTTAAAACAAGGTAAATAGGCTATATATAAATTACTTTATTCACAATAATATCACCAAATATACTTTGTAATATCGTAGGCTGACTGACCGTTTTCGCTCAGAATCGTTTTTCTTATACAATGATATTATATCATTGAATTCAAATTTAACACCATCCATTACAGTGACCCACTGTACAGCAGAGCTACTTTTTTATATAATAATTTATCATAATATACTTAATTAAAATGTCCATGAAAAACCAGGGGGACTGAATGCCCCTGGTCCTGCCCCCTCGGGATGCCTGTGTTTACCGTATTGACATATGCATTTTACTGTGGGTAGATAAGTAAGATGATTTTATTTAATTAAATGTGGGCGGTTGACGTGCAACACGATAAGATTACAACATGGTATTTCATACATAGACATAAGATTACTTCCCTCTTTAAATTTAAATTACAAAAACACTATAATGAAATTTAAGCATACCATTTATTTAAACAGTATTCGGTGTAATAAAGTATTTTATAACAGTTTATACAATTTCATATTTATGTTCAATGTTATTATTTCCTAATGTTTAAAATACTTATTTATTATATTATTTATTTATTATTTTATTTATTATTATTATTATTATTATATTGTACTCAAGTGGCTCTGGATGTAAATTTTAATTTTAAAAACTTTCTTTTATTTACTTTTTATGAATTAATGTGATTCGTTTGTCAATATATTTTACTGAATTATAATACATTTCACCTCGACTATTGCCCGATCAAATAATTTTGAGCTAAACGTTTTTTTTTAGATAGTGAATAATGAATAGGTACTACCTATTATGATTTCCATCTATTTGTTTTCTTCTATGCTACTCGGTGGTTTTAAGTTTTAACATTAATAGGTTTTTCGGTTTAAATTTGAGACCGAGAAGTCGATAATAGATGGACAACAACCTGTTAAAGTTGTTGATATATTATGATACAATTCTAATATATTATTAATTTTTCGTTGAATTCTCTTTAAATCTCGTTCTACACACAAATTATTTATCAACAGATTTTTTAGTGTTTTCCACTTAAGCATTACACTTCCACTGATGTTTTTGAATCTGGAGATAAGTACGATCATTTTATAAAATTGTTCTCACGAAATTTTCTAAATTTTTAATCGGCTCAAACGGACGACCGTTATAATATCTTGTATAGTAGTATCTGGAGAACCAAAAGTACTAAAATAATTTCTCAATTGTTCAATGAATTTTGTAGCAGTTGTACTTCTTCTCATACTAAAACACTCAATCCATCTCATTTTTATGTGGTTCCACACATGTGAATATGCGATAAGATAACAATATGATATATTATGATAAATGTCATTACTGTTGTGTTCTTTATTATGTGTAATACAAACGAATATAGTTAATGTTCTCTAATAATTTATGTACTTTATTAAGTTTACAACCACTACGTGAGATGATACATACTGAGATGAGCGCTAATACTACATATTATAATAATTGATAAGTGATAACATAATATAGGTACCAGGTACCTACAATGTACATATGTGATTTACTAAATAGTAGTAAATACATAACAATAATATACCAAATTAAAAAAAGGTGGGTAAGTGGGGAACGCTCTACTGTATAGTAGGTTATAAGTGGGTCACTGTACTGGTTGGTGTTAAATTTGAATTCAATGATATAATATCATTTTATAAGAAAAATGATTATGAGCGAAGACGGTCGGTCAGCCTATCCACGACTGTTTTCTTCGTCCTTAATTCTTAGACAAACAAAATATGAAATATATGATTAAAAAAATCGTATTCCTTTCACTGTTGAATAATTGTACATACTATTCGGAGAAAAAATATAAATAACCAATACTATACGCATAACCGTGGTGGCCTTTGCAGTCACCTCGAAGACCTCAGTTTAATAATAATATCAATAACGAATAACGATTGGGTGTGAGAAGTACCTATATACTATTCGTTTCGTCTGCAGCGTGTATGGGTTACTTGGTATGCGGTAATTGGATCGGATGGTCGTCGCCGGCCACCTACCTGATGAAGCACAACAAGACCGAATTGGACGTGACCAATTACGGTATGATGATCGCCATGTACGACTTGGGCAACCTGATCAGCCCCATACCGTGCGGTTTTTTGCTGGGATTATTGGGCAGGAAGCTGACGATCTGCGTCATCGGACCGTTAAACATGATCGCCTGGACAGCGATTCTCGTGTGGCCTTCCCGGTTGGATGTGCTGTACGCGGCCAGACTGTTCGCCGGACTGGCCAAGGGGATGACACTGTGCTCCATACCCATATACGTGGGTGAGATAGCCGAGGTCAAGTTGAGGGGTACCGTGTTGTCTATGTTTCCGATCAGTTTGGCGTTGGGCATGATAGGCATACAGTCCATCGGCCAGGTGCTCGATTACCAACAGCTCAACATGCTGGGTCTGTCGTTCTCGACCGTGTTCACGGTGCTGTTCTTATTCATGCCCGAGAGCCCTTACTACCTGATGCAGAAAAATCGGAGGGATCAGGCCGAGAAATCGCTCAGGCGCATCCGAGCCAAGGGCGACGTTACGGACGAGCTGGAGATGATCGAGAAGACGGTCGCCAAGCAGATGCAGTCAAAGGCGACGTACGGTGAGTTGTTCATGAACAAGTCCAACCGGAAGGCTTTCGTCATTACGGCGGGGGCTTGCGTGTTTCAGAGGCTGAGCGGCATTAGTCCGGTGAGTATATCGTGATACATTTTTGGTAAACATTATTATACGATTATATAATCATTATAAAATTGCGCAAACGGTAGATTGGAAGAGGAAAAGCCATATTTTACCGGTAGAACATGCCCGATACGGCTACCAGTGGCGTATATAGAGGTGGGCACAGTGGGCTGCAGCTCTTCCCCCCCGAAATGACGGTCTTTTTAAACAGAACAACAATATATTTTATTAGGTACTATTATGAGTTATAATCTTAGCCTGTTGAAAAATAACAAATACGAATATATTTATAGAAACTGTTAAATATATAGTAGACAGTAGCCTCTAAATAATAGATCACTTGCTGGTTTCTGTCTACTATAGCCCACCCCAAAAATTATTTCTCTATACTCCACTGATCGCCACCACCTGATTTTTTAGAGTGTGTATATTATATTGGTATATAATATTCATTAAAATTAAGATACGTCACCCTCGGTTTTCCATTGAGGCTGACTAACATCATAGTTACCCGTTAGCGAGTAATGTAAAGCATTTAATATGATGATGGACTTGTAAATTTGAATTTGTATATTTGCAAGCAGTTCATCATTTCGGGTCCGCACCTGCAGCTGCTTACTCGTTTACTGCCATAATAAATTATGATAATATTATAAAAAACGAAAAACCCCTAGATAGAGATTTAGCTGAGTAGGTAGTAGATTTAGGTAGTTTCTTCTTTCAATTCTGAGGGCTAAGTTAAAATTTACTTTTTTAATGACACTGTTTGCCAAATTTGAATTATTAAATGCATAGCATAATATTTAGTGTGTCTATGCAATATGCATTAATTTCTGTTTTATTTAATGTTCAAGCATTCATATTAAATCTAAATATTTAAATTCTTCTAAAATGTTTTCTTTAATATTTCACTAAATAATAATGATGACAATAATATGTTTATTCATATATTTTTTTTATATTTATATTATTCATGTTTAACAGTATAATAGTAAATAATGCTATTCTATAAATCAGTTAGGTATTAATAATATTATTAATATATATTGTTAACAAGTTGATGTCTTATTATAATATAATACCCACACCGTATAGGTTAGAAATTGTTCATAAGCTAAAAATACGTAAATAGGTAATGAAGAGTTATTAATAGTTTTTGTTATTTAACTATAGACTTTTTCCTCACATTTTTAATAATTAGATATTATAGGTACAATATATTTTCATAGTTGATAGGTATTTTAGTAAAATAATAAGTTATTTTGTTAGACGGTAACTCACTCCTTCACCACAAGCTATTAACATAAAACAGTAGATTTATTTTATTGTTTTTATTATATATGTCATAACTGTATTTTAAATAAATAAAAGCATCCAATCAAAAAAAAAATAACATTATCAGTTTATATAAATATTTTTTATTTTTATAGATTTAATATAACACATAATGATCAACATACTTTTAAATTAAGTTGAAAAAAAAATAAAAGTTTTTGGGAGATTAACTATTAAGAAACTACAGCTAACATCCTCATGAGTCATGGTGCCTCTTGGGTAACGCTAATAGGCTCTAAAAAGTAAAATACCTAGTAAAAAAAAAAAAAAAAATTGTTTAAAAACTTTTACTCAAACGACCAACCAATTTTTTACCTAAGGTATTAATGATGCGTAAACGACAAACTCCAATTAATTTATGGTAGCTGAAAAAAATTGTGTAACCACCCAACCGTTCTCGCATTTCACAGGTAAAAATATCGTTATGTGTACCCAAAAATGTTACGGCCATAATATGTTGTGGATAATATTATGAGTTATATAGATTTGAAATAATATACTAATATACTATTATAGTATAAACTTATGTGGGTAGATGAAAAACAGCGGTAAGGGGGGAAATTAGTGGTGTAGTTAAATTATTTAAATTTGAAATTAATATTACCACGGTAAATACAGGTTTCTGAAGATGAATTTTGATTCGTCAGTCGTCATAGTTTCTGCAAATGTTTTCTTTCTGGGCTGGTTAGGAGAATTTGGAAAGACTGGAACCTATTGGATGGAAATTTTTTTCAGTAGAAAGAAAAGATTTTTACTTATCGTAGATGATAAGTTGTACCTTTTTAAAAGATTATATTTTATCTTATTAAGTATTTAAAAACAATCTATTTCGAAAAAAAAATTATTAAATTTTTAGCGAAACCAGAAATTATTTTCACAATTTCTCAAATAAATGTAGGTGCCTACGTATGGATTAGTAATCGAAAAACATACATCTACGATTTAAGTGATTTTTAACATCGCATCGCATCACTATTACACGGTTCATAATGTACCTACCTAGGTGTATAAAATATAATGTGAAAAACACATTATATTATATTCATGACGTTTTGACATAACATAATATCCTTCAGGTGCATCCCCGCAAGGGCGTAACGTTATGTTCATCTTGAAATTCGATTGTACCCTATATTTTATACAAATTTAACTGTAATATATTTTATATTTAGACAAGGAACTACACCCCGGTGGATAATTCAAACATGACGTATAGTTATTAATAATTATATTTTTTATTATTTGTATTTGGAAATATTTTTAATGAGTATTAGTGATAATATGCTAACAATGATTTGTACTCTTTGAAAGATTGTTAACATAACCTATTGTTTCAAACCCGTCCGAGGTTTGTTTATGAAATCGAGTAAAATAAAAATAAATTATTAAGCACCCTCTCCCCCCCCTGAAAAAAAGCCAATCTCTACAAAATGTTCTGTCATAATAATATTATTATCATCACACATAATTTTTAAGTCGCGCATAATACTATAATTGAATCGGTCATTTGGAAAAGGCCATATATCTGTCGAAGCCACTTCGTGAAATCGATCTTTTCATGAAAAGATGACCATTTCATGAAATGGAAACGGATATTTTACACTTCGTGAAATTCGAAAATATTTCACAAAATGGTCTCTTTTTCATGAAATGGTCACTCCAATTCAACATCGTGTAATTTATTTCACAATCTGGTCGTCCACTTTGTGTTCTGGAATACAAAATTCACTACACACGTCAAGTTTGATTACCTATATCCATTATTATTTATTTAATATAAAAAAAGTTACGTTGCTTGTAACTCTCAACTTTTGTGAAGTAAAGTGATAAAAATAATGTCGGGTAACGTGAATGTAATGTAAATAAAAATATTTATCGACTCAATTGTTCAGGTATAGTACTATAGTGTTATGGTTTTTTACCAGGCTTATCAAAATAATATTTATCCTTTTTTTGGTAAAACTCAGTTTTTTCATTCAATTCATCCATTACCTACGTAGAAGCATGTAGAATAAAAACCTTTAGAATAGAATATTATCGAATGATCCACACAGCAACTATACACTGATTTAACATCAAGGTAATACCAAAATGCTGATATGACATTATTATTATGACTTTTATAGTTTTATCCAGGGCCGGTTATAGGCGTAGGCGACGTAGGCACAAGCCTACGGCGGCACAAAATTTATAACTATATAGAGGCGGCATATAAGAAAAAATCAAATATCTAAGAGGCGGCAATTTTGATCTTTGCCTACATATAAAAAATTGCTTGCGCCGGCCCTGGTTTTATCAAAACCAATAAATATCATCTACACATTTCAGATAGTCTGGCAATTAGGCAGGTATAATCGTCATATGGAATACAGAGTAGGTATATTAATTATTTTATTTAACGTCGGCACGCATAGGCGCACATAGGGTGTGAATTTAGGGGGTGCTGGGATAATTTATGGTTCACAGATCCGTGGGGGGCTTTGCCCCCCACACCCCCCTAATCCTAATATTTCTGCATTGCATTAGATTTAATTTGTATAGTGTATACAATAATTTCTAAAGTGCAATGTATCAAATAGTCTGTATGATTGTAAAGAAGACGCTAGGTACACCCACATGTGTTGTCTCCGTATTACAGACGTAGGTACAACATAGGCAAAACTGTTTTGCACGGGTATAAAAAACATTCAGTCTCTACTCTAAGCTAAGAAACTAAATGTTCACACCAGTGGCGCCGAACTATTTTTTTTTTAGGTGTGGCAATGAACAATTACTTATATAGCCACCTCCCCCATTGGATATTGGCTATTAGAACTAAGTCGTGAGAGCAACCTCCGCCCCACCAATTTTTAATCTAAAAAATATTTTCACAAGTTATAATATTTACCGCATTATGTCTACAATATAGCATTATTTAATATTTTAACATATTACAGTTAAGATTATCTCCAGTAAAAGCCTCCTCAAAATGAAAATCAAGTTTTTATCATCTAAAAACGATATTCACAGTCACTGATTTAGTTATTTAAGCTTTTAGCTAGGTAGGTACATCATATCATTCAGTAATAAATAGAACTATTACATTTTTTTTCTTATACCCATGTAAATATATGTATATTATTTGGTTAATGGTTTGCATAATATTTTTTGAGTATAATGTACTATAGTAATACCTATATTAAATAAAAATATAAATAATTGCTGTAGTTTCAATTCCAATGTAATTTTCACCTGATTTTTATATATTCCTATACATATAATAGCATAATATTGGTAAATATAGGTAGCTATCTAGATGATGTTATAAAGTTATATTTATATTACAATTTACAGCTATTTAAGTAACTCATTTTACTAATAGTAAAATATTGCATTATAAAACGTCTAATTTCGTCCAAGTTTCAACTTAAAATTTCTATAAAAAAAACTGTGCTTGTATATTTTTTAGATTTTTGGTAACAGTATTACCCACTCATGAGAAATCTCGTTTTGAATGTCCGATCTTTAGCTATAAAAATTGAACATTTTATAATTTTTTAACCAAAATAACGTTCGCGGTATATTGACTAATTTTGTAAAAATCTGTACTTAAAATGCTTACAAAAAAAAAATAATCGTACATAATGTATCTTCATTATTTAAAAATTGCTATTATAACAACTTATGAGGAACCTTGTATTAATTGTTTAAGCTTTTAGACCCGTCTCTAAATAGGTCAAAAAAAGTAGAAATATTTTGAACATTTCATCATGTAGGTACCTTTAGACAGTTGTAATATTTTATCATAATCATTTGGTGAAAAATTTAAGTATCTATTTATAGTTGATTTTTGAATTACAACAAAATATAAAAAATCGTTTGAGGAGAAATTATTAACTAACTGTTGAATATCCATCGTAAAAAATTAATATCAAATGTTTAAGCGAAATGATTCCAGTGTTGGGAATAGCTCACTAAAATAATATCTAGATAAAGATTTTTAAAATAAAATATCTTAAAATGTTATCCAGTAATAAATTAAAATATATTATAACACAAATATTGGTTAGGTTACAAGAACACAAGAGAATTACAAGGACAGTTACTAGTCGCGTTGACTCGTTTGTATTTTGTTTTGATAATCTGATCCTAAAATTTAAACTCTGAAGTATATCAATATTTATATTATAATGGATACTGTCTGTATAATAGTAATAGAATTGGCATCGGGCATCAAGCGGTGGGATGTCAACCAACAACCACCAATAACCCACCACCGATAAATCATCCTACAAATTACAACAAATACATTTTATCACGACTTAAACTAGACGGTTATTTTTTTAATAATTTAAATATGTGTTCATTGCTATTGTCAATTTAGATTTAATTTGAGAAAAAAATATCAATTAAATTATTATACTATTATACATTTTACTACATTTATAACGAATACTATTTAAATTCAAAGAAACATATAGTGTTTTATTTTTTTTGACATTGCTGACTAGCAGATAAAAAGATGCAAACACTATTTTCATCACAGCCAATTGAGAAGTCTTTGGGTAAATAACTATAGGAGGTTAAAGTATCATTGTTTTTAAGACTTCAAGCTACATTGTTATTAGCTAGTTTTTACTGTGGACAATATTCCACACCATTATTTTTAACTTGCAATTCACTATATGTCATGCGAGAAGCTCAAAAATAAATCATAAAATGAACTTCGTTTTTTTGACACTCCATTCGGTTTGTGTGGCGGCTACGGTTGGTACGCGTTTTTTATGTGAGGCAGATAGATCGTCGCAAAGAACCCTGGTGGTCACCCATCTGGGAGCCTGCTCGACCTCTGCACACATTATGTTAGTGACTGCGTCCAATCACCGCGATTCACCAGGTCACCATTCAATGAACTCTAATACCATCCACGTTAAATTGTATATTATTATTATATGTTTATATTATATTTACAATTTACCAGTTTAAATTCTTGCAAATGTATTATATTTTATAACATTTGACATGTCAACAAATTGTATACAATATTATAATCCTTAATATAGCAATAGTACTGAGTAGTAAAATACAGTAGTAGTATATACAGATTAACAGATTAGTGTAGATTTAATAATTTGTTGATCGTTACCACATCGATAAAATCAAATATTAAAATTACTTGACCGTCATATTTAAAAGGTGAGTTTGAAAGGCTTTAATATAGATACTTGTATATTTTAGAAAATTAAGGTTTCGGAAATATAGTTAAAATATATTAGACTATGTACGTTATGTTATTTGGTATTAGCAAGACTTAAACAGTTAACCTAACTATTAATTAATCATAGAAATAATAAACTAGGTATAGGATCAATGGATCATAGTCAAATATAATTTTAATGTAAACATTCAAATTAATAATTATGTATATTCGTATAACGTATCTAGTATACAGAGTGTGACAGTATAAATGAAAAAAAAAGAAAATTAAATATGTCCATTTATATGTTCAGTTATTACCTAATAATGAAATGTGTACCGGTTATTAGGTATTTTTTAAAAATGATAAATTACAACTATAAGACCTCCTTTTCGATTTTTTTTTTTTTAAATTATGGTCGTTAAATATTTTTTTTTGCTGAATCAAAATCTTGAAAATTTACCAATATCAGAAGTTCAAAATGAATGAACATATAAAGATTAAAGGCATACATTTTTTCATAAGCATTTTAAATTAAAATTTTGACAAAATCCATCATAATCGCTCAAACATAATCAAATTATTTTGTATTTAAAAATGTATATAATGTTCAACTTTTATAGATAAGAACTAAAAGTTCAAAACAAGGTTAAAATATATTTTATAAATATAAGTTATACCTATCTATTTAACTATTGCAAATAATAGGTAACAACTAGGCAACAAAAAACAGCGGTAAAACAGAAATATTTACACAACACCAGTTTTGAATTAAATTTACCTTCATATTTTTGTTGTAATTAAAATCATAATCAAATACTTAAAGTACCTACATAAATTTTTTATAGACCTGATATTATGTCTAAAATATTTTAAATTTTTTAGAGTCTGCATTTGGTACCTATAAATAATTACCTTATTTTAAATAATTATTGATAAGTAATATTAACGCAGGTAAAACAGAAACTAACTGCAACTATAACTTAGCATAACTACGACCTGCAGCCACATCTTAATTGGTTGACGAAATCACTTCACATGTGAAACTTAGTGTGCTAACTGCTAAGTACTGTGTTAGACTGTTGACAGCTATTTTAAGTCGAGGAAAAATAATTAAATTAATTGAAAACATTACTTTACTTTAAACACTATAATATAGTGTATTATATAAATACCAAAATTCAAAAAAGTTAAAGACTTATTGGATACAATTATTAAAACAATATTCACTGTCGAAATATTACAATATAAATAAACTAAATCTATTCGATTAAACATTCAAAAAGTGTATGATAATAATCGTTGTCAACAATAAACAATATACTAGTCACCTGCAGCTTCCTATTATAATAATAATAATATTTGTAGCCAGCAGTTAACCTAACCTAACCTATTATTATATTACACATAATATTATATTTATTTTTTATGTACTAGCCACCACAGCATAATATTATCAATTTTTTGTACGACAGAGTTTTTTTTTTTTTTATTGATCTTAAATTCATCGACATCTTGGTCATTATGCGTCATAATAATATAATAATAATTATAAATATAAATCTATAACGACACTGAAGTTATTGACAATAGTAGGTAGGTAATATTGGTAATAGGTATTGGGTATATTATGTGGAAAGGGCAGAAAATGAGTTATTTCAGTCGTAGGCGACGCACAGTGGTCTGAAATCGAATTTTAGGCGAAAAAAAGTGAAAGAAAATTGTTTACTCGTCATGCAGGGAGGTTATAATATGAATATAACTTATAAGATGTTGCCCGCGATGTAGATAACCTAAAGTTTATGTTTTGTAAGGACCGTGGCATATAGTTTTCAGTGTTGCCCCAATTACTTATTCGAGAGGGGGTAACATTTATTTTACCACCAATGATTTTTTGACATCATACAGCATACATTTTATACATACATTTATCTAGTTAAGTCTCAACACAAATTAATGTGACTTTCTGGTAAGGTTTTCTTTTAACTTTTCTTTGGTAGACAGTCGAAATTTTTTTAATTTTCTTAATTTTAAATGAATTTTGTTTAAGTTTCAACTTTAGACCCATATTGAAAATAATATATTGTGGATCTGTGATCAACTTGACCGAAAGAGAAAATTATTTATCGATGATAATTAAAAATAAAAATGTTTAATGCTCAAAAAGAGTCTATATATTTTGAATATCTTGTAGGAAATATCTTTCAGGAAAATTCTTATATATTATATAAAAATTTTGTTAAAATATAAAGTTTTTACGGTTAGTCATTTTTGAGTTACAACAGAAAAACACAATCGATTTTGTCGATAACTGGTTTTGTATAAAAATTACTTTTATATTTGTTAATTTTTTTTTTTGTTTTTCACGACGCTTTTGAAAATTACTGGGAACTTTTTTACTTTTGATTTTTGACTCAACAAAGTATCAACTTGATTCATTTCCCTATCAGACAAGATGCTGAAGTAGAAATTTGAAAATAGAATTTATGTTTTAATGGTAAAACTATTAATTAAATTATTAGTTATTGGCTATTTCTAATGTTATATCACACAGTACACACTGCACGCTGCGACACACTAGGAAGTCATCTTTCTTATATTTGTACAATATCTTTTTACACTTAGGATTACGATTATCCACCAATTTTGGTTGTACACCCACCCCTTAAAATAGGTGTGGCGGCTGCCACACCTAATACATGAATTCGGCGCCACTGAGCCTATGATATTACTAAGTATATTTCACGATTTTATTGTGAATAAAGTAATTTATATGAAGCTTATTTACTTGGAACCTTATTTTAAATTTTTCTATCCTTAGCTATAAAATTTGAAAATTTGATACATTTTTAACTACAAAATCATTATTTGATTTTAAATATGATAAACTTTGTCGAACTTTAAATGTTTGTAAAAATAATGGTCCTCGTGTTTTTTTTAAATATTTTCAACTGCTATTGTAGCAATATAGCAAGAGCCTTGTATTAAATTTTCAAGCTTATTGATCCAACAAATAAAATTGTATTAACATTTATAGAAAAAAAACTAAAAAATACAACGATAAACAAAAACTTACATGCGATATATAACGTGTAAAATCTATTCATCGGTCGACTATCGCATTCTAAAATTGTTCTAAATAAATTTGAGTCAAAGCTCATTCCATCATTGTAATGTATAATTATAATGATTTTAAATTAATCTGAATTATAATGATATAATGCTCAGTTGTATTGATTTAAATTGTAGCTCACCGCATAGTACGCATGTTACCGCGGTAATCATTTTACTTGAAACGTTATTATTTTCGTGGTAACAAATATGTCGTCGGTGTTTGGACGTATGGTAATTTTAACGAGCAACCATAGCAAAGCAACGCATACTGAAAATAATTTTGTGAGTAATCTAATATTCAGACGAGACGAGTTGACATTCTTGGGTTGACCATCGTGGCCCTAGGGACGTATGGCATTTTAGGGTAGGTACCTATCTCATTCGATTCCCGATCTCTAACAAATCCTAATTCGATTAAAGGCATGGATTTTGATGGCATTTGGACGGAAACGAGTAAACTCCAAACAAACGATAGTACTCATGATAATAACAATATACCTAATAACATAATATTATAAGATAGAAAACACTTTGTTGTAATGCACTCGCTTGCAAATATTTACTATTTTGATTTCGGATGGAAATTAAAATGTGAATTATACAATATTACAAATAACATTTGCTATCTAAATAAATAACTTTGTTGATGACTGATTACTATATAATATAATGTTTTACCTACGATATTATAATAATTATAATATTACGTACGACAGACAATTTGATTGGTCATTGGAGCATTAACTTTGGTGCGTCTAGCTAAATCATCAAACTTCTTGATGTAAATCGTGTGTTCTATTTCTTGATAATAATAATCATTATTATTATTTGTAACCAGCTAAGTACTTAAGTATATACTACATACTACATAGATCTAATGCTTGTATTGCTGTACACCATAGTGTCATAGTGTCATACAATAATATTATATCATAGGTATGTCATAGGTACCTTTAGGCTATATTATACATTTACTGACGGGAGAAAAAATATAAAATCGAAGGGGTCGATGGGGAGAAAAAAATAAATAAATAGAAACTGTGGGCATAAATATTTATTACGTGACCGGCGTACGGGGTTGGGTGCAATAAAACCACAAAATGCGGTGGTGGTCGATTTTCGAGTGTACGGTATCCGTGTACATAATAATAATATATAAAGCCGCGGACGGACGGGAAAATCCCCACAGAAAATGAACAAGGTTTAACGAAGAATCACATAAATCAAACGTCCTTTATACGTTTGTACATCAGTATATGTATATTTTATATAATATGTATAGTATATCGTATACGTATATATAGTAAGTAAAATAACCTTTGCGGCCGGTTTACGTGGACTACCGCTGTCGTCTACCAACCACCAGTCACCACCGACGTACCCTCAAAAACGAAATCGCCGATAATAATATTATTAATATATTATATTGTATTATACAACAGTCAAGCCGGTCAGACTGTGTCGTGCGGGTTGGTATATTGGAAGGACTGGTACAACGGATGCGTACTGCGTAGGTACCTACCTATTATTTCGATACGTGACTCCTGCAACCACCCGCTCAGCGCAGGAACGTCCTTTTTACCGAAAAGGGTATCTAAACTTTATTATTGTTTACCCCATTCGCATCAAACAAAACCCTCGACGACGTTTTTATTGGTTTTCAGAAAAGACCACAGGGTTACTCGTACATAATATTATTGGAAATATATAATATATACTATGTGGGTTCAGCGAGTACGTTTTTCTACTCTCAAAAATACGTGTTTATTATAGTTATACGCTATTACCTAATATTATTTAACACACTGCGAATGTAAAACTGTAATTATTTAACAAAGTGTCAGAGGTAATCACTAACCAAAGCATCTACAAAATCGTATAAGATAGTAGGTACTCAAATTGACTGTATACAGTTAATTATAATGAAAATTAATAATTATAAATAATTGCATAGAAATAAAACTGGGAAATTACTCTGCTCTAATAATATAGTTATATAATATGTCGTCTATCGAGTGTATCTTGTCATTGACTAGGTCACTGAAATGCATAAGCACAATTTTAATTTTTTTTTTTTGGGGAGCTGAAGAAATTAAAGCCAATCAAACCGCAGGGGTAAATACACCCCTTTCATTAATCATTACCTATACTTACCTTTAATACATTAGCACTTTTTACTGCATATTTTATTGATAAACTGTCAATATTACTCAGGTATCTTCCAACAGTGGGTGTAAGTATAGGTGTCACCCTAATTTGCATATATTCGTTATTTTGACAAATTTTATCATAATTAGAGCTTAAAAGACTTAAAAACAAAAATTGTGAATATGTATTTTGATTATTTTTGAATAATTATAACTTATAAGATTAATTTATGTAGTTATGTGGGATATTGTATTAAATTTCAAGTTTTTTGTTCAAGCATAAAAAATGTATCTACACTTAACAAAAATTGACATATGCTTATTATACATATTAGTCTGAGAATATTGAAAATTTCATTGTACCTGTACAGAAATTATATTTGAAGTAAAAGTAGATTATTTCAAGCATCTATATTTCTTTATTTCTACCTCATGATTTATATTTTTATGAATATATATATAAATAAATCTATAAGCTTTCTTCAATAGCGGAATAGCGGAACAATTTTCAGTGACCGAGAGTGGCCGGTATTTAGAGGGTTTACTCACTTTACTGTACCAATATTCATCGATTCACTCAGAATTTAAAAATAAAATCTGATTGAATACAGAAACCGGAGTTTTGCCCTCATTTTACTAATATAATAAGACAGTTTATTATAAGTATAATATAAGTATATAATATAAAATTTAAGACCAATAACAAGTTAAGAAAATATATAATGATGATGATAATATGATACATTTTTAACCAATGGCTTTATATAATGTAGCAATTTAATATATATATTTTTTTGACAAAGCTTATTTTCTTATTTTTGATTTAGATATTTTTATCTAGTAGGTACTTGGATGTGTATAAAATAAAAAAAATTATTTCACATGATTTTTTAGAAAGAATCAACAATGACAATTTATTTACAATCTGATTAAAATATTAAAAAATTAATATACAATAAAAAAAAAAAACAATTACAAAAATAATTATATTTTAGTCATGATGATTTAATAAACATAATATTTATTAAACTCTATAATAATATATTTTGTTCAAACAACGCGTATCAGTTGCGTCTTATTTCATTAAAACCCCTTCAACGCCTTCAACGCCATTACCGATGATTACAGGTTTAGGACGACCGCGACGCGCAGTACACTGAAAATTCTGTTATATTATTAATTCACCAACTAATTAAATTCGTTACATTTTGAATGACTTAGTTAATTCGCGTCCACCGCGAACGGTTTAAAAAGAAATTCGTGTTACAGTGTTTGATCGATGTCATTCGACCTCCACTCTTCATCACAGCCATTGCTCTTAAGATAATGTTTGTATTTGCCAAGGACGAACTATAAATTACGTTATAATATAGCTTGTTCGCCTACACTCACGCCTAGTCAAACCGACCACAACGTTCATCACCATCTCCGCCGTCGGTATCATTTTGTCGACAACCGGACGTACTTCCGACCGCCGTGGACGACTGATGACACGATTTCGGACAGTTGCAGCATGGTGTGCCTGGTTTGGTCGATGACGTTGGTCCGTCTTCTTTCTTGTGCTTAACCCGTCTGTTCTGGAACCAAATTTTCACCTGCTTTTCAGACAACCGCAGACAGTTGGCGATCTCTATGCGCCTCAATCGTGACAAATACATGTTGCTGGAGAATTCTCGTTCTAACTCTAATAGCTGGTTACTGGTAAACGCTGTCCGGATCCTTTTCGAACTTCCGGAATCTGTGTCGCTCTCACCATTTTCTCGTAGTGGATCTTCAGACACAGCACAATCTGAACGAAAAAAAAAACACAAATGTAAGTTGTAATTTTTTTTAATGTCTTCTTCACAATATTATATGATAGACCCGAATTAATAGACAATAATGATGGTAATTATATTTATGGTCGCATATAAAACTACAGCACGCTTCTTAAACTATGACCACAGTGGCAAAGTATATGTACATTGTTCAAAATATTTAACATTGGGAAAGTAAATATTTCCTGTCCAGAATTTAAAAAAAATATATACATTTAAAAATATATTTACAAACATTATAAAAGAAATATTTATTCTAAATGCTGTCTGGAATTAAATAAAAAAAATTAAAGTATAATATTATATTTGAGTAATGGAGACAGGGACGAACCGAAATGAGGTCGTGTATGAGTGACACACTGACACCCCACCATTCTGCAACAATATTAAACTTACAGTTGGCAGTTCGACATTTAAAAATTCGGCAATTATAACTATATACTCCCCCTCTTTCAATGAACTATTTTAAGATTGACTTTGAAAAGAAAAAATGAATTATTTCGTTGGTATACATAAAAACCTCTTTAAATAACATAATATATTAATTTACTGATTGAAAAGAAATCATTTTTAAAATCTGCAATCATTAGTATCAGTAATAAATAATAATTAATAAAGTACCTAAAGTAAAATAAAGAAAACTTTCTCTTTACGAACATTTTAAATAATGTAGTTAAAACTAATATTAGGTACTATATTATATTATACAAAAAATTCAAACAGTGTTTAAAATATTGCCAAACCTACTCCATAGCCATTAAATGTGCACCGTGTACCGACTAAGCAACTAATTAAATAACAAATGTCTGACAATCAAATTTGATTGTAAAATTATTTTTAAAATTTGAAGTTAATATTGAACTAAATTAAATAATACATTTATTATTATACGTCTTTTACAATAATAAAATATTATGTTTGATGTGAGATAAATGCAAAAATAAATTGGTCGTTTTGAATTTCTTTAATCGAACTTTTAATACAACATTATTTCTATAACGGTAATTGATAAACTATGATATTGATAATGAAATTTAAAAAAGTGGGTAAGTGGATGTCGCTCTGCTGTACAGTATGTTACAAGTGGGTCAATGTATAATGGAGTATATTAAACTTGAATTCAATGATATAATATTGTATAAGAAAAACGATTCTGAGCGGAGACGGTTTGTCAGTCTGGATATTTTGTATTGTTATTATTTATTATAGCCTGTAAGTCAAATTGATATTATAATATTCTAATTTTTTATTCGTTTCTATGGCGTTACACAAAGCTTTAGAAATTAAAATCCCATTTTTAGCGGTTTTTCGTAATTTGTCGGTAATTAAATAACTATTGAAAAATTCAAAAAATGACTTATCTAAAGTACCATCTTGATCTAACTTTCTAAAAAATAAGATACTCTATTTTAAAATAGAAGTACTCATTCTGGTAGAAATTTTGTGTACAGGATAAAAAAATAAATAAAAATAAACACCATTATAAAACCACTAGATCCCTCGCTCCGCTCAGAATCTAAAATAATAACCAATCTTCCCGTTTTTAGTAAATATACGTTTATCATGTTATACAACTTACCCGGATCGTAAGCCATCATTTCATTTACAGCTCTCTTTTTCGCCGTAGTTTTGTCATGATGTGGTTTATTCCTTTGGCCCGTGTTGGTGGCTACAACGGGAACGGGTTTTACGACTGCCTGCTTTTGGTGGTGGTGGTGTTGGTGATTGTGGTGTTGCTGTTGGTGGTCTTTGACAAATGCACCACCACCACCTCCACTGCTACTACCACCGACCGGATAACCGAAAAACCTTGGATTAGTAGCCGATGGAAACGCAACAGGCGTCGACGATTGGTATCCGTAGACGGCGGCCGCCGCTGCAGTCCTGTTCAAGAACTGAATGTACTCGTTGAGTTGTGGGTGATAAGGTACGGAGGCCGCGGATACAGTGGCTGCAGCGGCTGCAGCGGCCACGGCAGCGGTGGTGGAGGGACGTTTGACGCTGCCTATGAGCGTGTCGATCAAAAATGACCTGGACATGGTCTTCTTGGTCGAGGTCATCGTCACGGGCCAACGAGGACCGTCCATATCGTGGCGGTGGAAACGACTTGGAATTAATAGTAACCCGATCACACGCACGTGACACTACGTTGATACTTTTATAAACAAAGAGGACAGCAGTATAATTTTTTAACACGGTCACGATAATATCATCTGTAATTAAAATAATAACTACGAAACAAATGTATACGAGTTTTACGCACGAACACGGTGACGACCAGCGTTGAGGTCTTCGGCAGCGGGGTTGTGTGGTGACTGACTGTCTGCCAGAGGTCTGCATCGCACCAACCCCACCGACCAGCCCCGAGGGTCGTCCCCACCACCAAACCGTGATCCATCTAGCACCGCCTACCCATGTCTTGTACGGAGCGACCCTTTTTTTCATCCCTCGAGGGGGGCTTCGAGTGCAGCGTATCTGTGTGCATGCGTGTCGCCTCTGCTGCTGTATACAATGATGTGTTTGTTGACTGTTTTTAAAAACCCATCCCGCTAATTGTCCGTCTGTATACAATTATATATCTGTCCACTGACCAAAAATCAATCCACTCAACCAACCCCCTCCCCCTCCAAACGGTGCAGACCGAATTTCCTCGCGATCAAATATCGCACCAGTCCCCATTTATTAATAATGGTCTGATAACTTCCGCTCCACCACTCCGTGTTCCTCTACCGCCCCGTGTATATCATTATTGTAATCCATGATGCACTAGACGCGGAATCGTCATTCTCCGCTGTCAACCGCTCGTGACAAACGACAATACGATATATTAATTTATTCTGTTCGTAAATACGAGGATGAAAATCCATGAGACAACATTTGTATAAACATAGTATAGACTTTAACGCGTTTGACGTCGAAATATAAACTATTTCTTATTATATGATATGTATTTTATACATTACTGCACGCCTCACGCGATTAAATAAATATCAACAGTATGAAAAAGGGCGATTATAAACTCTCCCGATTTAATCACCTGTTAACTCTCCCGATGCCCGATGGTAAACTGTCCCGGGTCTACTCCAGTACTACCTGACAAATAGGTACATTCTCCCGAGTCTGTAGAATAACTTCGTTTATACATTGTAATTTTATGATTATAATTAAATGTGTATAATAAAATAAACATAAATATTTTTAAATATAATATACATTTGAGTTTAATTTAAAAAAAGCTGTTGTTGAGACTCTTTATATTTATACTTTATAGATACAATCTTTACCCCAATCGGTCTTGCCACTGTTATAATAATAATAATATAATATTACCGTATTTATGTACTAGCTTTAATAATGATATCGTCAGGTAGGTATTACCTGTTTATTTTTTCAATCCTAAGGTTGGTTTTTAGTCTTTCATCCACTCTCCGTCCTTCTTACAGACTAGAGTTCCTTCAACTCGGTGTATAGCTTGATAACGCAGGGTTCGAAATCTTTTGAATTTTGATTAATGTTCAGGTCTGTTTTGCCATCAATTGTTCGTTCTATTATTCTATAAAATTTAGTACATAATATTTCCATACCTCTATAAGTGTCCAATCACGCCCCATTGTCTTACTCCAATTATTATTCTAGGTATCTGTAATCATTTATTTCCTTGAGCTTGTTTTAGTCTTAGATCATATACTATGGATGGAGCCACTGCGTATTATAGCAATACAAAAAGTTGAAGCCGATATTAGCGACGAGTCACCGAATTAGGTGATCGATATGCGCATGCGCGAAACAACTCGTTTAATATTAATATTATAATCACCAGCTGATAAATATGCGAGAGGTTGCGTTGCACATGCGCATATCGAACACCTAATTCGGTGACTCGGCTGGGATGGGGACAGTTATAATATTAATATTAAACGAGTTGTTTCGCGCATGCGCATATCGATCACCTAATTCGGTGACTCGTCGCTAATATCGGCTTCAAAATAATATGCAGTGGCTCCATCCATAGTATATGATCTAAGGTTTTAGTACGTTCGTCGTTGTATCCCACTCACACGTAACATCCTTCAGCCTTCTCCAGCGTCATATCTCAAAACGTTGAAGAAGATCATTTTATTAATATAATGCGGTACTGAGGCCTGTGGGTCGTGAAATTATGACGATACGACAGAATAAATATACAAATCGTTATACCAGAAACTATCCTCGTTAAAATATTAGGTATAATATTATCACAACAAAAACTACATGGAAAAATGGCTAAGTAAAAAAAATATAAGATCTTTAAGCACTATAAAGATGTGATATCATAAATAAATGCTAAGTATACCTATTGAATATAAGTAAACTTATTTTGTTTCAATAATTTATTTACTTGGCGAGGAATTATTCCTTAAAAGAAACAAAGTGTGATGAACAAAATATAATTAAATGGCGATGGACTATTAAAATATAACTTATTAGTATTTTAAAAATATTATTATTAATATTTATATACTATTCTAAATAATTCCTCGCCAAGTAAATAAATTATTGAAACAAAATAAGTTTACTTAAATTCAATATACCTTGCATATATTCATGATATCACATCTTTATAGTGCTTAAAGATTATTTTTTTTACTTAGCCATTTTTACACGTAGTTTACGACAACAAGTATTGTTGTGATATCACTAATTTTTATCGTTATGAAATATTGAGTGTTTACACAATAATCTATAAGAACGGTAATATTGTTGGTAACATTGGCAACGCTGATGCGACGTCGACGACAGCTACCGTAGTTCTGAATTTATTATAAATATCCATTAAAAAGTTCGCACTTTTTCATTTATAAATATTAATTTCTAAACGTACGATTTTCATGATTTTTACAAAAGCACTTGCTACACAATATTTCTGATGTGCGTCTAGTCGCTCCTGTTCTATCTGCCATTGACACGGTCGCCACTACAGAAAATGGTGGACCCCGGAGTCGGAGCCCGTGGAGTGAAAAATCCTACTCTTTTAGGAGCAGACGGAAAAATGTTATAGGCTTAAAAAGATTTTTGAAAAGAAATTTTTTATGAATTTCTAACTCAAAATAATTTGCAAATTTTCGTCATTTTTACGTTTTTTGTCAATATTTGAACTTAAAATGCTTATAAAAAAAATTGTGACTATGGATTTTTAATTTTTTTCATCCGCCTTTGAAACAATATACTAGGAGCCTTCTATTAAATTGTCAAGCTTTTTTAACCAACAAATAAAATTTAATTGATATTTATAGAAAAATAAACTAAAAAAAATGGGAACTGAAAATCTCCGTAAACAGCTCAAAATAAGTCAAAATATTTGGAAAATGTTATGGTGTATAGAAAAAGTTAATATAAACATTCAGTCAAAATTTGCACCAAAAATCAATGTAATGTACCTACGGTAATTTGTTTCAGAGTTGCACCAAAAACCAAAATCGATTTTCTCGAAAACAGATTTTGCGTAAAAATTTCCGTTTTTCCTTAATTTTTTTTTATTTTTCACTGCGATTTTGAAAACTACTTGGAAATTCTTACTTTTGACCTCCTAAAGTACCAACTAGATTCACTTTTCTATCAGAAAAGATACTGTTGAAGAAAATCCAAGCACTGTCCTAAAAGGTGATGACAGACACATAAAAAAATAATAAAAATAGAAAAACACACATCATTGTAAAATCAATACATTCATCGTTCCACTCAAAATCTAAAAGTCAGTTTATATACATTATAGTACCTAATTTTTAATTAATAAAAATAATAATAATATTAATCAATTTCAAATTAAATTAACATTTAAATTAAATATTTATGATAATATGAACCATAGTCCATACATATTTAAAAAAACTTAAGGTGTCTATTTTTTGGTAGTCTATAATTTTACAACAACACTGGATAGTTTACAGATTGCCTTTAGGAAAACATAATGATGACCCAGGAGAGTTTATCATCGGGGATCGGGATAATTTACTAATTTTAAAAATCGGGAGAGTTTACCATACAATCGGAAGAGTGTACAACAGATCATGAACACTATACATGCTTGTAGGTAGTTACTATAGTTTGGTAGTATTTTAAGGTTAGTCATATTTTAAGTTCAATGATAATATAGGTACACAATAATATTATGTATGTACTATGTCCGTACTGTTGTGGGGGAAAAAATATAAATTCAGGTCCCGAAATGCCTGTAACTCATGTCGTTATATTTCCTCAAACATTGCTATTTATGTATATTAAATAAATTATAAGTGTCTACTGTCTATATTAGTGTAAACTCATTTTATAACACTCATTATTTTGAAAAGTTTTAATTTTTTTAAATCACAACATAATTTTTAATATCATATTCCATACCATAATGGCATAATATTTTTTGTTGTATTTAGAATGTGTATAGTTGTTTGAGCTGCGAAGAGTAGTACTAGAGTAGGTACTTCGCAAAAGTTTATTCCAATATTCACATCTAATCTTTTAATACCCATAACTAATCAATTTCCAAGCTACTCGTTCAAAATTCGACTTTATGTATCAATTAAAATTAATATTTTCAAAAAAATTAAAAGTTTTTGAAATAATTAGTGTAGACACTTAAATGGATTTATATATTATGTATAGTAGTATAGTACTACATATAGTGTATACCATATTATACTTTTATACCTATCTATTTATTATGATGTGTTCATAAACACATTATATTAAGTGTCATCACCTTCTAAGGATTATTAAATTTAGTACTGTAGATGCCATAAATAATAATGCAATTTAATGGATTAAATATTAAAATAAAATTCAACAAGAAAATCACATTTTTACATTGCACGACTTCAGTGACAGCGCCCATATTATTATAATGATATTATTTAACTATTTTAGTGCTTAACTGACGTTCCATTAATTTGATGTGATTTTCTTAGAATTTCAAAATTAATAAAAACTATATTATAAATTATTAATTCTTGATAAACAAAACATGAAAATATAATATAAGTAAACTTAAAAACTGAATTATATATATTAAGTAGATAATATATTTAACTAAAAAAAAAAATGTTTTTTTGTTAAAATATATTACAGTGAGTATTTCAGTATTGGATATTATACAGTTTATTTCGTTATTTTGTATAAAAATTAATATTTCTCTTTATTTTATTATTAATATAAAAATTATTAATTATTTTGATTATAACATTTTAACACTTAAACAGTCACAAGAATTAATTTTATATTATTATTTAAATAATTTATTAAAATGTATAATCCGCATTACCACATGTCCTCATATTACTTATTTTTTTTAGAATATGTTATCAGAAAACTGATCTTTTTTTCTTCTTAATCTACAGGTAGTAATCAGGGGCCCACACATTGGAATCAATCAATAAAATAATATGTTCTGAAACCGAAACTAATACCTTTATTTTAAGAAAATGATAATATTTCGGTTAAGACAAAACTGGAATCTATACATCCCTATACATTGTCATTTGATAATTATAAATGTTATTCTCCACTTTTCGTATACAATGACTTTGGTAGTGATGTACGCGATCTACCAAACTTGTTTTCAAGTAGTACTTGATCTACCCAAATCTACCAAAACTAGTATTTAATTTCTGTAATATTTTTATCTTACAAATATTATACAAGTATTATTTTTATAAAATACCTTATAGGTACTAAGAATAACTTACCCTATGACCTACTTAAGGTGGTATTGCATAGCAAGTCGAGTTATATATTTTCGATAGTGACGGCGACTGTGTTATCACTGCCCACATTATACTATCATTTTTTAATTTTTAATTTTTTTAATTGAACCATAAAAGGGAAGTCATATAAACGTACAAATATAAATAGTAAATTATCTCGCTCGGAATAACCGGTAGATCGCCTATTTGGGTAGATTGCGTACGACATCACTACTATGGCTTTTAAATCGTCTATAGTTTTCACACAAAAATACAAAACATATTTTTCTGTAAATTAATTTGTTTGTCTTTTTTTATTGATTTATAACCAAAATGTATGGAATGTGTAAGTTGAAATGTATAATTAAAGACTAAAGTTGATCATATTAACTAAAACTATAAAACAATTATATTATTGAATATCTACTATCTATAAATAAAATTATATTATGATGAGATTCATTATAATATGATGATAATATACGGTCTACGGTTACAATCAGCCACTACATAGTATGCTTCGTAATGCCAATTAAATTGTACTTTAGTTTATAGCTTAGCTCGCTTAATATGACATTGTAAGTACTTTGTTCTATTTTAACTATTTTATCTTTATGTTTATAATTGTTGCACTATTATATATTTTATGTTAATAATAGTACAATAATACATCTTATATTCTTATGTAATTTTGTCAATTGCCATTTGGCAATATATAAAGAATAAAATTAAAACATTAAATCTCAAGTTTAGAATGCGAAGTTTTGTTTAAAAAAAAAAATTATTTATTGCGGAGGAGATTTTTTGTCGAATTACGTTCTATGAAAGTACGGTTTAAAACCATATAATTCTTTAAAAGTATTGGTAAATTAAAAATAAGTTTATATTTTCTAAACTATTATATTTAGTAGGTGTATACTATAGGTATAGTAGCAAAAGAAAAACTAGTATTTTGCAGAAAAGTAATCTACTGAAAAAAAAGAACAAATTACTCAGTGTGCTTTCGTCGTGACCGATTTAAGGAGGATTTTGTATAATCGTTAAACTTGAGCCGCATCGAAGCGCATCGAAGTACGTTTTTAAACGTTTCGATTATTTAATCCATTCGGTTTAACGAATTGAGCCTGAGCGTATTCGAATAATAATAATATTATAGTCGACGTGTGGGATGATTGACGCACGCCTCGGAAAAAATAACAATAACATTAATAGGTGAAATATCGGAACTGGTATCAAAACTATTAATTTATTTCTTCCACAGGTACCATCGCCCAGGACTTGTGAGTATCGTCAAACGTATTCCAACCTTATGAAATTGGTCACGAATTATTAATTATTAATTATTATTATTATAATTATTCTATCCTTAGAAATCACACGAATAAAAATATCACGCTAGAGTTGCTATATTTCAAGAAGAAAACTTATGTCAAACGACTATACGAGTGTAAGTTCAATTCAAGCACGCACTAGATCGTTAACTGTACGTATTTATGATGAATTGATAAGATTACGATATTTTTCAACACTATATTATATCGTCGTAGCCCATTCGGCTCCCGTTTTACAAAAAGGTCAATTCCCATGTACATATTATACAACGGTATACAGTACCTAGTTCGAACAGTACCTATACCGGTATACGGTATATCGGTATATTGATCTCAAATCGGTATACCGGTATTATCGTCAGCCGTTTGGAAATGTACCAGTTTGTAATACCTTTTTCGACGGGACCTTTCCCAAACGGAATAAGCAAACAATGGACGGGAGCCGTTTGGGAGGCGCCGCCGTCGTTGTCGATATACTTCTAATTATAAGTAATAAACCAATTTAATAGTCTTGATAGTATTAATAGAAGTAACCTATTTTGTGTCAAATTATTTCTTCATCAAAGCTGTTACCTGAAACCGTCGTGTTACCGGGAGTATAATATTATAGTTTCTAAGTATTTATTGTTATTACAGAAATTGGGTGGAAGATGGTCGCCTGGTATCGAGTTCTTCCTGATACCATCTCTAGTTTCTACTCCCCTCACCAACCAAACGACAAAAAATACGATGACATGGTCGGGCAGGCCGGCCGTTATTACGATTACTATTTAGACGGGTCACTCTAGTACGAACTATATAAGTATATAATAAGTAATAACTAATGTCTAATATAATAATATTATATAATTTTACACATCCAGCCGCCGAATGAGGAATATAAAATCGTTTACAACTGTTACCCCTTCACGGCACTACCGGTTATTATTATTATCTATTTCTTTTCATTGAGCTGGTGTGTTTATTGGACGAAACCGTCTGTGCAAGGGCGGAGTAACCGGCACTGGGGATGGTAATATTGCAGCAGTGGGAAATAAAAAAAAAGGGTAACAAACGGCAGTGGTGGGACGGAGGGATAGACGATAACAATACGAATCGTTTAATCGTCTGTCATATCCGGTTCTAAACAGTGACGATAATATAATATTGTACGAGTGGATAGTTGTTGCGATAGGTGGATCGTGGATGACAATAATTATTATATTGAGCGGTGTTCCCGACATAATAAGTGAGTCCTGATCATTGATAAAAATAAAAAATGTAATCGAAAAATGAATCAAACACAATTAACAATAATTTCTTCTAACAAACGGACAAATCCAAATCGTTAATTTAATGGCTCCGTGGATTCAGTCAACTAATTCAATTCAAGCCCAATTTTATAAATTTAAGCATTATAAAATTAATTCAAACACAGACAATTATTATTGATTAGGTAGGTACGTAATATTAAGTAGAACTGTAGAAGGGTGTATCTAATTAGTTATTAATATATGAAAAAAAATTAAGGATGAGTACTAAAGCTACAGTAAAAATATTAATAGGGGATATTCATTAATATTATAATTTATAATTTATAAGACACGATAAAGCTGTCAATTATGCAATTATACTCATTAAAAATGATAATCCCCAAACCATATACACACGTGTAAATCATTTATTTTCGTTGGAAATTTAAATTTGTATAAACTACAATGTTATAGTTTAAACTAATAAGCAAACCAAAATAATTTACCCAATATTTTCTGAAGAATAAAAATTGAAATAACTATAACATAGTAAAAATATAATATAATTTATCACACACGTGTTCACACCTTACAGTACCCTCCCCCACAGTTTAAAAACCACCAAATGGCCTAAGTACCCGCGGGTTAATTAATGAAAAAAAAAAATTATTTTTAATAACAATAATATTTTAATGTTATTTAGTTATTATTACTACCTGAACTACAAAATCAAAATAAATATCAAAATATATGACAAAATAATATTTATACTACTAGAATTAATTTTAGAGCATGTTTATTATTATTATTATTATGTTTCCATACCAGTTTATTTTAATAACAATCGAAGTACATAAGCACACAAAGTAATAACAGAAAAACTATACAAGTAAGTAAGCTATAATAAACACTGTTTGACAAAATTGTTAATATGAATATAGAATATTATAAAATATTTAAATATGATAACGTTTCCTCGATATACGTTGGTTGTCTACATTTTTTTGTGGAGCGCTGTGTTTACACGAGTGACGAGTGGATATATTTCCCATAATGAAAAAGCAACATTATTTTCTGGGCTTATAGAACATTGTATAGCAGATGAGAAAATTATGTTTGGACAACAATAACAAACGGCCGTGGTTTATCAGGTTTATGTATGTTTATTAAATTGTGTGCGGGGTGAGAACACGACCCATACGTGTGCAAATGGTTCGAGTATCACGAGCTTGGGCCGAAAAGAATTCAATGATAATATTACATGTTTTTGAATAACATATACGAATCACTGTTTTGTCGATCGAAAAGAAAAAAATTGCACTGGGGTTATCGAATTGCGGATAAAACATTTTAAATTGATGCTGTGGAAAAAGGATGATGCCGTCGTATATATAAGAATAGAAAATGCAAAAATAATCGAAATACGATGTGAAAATATGTCCTGTGCAGTATTGTAGGTGGTGGAAATAGATTACCTGCTGAGAAACATCACTTGAAAACTAACATGAAAAAATGTATCAAAAGTGCTGGACACGAGAGATGTAACATATCGCATTCATGTTTTATGTATCAAATAACTTTTGTCTAGACGTTTCTCTGTATATTTGGTTAACGATATTGTACCTTTTTCTTTTCCTTTGTTTTTTTCGTACTTTTATGTGGTTTACGGATGCCCGAATCTAATGGTTTGTCCAAAATCACGTAAACAACGCAATGAAGTATAAATATATATATACAGTTTCGACATAATATTTGTATTATTGTGACGATTGACGATACAGATAATAGTATTGTATTGTGTACTCAAATTTTTCACACTATGTACTAGGTACTTTAATAATATGGGTTATGGCCTATGGGGATTGGGGACATCAATATTTAATAATTTAGTCAATCTCTGTTTCTTCATAGTTCATATTATTTATATGTATTATTCTTTTACAGGACACATTTTCTTTGAAGGATTCTGATCAAAATTACCTAGGCAATGAACTGGTGATGTAGCTGTGTTAATATGTTATAAAATATAAATTAAAATTTTTTCACTACGTCTCATCATGCTAGTAACTATAATCATCAAAAGACAAATAGAATTTAAAGTAAGTACTTACCTATACTACTATAATACCAGTATACCGTATAATTGTATACAAAATAATGATGTATATACGTGACTACATTTCTCAATAAAGAAACACTATTGCATTTTTAATTACCGGTTATAACCAAACAATTTTACTGTAGTTGTTACTTGTTAGATGCAAACTGGAATTTGTTTAGTTACTTATTTGACTATACTATCCACGCCCTGCTGTCAATATTATTTTAATTGCTTTTAAACAATAAAAATACTAATAAAATATATGAAAATAATACACCAGGAAATCCACAATAATGCGATTAAAGTTCATACAGTTGAATGATATGGAACACAATTATCAAACAAAACATTTTTTGAAGATGGAACATGGAAAACTAATGACGATTTTAATTGATGGATTTAAATTAAATTTTGTATACAAATCGGTACAAACATACATTACAAAGTAGGTATCGCTGTTTTGTCAAAACTTGTACCTACCGTAACTATTCATATAGGTACATGACAATAATTATGTTTCAATTAGTATAACAAGTATGTTAATCATTTGCATTTAATATTTTGTAATTAATTTTGTAAACTTTAGTATATTAAATATTTACCATAAAACTTTTTTAATTAATTACATTACTAGAATGAATTACATGTAGAACATAATATTACAACCGAACCACTTCATCATAGTGGCCCCTGGGTAATTCTAATTTCTAAATGGCTTTCAAATTGTAATTTAGAAACAACTAGATTTCACAGATACGAATATATTTCCTCATCAGAGCGAATTAAAACACTTGTGTGGTGGCATACCCCGAGGCCCGCCCTACTATATTATACGTCACGTACATTTCCCCAGGCACCCACATATGACTTTCCTCAAATTTTTTTTGCCAAATTTAGTACGTAATTAATTTTAATTTGTTTGACCTGATTCAGTCTTTGTTCGACATCGAGTGCCCCTGAAAACATGTGGAGGGCTGGGGAAACGTATGCATGTCACGGACGACACTGTGACATGCATCGGAGGCGTATGGAAATAAAGGCTCACGAACCGGTTTTTATGCGCGTGCCGATTCTGCGTCTTCAGTCTTGCAAAAGGTGGCATTTTAAAAACAATCACTAACAATCCAAAACATGATACACATTATTATTATGCTCTTATAGCCCTTAATCCTTACACAGTTAAACTGATATTTTCTTTGTCATCTTAAAAATATTAAATACCTATTTACTTATATATTATTATTAACTATATTATATTGTCAAGCATGTATAGATATTATATTGTATTTCATAATATAAATAGTATAAGTTTAGGGTGTATGGTTCTAATTTCCAAGATTAATTTTGGTGTATTAAATATTCCATCTTTAGTCAGCGTGATTATTAAATGAAATCAGCTCTTATAGCCAACATTGGTATTGGTACATATTTTAGAAACGACTATAATCGTACGTAATTATTGTATCATTTAATTTTTTATTCGTTAGATAGTATAAGTATCTACCTACATATTAAGCGGTAGGTACCAGAAATAAAATATATGTCCAGGAAGCAAAAGTTAAAAAATAAAATGTTTATAGCGATTGCTAAGATCTATGTTTTAATTGATTTGAATTCAGAATTATTATATGATTTATCACGATAACAATTATTGTTCTTTGGGAGAAATATAAAAATCTAAGAGGGAGCCGGTGTCATTTAGTAATCTAATATTGTATTAATATTGGGCATCGGCTTATAATATATGTTCGATTAAATATTATATTACAAAATATTATGTGGTTTTATTGAATTTTAGTAATAGTTAAATAGCTCGTATAATACATAATAGATATTAATATATATTATATTTTGTCGTTGTCTAAACCGTTCTCATAAAATAGATACCTAGTCGATATTGCGCTTGTTCGATCTCTCCACGAGGGAAAATTATACAAAAATAATCGATGATAATCCCACTAAAAACAGCGGCGAAAACGCGTATACAAATAATTTTTGACGAACGAACGAACAAACTTAACGAGCGACGGCAGCTAAACACACTGACAAATTATTTCCTTCGTGCCCCTTACCTACCCCAACCGATATTATGAAATACATACCTACATACAATAATACATAGGTATTAAAGTGTTATCATAATAGGAACCTCTTTCGGTCGATCGTCACGGCTCGGCCGCCATTCGAGTGCCTTTGACATTCACCGCACAGCCGCCGCGAGTGTACACACTGAGTGTCAGGTATTTAGCGCCCCTTATACACGATCGCACACACACACACACACACACACACACACACATTTATATGTATAATGTAAGTACACATATTTCAATATATATATAATATAGTATAATAGCAGGTATAACGCTACCGTTGGCGGTGTCGGCACTCGTTTGTATATTATACACATAATGCTGGCATTGATAAAATATAATAATATAATAATATGTAGCTGTGCGTGTAATACGACGGTGCGGCGATGACGTACGTACGAATGGACGCGATATATTTTTTTTGTTACCACGCGAAAATGTATATATGTATACATCGGGTACGTCGGAGGTGCGAAAAAAATCAAATCAAATCCATCTGTTCCAGTTTTGGCGGTGGCGGCTGCGGTTTCCATCCGTCCGTCCGCACAAAAGTGTTGTTAAGTCATTTTCTCGTACGTCTTTTGCCGCGATGAATGGCCGCCAATTGAACACCCATAGTCGCCGACGACGCCACCACATTTCTCAATGGGATATCACTCTCGAGTGTCAGAACGGCGAGTGGTATACAATTTATACATATACCATTTATTATTTAAACATATATATATATGTTTTTATTGTGTGTGTGTTTCAACCAGTCTGACGTATTTTTCTTCTCTCGCCTGAACCCTTACCATTCGATTCCACATAATATGTGTAATATCCCACTCTACACTGCCGACAGAAGCGCAGCGTCCCGAAACAGTTTTCATTTTAAAATTCAAATTTTATGGTTGGTGCCGTATAAATAATATTATAAACATAAATAATACATATTATTTACAGTCATTCATTCTTGACGTACCAAACCCATTGTTTCAGTTAATTTTGTTTCCAAAACAATATGTTTAATTCAATTTGAGGGATCTATACCTAATATATTATTTTTGCTTACTTTTTTCATTGAAGTTTTAAGATTTCTAAATTTTTTCCGTTCATATACATGAATATTATTAATAAATATCATATTATACTGAAATCGAAACTACTTGTGAAAATGATAATGTGTATTGAACAAAAAGTTTTTTTAATGCATGCCATTTAATATTTATACAGCTTAGATGAACACATAAATTCCTTCGACCATTTTATAGAGTGCCATTTAATTTTGAACATTCAATTTTTGAAATGTACATAACCCATTTCGTTCTTTAGGGTTTAGAATTTAGATGAAAGTTCATTCAAGTATATATTCCATGTCAGACTTGCACAAAGTTGTTCATAGTACGAGTGACATTAATCTATAGACCAGGGAACTGGGCACACATTTTGACCCCAAAACCTCGTCCATTGACAGCTTTTTATAATTTCTAGAGCCGTCAAAAATAAATGGTCGCAATCTTCTCTCACCTAGTTAATAACATTTTCGATGAATACATCGGGGAATACTTGGACCACAACTGCAGGCTTATAATATTATTTAAAAATCCTTTGTTCAAATTAAGACTGACTTTGACACTATGTGCTTCGAAATGTAAAATGTAAATAGTGAATAGCAGCAATAAACGGTAGGTATAATTACATACACCTATAAAAAAAATATAATAACTGTAGAAAATAAAAATTACCTTATGTGACATCAAAGGGAGATAGAAGTTTGATCGCATTAACCAATAGGTTCTACAAATGTATACAAATAAACATAAGAAATTTATCTGGGACTTAGGATGTTGTGAGTGTTAACCGATGACGTAGGTACTTAACGATTTCTACTATATAATTTTCCTAAAACGTATTTGCTAATATTTGGTTTAATTTAAATAACTGTCTTGTGACCTAAGTGTATAATTAGTTAACTACGAAAATTTTTGCAAGAAATCAATAGGTTAATGCTTGAATATACTTACTTATAGGTACTCGTGCAATGCATCTATTTACCAAAACAAGATGATCACATCCATAATAAATACAGATACATGAAACCATACGATGTTAAGTATAATATTTATACTATAAGACAATAAACATTAGCCACTATACAGGAGTTTTCATGGAGGAACAAAAGTTGGAGAAAGATAGTAGTTCAAAGGTATAATTACTAATAAGTTGGTAATAACCAAAATTTGGTGAACTCATATTGTTTTGTAGCTCAAAAGCAAAAAAAAAATTCTTGATTATTAATTTGGTTGTTGAAAAATAAAACTTGATTATAATATTGAAATAATTTTGTATAGGAATTAAAAAAACGTTATCTACGTATCATATTATATGACTAGAGTACATAATATTATGTAGGAAATAATGCATGTGGCTATATTGTCAAACACTACGATTAGTTAGTAAATTTGTACATACATTTTAAAATCCAGTAAACAATTAATCCAGTAAATGTTATGACTGGATTGTTATTAAAATATGAATTCTTTACATTTATTGCTTTTTAATATGTCATTTATTAATTATTTAGATCAACACAAAATGTATGTTCCTTCAGTAGTATCGTAATATTTAATGGAAGGTATTCATGATTAAACTTAAATTTAGTTTGAAATAATATTTAATGATTTCCATTCAAAGTTTACAGATTTTATCGATGTGAGATGATTCTTAGGATTAAATTACTAATATTATTTAACCTATATAATATTATGAACCATTTTTCAACTTAACTAGGTATTCAAATTAATTTTGAATTCTGAACGTATCGAGGAATCTATTGACTTTACGATCATGTTATAATTATTTTTTCCAGGAATAGAAGTAATTCTTAAAAAGTTTCATGTAGAACCTTTGAAATTCATGTTTCTGAAAATCGAGTTTAATATTGCCATATTGGTACTTAGTACTTACTATTTTAGAGTAGCCATTTTTTTTATTCTTAATAGAATAAAATATCAAATTGAACTACATATAGTATATTTTATTGATACATATTAAATTTTTTTTTTATATCAATCGATCGTCATTTCAAAAACAGATTTAAAATGTATGGTAATGTAACTAGAATGGCTTAGTATTAAATTGTTTAGTTTTGACTTTTAGTGTGTACATAACGGTGATAAAGCGAAATTAATTTGGTATTTGTATGTTAATCTTGATAAAAACGTCAATAGACAATAGGCGATATTATTTTATTGAATCGTACAACCACAATCGTTACAAATATTTAGAATTGTGTACATAATAATAACAATTAAATGCATACTATTTATCTTGGGATAATATAATATTATAACTTATATAGTTAACACCAGATTGTTCATAGTCTGTGGATGTTAATAAAGTTTGTATTTTAAAATATTAAATACAGTTCTTTTATGCGCATGAGGTACATAACAAAATAATGTACATTATAAAGTATACAAACATAAAAAAGTAATACTGTTAAGAGTCAGACGGTCATCGTAAAATTAAATGTTTTTTTTTTAGAATGGTATTGAATTTTTTCATTTTCTTAGAATTAATCCCAAGTTGAATGAATTTGTACTTATTATTGTAGTCTTGAGAAATATTTAGTATATTTATAATAAAACCTATTTTGATTACATTTTTATGAGACTTCTTTCTGTGAATTAAAAAATACACTAGCGTGAAATGAACTAAGAACATTTTAAATTATTAAAATGTAAAGTTTGGTTTAAAAGTAAGAAACAACATAATGTTTAATTTAAAATATTTTTATAACTATTCAATCATTTGAATTTCAATTGTATATCACCAAAAGCATTGCCATTTATTTTTACAATAGTAAAAAATATGTAAGTATATCAATATGATACGAAATTGAAATTGTTTCAAAATTATACTGAATACATAGGTATTTGAATAATTTATAGTAATAACAATCTAAAAATTGGGTATTACTAATTATAGTTCTATTGTACAATATACGTCTATAGTACGCATTAATATTATGTTTTAATCAAACTATTCTAGTTTTTAAGGATTAATCATTTAAAACGAGTTAAATAATCTATTAATAATGTTATACAGGTTGTAACAGACCTGACAAAAATTGTTAAAGTTATATGGTTAGTAAATAATTTAAGAAATATACACACATGTCAGGAAATTCTCAAAAATAATATTTTGAAAAAAGTTATTATGATCTAAATTAAAGAAGTCAAAAAAAATATTGATAGTTAAAAAATTCTAAAAAAAAACTAACTGACTTAGATAAATGTTTTCGCCATCAAAATTGTTCTTATAATAAGATTTACAAATTGGCTATTTTGAATTTAAAAAAAAATTTAAATCAAATTTTAAAATTTTAAAATCTTCCTGTATATTAATTTTAATATATTATTGTTGTACCTATATCGATTCAGTAATCTGATTTTAGACCAAATAATCCTTATTTAAATATTTGTCTGTAGGTACCTTATATGAACTATATTGTATAAATAAATACCAAAAATCTATACTGTACATATACCTTATATAATAAACCTATGCAGAATAGGTTTATTATATAAGGAATAGGCTATTCTTATTCATGAATATTTCCTTGTAAGAGCTTACATCGTGGTATTAATATTAACATAAAGAATAGGATCGTTTATGTTATGTAGGAGGATTAAATATTAGTACAGGTACAAGGAAAAAAGTTCATTCATACATAATATTGCATTGTTATATTATCTATTACAGGTACTCTTATACATGAATTACGTAACTGAAATTAAACTACATTTTTCACCAAAATGAATTATTATAACCTTAATAACATAATCATTTTTTAATTGAATAGAATTAAACAATAAAGGTTGCTTCACAAAACTCTAGACAATCCGATGTGCGAGTAGTGTAATACAATTCAAGTTCCATTTAAAATCCACTCGCAGTGGAAAATATTATGATTACATATTTTAGTATTTCTAGTCGATAAAACACAGTAGGTAGTATTGACATTGTGTTCATTGTATGCCCTTTTATGGTTCTTTAACGTCGATCTTGTTCGTTAATCGCATGATATAGCCAGATGCAACGTTGCTTTTTAGATAAGGGAAACTTCACGGTAATCTTCACACACAATATTGACACAACTATGAACTGCTGAAGACGTTTATTGGACAAACACTATTCCCATGCTGTTTGTTTAAAATAATGGATAAACAATAACGTTTGTACATCATAATATCCACACGTCGTTTGTTCCAAACTGGAAGACTGCCGTTTATATTATAGTTCAATAAACATTTTCTGCATATTTGTTGCCTTCGGTCTTCGAATTTGTAACTTAACTCTTAAGAAGGTAATAATTTAATAATAAATGCACTGATAAGTACAATGATATAGTTTATATGAATAATGAGTAGAACATGGATTTATATGCACTAAAAAGTTAAAATAATAGGCACAACAAATATACACTTAAAATTATTTTTATACAAAAACGTTTTTTAACGTATTTAAATCATAACCATAAATATTTAATAAATAAATTATATCAATGGTCCGAGTCTCTGAGATCTAAATCGATATGTTTTTATCATAGTACCTATCATATACCAATAGCTAAATACGACTATAGATATCATCGTAACTATGAGACATATCCGGGAAATCCTTATATACCTATACCAAATAATTTCAATACTAACCGAAAAAGTGAAGCCATAATTCTGTTTTTAGAAAACACATAAAATAGGTCCATAAAACATTAGGTAAGACTTATTACTAAAAAAATTACGAACATTTTTTTTTTCAAAACACACATTTTGTTCTCACTTAGCATATCATATTAACTAAAATAAATATAATCGCATACAAATCCACACTCTAATAATAAATAGGTACATATAACTTTTATTGAATCAAAAAAGAAAAAAAAATTGAATACAAATTTTACTTTTCAATAATAAATTTGTCCATGGGTGCCTATATGAACACTTTCTTCGTATGTTAGTGGTATTTTCCATTCATCTATTTTTCCTGGATAAAAAATGTTAACTATATCTAAGTGTTGTTAAATATATTAATTTAAATTGAAGTTTAATTGGGGGAGGAATAACGTCTTATTGGAACTGTTTTATTCTAATTCCCTTTCAATCTTAACACTGTTTATAACGGTTTTGTTAATGGACCAAACAATAAGACTATTACAATTTGATTGTCAGTCATATTGTACTTATATTCAAATACAGACGATGAAAAGTTTAAAAAAAATCTTGCATTGTTTCGTTGTTATTTTATATAACTAATATTACATTATATTATAATGTTAGTTTGAAAGTTACAATTAATTTTGATTTATACAAATAAAATGTCCATTTCATAAGCATTATGAAGTTAAAAGTTGAAAATTTCCAAGCATATTTCGTAAGAAAAGAAATTAATTTGTTGTTGAGATTTGCTTGTAAGTTTTCGGTCGTTCCAAGAACAGACAAGACAATCTACCCACAGATATAGTTTAGGTATACATCACACTTAGACAGGCGTATAACATTAAAATCATTCACAAATCAAATACTTCAAGAAAACTTATAAAAGACCACCGGAGAAGTATAGGCATATTTTTAAGGCATGCAAAACGTAAATTATAAGAACACTAAGACGCTTAGAAATTCTTGAATTTAACACGGTTAAATACCATAAGGATCAGAGTGACTGCAACGCGCTCGTACACACAAACGCACGCGCACACACAATAGGTACAGCGCATCACAGTATACACGTGTTTATCACGGTTCACGGTCCACTGGTAGTCTTATGAATGAGCCAGCTATATTATATTCTATATAGGTAGGTACTTGGAGACTGGCAAGTCAAAATACAATAATAATAATAAAAAAAAAAAACCCCTGTATTATAATAAATCCAACCGAATTCGATGGCAATTTTTCAGAATGGCTAATGTCGGTGATCGATTGAGTATCGGATCCGCCCACTCTCCGCGTACAGCTGCTCGGTACATTACCGCAATCTTGTTAACGACAATCATTAACACGGTCGGATGATTTTTTTGTCAATTTTTTTTTTTTTACATTACCCCTCTGTATGTATAGGCGTATAGCTGATAATGTGATATTGTAAAGCACACCCTCAATGAGGAAAATTTGTAAGTGCGGGGACGACCGTTGGCACGCACTCCGGAGAAATCATTATAATAATATCTATAGCTACTTCTACAACAATATAATGGTTACAAACTCATCAATCTTAAAAATACCAAGGCACTTGAGGTATTTTTTTTTTTTTAACAATTTAACAAAACATTTGTTAGGATTTAAGTATTTACTGGAGTCTGGATTCATTGAAGCATGTAAGTATTCGAAAATATGAAAAACTAATAAAAGATATATTTATTAACAATACTCATATTGAATTCGTAAAATAAATTATCGTTTACATTTTCAGTAAGAATTTTTTATGGTACCTACTATGGTATTTCGTATATAGGTAGCTTAAAGTAATGTTAATACGTTCTGTTTTAATTATTCATGTAATATGTAAAATCATATTAGAATAATATACCCAATTAAAATGTTTATATTATTATTTGTTAAACCAGATAAAAGTTATAAGGTTTAAAATTTAAAGCATGTTTATTAATTTAAGATTTTTTACAATTGGATTCTGAAGCATGCATTTTAAATTTGTTGGGACTTTAAAACTAATATTTTAGATTCTGAGCTGAGCGATGAACGTAATGATTTTACAATGATATGACATTGTGTGTGTTATTTTTTTATTCGTATGTATGTATACACTATTTCTCGTTAATTTAAACACTTGAAAATGTAATACAAGGTTCATCATAGAATAGTTATTAGTAGAATTAAAAAAAAAGTTTGTGCGTAAATCCACATTAATATTTTATGATCGTTTGAAGTTATAATTTTGACAACATTCGTCAAAGCCATAAAAATGCTCAGATTATTTTGAAGAAAAAAATTCATTAAATTTTGATTATTCATACTTAAGATTTGAAAATTCAAAACAATAGTATCCTTATAAGATTTCATCACTGGAATTTAAAAAAATGATCGTTATTCCTCATATATGTTTTATGAGCGTCTGAACTCTGAAGTTTAAATTTTTACGAAATTGGAATACCTACTTCACATTTAGTATTAATTCTTAGTATCGTGTGTTGGCCACAAATATATTACAATATAAAATTTTCTTTACTGAATTTGCATCAATTGAACTGTTGTGCTAAAATAATATTATTTTTTAAATAAAAGCACTCACAAAAATATATAAAAATATATTAATATATTAGGTTAATTCATATTTTATTTGAATTTATCTCCAGTTAAGTGAAAAAGTTAACCTCTAATTATTGATCATTAGTTGTTACTATTATTTTCACAAACCTATAAATTATTTTTGGAATTTGAGTTAAAAATAAAATAAAATAGATATGAAATATTACATTGTAAAGGTTCTGTTTTCCTTAGATTAAACGTACACACTTTGGGTAGGTAACAATAAAACAATATATTGTCGGCATATGCCAACATTAAGGTCAGGGACAAATAATGAATTGGAAGATCTTTTGTTATATTATTGCTATTCAACCAAGTTATAATGGCATCATTATTCTTAATTTTAATCCACGTAGAAGACAGGTACGTTTTTTAAGATCATATTTGTGTTTTGTGTTGACTGTTGAACTATGTAAATCGTTTAAGACCTAACAATAAAAATCATTTATAGCAGTCTAACATAATTTTCTATACAAATACAAGATGCATGTTTATATATTCATTTGAGATTGTGAATTACTTACGTATTTTATTTTGTTAACAGAATATGTACATTTATTGATGTAAGGCATAGATAATATATAGAGGATAGGCTATTCCAATACCTACAACCCATGGGTTCGCGTGCCGGAAGAGCCCCAGACTAACATTGGTTATGGTAACCTAGTTATCAATGGTTACGTTATCCTGTCATCTTGTCAATGTATTTGAATTAGGAGTACGAAATGACAAAATTTGAATTATTAAACATTTTACTGAGTAGTGAGTACACTATTCAATTTTATTAACTTTTGTGGCAGGTACAGTACAATTTATAATAAATGGTATGATCGCAAAAGGTATTGTCATTAAATTATTACTACTATATATAATACAGTATGTTACGACACGTACCGATCGTCAAAAAATTATGAACATACATTTTTGTTTAAATCATGGTAAGTAATAGGTACAATATTTACGTATATTTTAAATAGTAAAATTCATATTAACAGGCAAGAAGTTTGAATATTCAAAATGACAATTTAAAACATAGATAATATATATTATCTATGATTTAAAAAGACGCGAAATTTAAATGATTGATAAACGAAAAGTGATAACCGTTGAACCACATTGGACCATCATACTACCACCCTGGTTTCTTGGGTGCTCTCTGGACACGCAAATATTTGTTGAATGGCCTATCCTCTATATGAGGCGTTACGTGGCAAAGTCAGCAATCTCCACTTTTTTTGAAATAAATGTTTTGATCATATTCATATAATACTTTTTACTCTGCGTCGATTGGTGAAGCTGATTTTTATCACATATAATCGCCCATCGAGATAAAACGTTTTAATACTAACTGATCGCAGCAAAGAGAGCAATCTCCAATCATAATACCATATAATACATGTTCTACGTTTCTGTGGCAAATGAGGCAATCTCCATGCGTTTCTGTGACAAAAGCGGCAATCTCCGTGGGTTCTTCTTGGGTTCCGCGGCAAATTTGACAAAGTCCATTTTCCCTCCTTTATTATTTAATGTTATTGACATTTAACAAATTATATGAATACAGGGAATAACACCAAACTCCACTATCAACCAACGTAAATAAAATATCATGGAAAAATACAAGAAATAAAGGTAAAACAGTTTTTTGACATTTACCAAAAATCACTGCGTTTGGAGATTGCTGACTTTGCCACATGACGCCTCATATATTATCTATGATGTAAGGTAAGAAAACTAAAAAATGTTATCACCAATAAATAAAAGTATGACCTTATTGGAGTTAATTGGAATAATTATTTTTAGTTTTAATAATGATTATAGAGGTAGGTATGCTAAATGGATTATATTGGAACAGGTATTCAAAATTAAACTTGTGTATTATATTTATTCGTATGGATTGTGTCATGATCCCGATTTCTAGTATCTATCTGAACATTTATTTAAGGCAGTTACATTCAAGTACACACTTTTTGGGTCCAGTCGACTTTATCAAATAATCAACTATTATTGAATATATACATATTATATTACTGTTAATTATATCCGCTTAATGGCGAATGGAGTATTGTATGCCATCAATAATTGGAATATCTATATATATAAAAATGAATGTATGTCAGTGTGTCAGTGTGTCTGTGTGTCTGTGTGTCCATGTTACCATGGTTACCAAGGTTGCCATGGTTACTAAGGTTACCAAGATTTCATATCAATCTTATATATATAAAAATGAATGTATGTCAGTGTGTGTGTGTGTGTGTGTGTGTGTCCATATTACCATGGCAACCATATCTGTATATAAAAAACAGTAAGCTGATTGACTGCTATCAACGCACAGCTCAAACCATTGGACGGATCTGGCTGAAATTTGGCATACAGATAGCTATTATAATATAGACGTGCGCTAAGAAAGGATTTGCCAAAATTCGCATTTTAAATAGGTGCTGAAACAGGGACATTGAGATTCACGATAGAAATTGGAAATTTTATTTTTATTTATTTATAGTTGCCATTGGTTACAGTCTACATTAGAAATTAGCATTTATTTATTGGTTGCCATTGGTTATTCGGGCAGATCAGGTACAAGCTTGCATCAAATCGAATTATTGAACAATGCTTACCAGGGTGGCAGAGTTGCACTTACCGCAGAAAATTACACCCAAAAGGAGTTCAACAATCATAATTTTTTTAAGAGTTGCGATTTTTTACGAGCAACCAAATTTATTATATTAATCCACAGTATTACATCAAAATAAACTTGGTATAACTTTGATACTTTAGAGTTAAATCATACACTTCCGTACAAACAGCACGGGGTCCGCGATCTACCGCAGGTAGATTGCCTACCTGATAATGTACTGCTGCGATTCAGAATTTTTATTCAGGGCAACGGGAAAGATAAGATAAATTTTGAACACCATACACGTTAATGAATTGAACAAAGTTTGAGTAGGTAGTATTGAGTTGATCCATTTAACGGGCGACGAAGTGCACGGGATCAGCTAGTAGAATATAAATAGAATATAATATAAATATATTCTTGTATATTATTATAAGTACTAACGGTCGCTCCCAAGTCCCGACAACATCGACGCATCATTTAAAAATTTTGATTTTGAACACATTTATCACATCTCCGTCAAGTGTTGGGCAGCTTCTCAAGCATACCAAAGTGTATTGTGTATCTATAATTTAATTTTGTCAACATTCAACATTCAACATTGTTTGTATATCTGCACCAAGACGTGATATCGGGCCAGAAGAGCCATTATTCTGTTACTAATTTGTATAGAAATAGATAAGTACTATTGCTCGTTGTAGATACCCATACAATACGTTAGTAATAATGTTACAGGAATCTTTGGGTAAGTAATTATTGCTTTTCTGATAACTACGCAATTTTTATAAAATGTCACTACTAAAATATATCCTCATACTTTGTATTTTTAAAAATACGTGTGTGATAAAATCGGAAGCATCGGTATATAAATGTGTGGCCTATCAAGCAGTGCACCTATTGTAGTTACTGTAGTTTCGGCACTGCATATCTTAATGATTGACGTAGTAACGTGATTTAACTGACGTTAGACTGCAAAGATATAGGTAATTATTTAATATGTTATCCATTTTTAAATAATTTTTTAGTAGTTAATTAATTGAAACATAATATAATACTAAGGTTCTAATGTGATTTATATTAAATAAGTATACAAACGTTTCAGGGACTTAATTCGTTTAACCACAAAGCGACAACGTTACCGAAATTTTACCACGTTTTTTGAAAAAATTAAAGTAACAATAAAATATCCACAAACTGTCAACATTGGGTGACGCGAGGCCTATGCATGCCCCAGGCGAGTAATGTACCAAAAGAAGTAAAACCGACCAAAGGGGTGGCACATAGAGTGAAAAAAAAATAGCGTTATTATTATTTGTATTTTTTTATAGTAATTTTTTTTTTGTTCATTTTAACACCCAGCGCGTGCAAACCCAATAGGGTATATAATATATGTTTTTTTTTCAATAATAAAGAAAAAAAAGTTATTATTATTTTATATAATATATATAATATATTCTTGTATAGTTGTATTCTTGTATACAATGAGGTAGACTGTAGCGTATTTTTCCGCTCGTTCTTCGATAATAATAAAATAATAATATATATTGTAATGGGCAAAAACGATGAACGGCTACTGCAGGCCGTGGTGGCACGGTACCTATAGGCATATTGTCCGGTGTAGTCGTTTGGTATGCCGTTTGGGGTTAAATAGCCGTGAAATGACACGTCCCCGGTAGATGCATTATCCTCCACCGCCACCGCCTCGCCGGTTCGTCTCTTTGCTCGAAGCCCTGATGTCCCACCCTGGTTGGGGGGTGGGGGTGCACTCGAGTGCGACAAATACCGGCGTAGCTATACACAACAGTATAGATTAAATAACACAATAGTATACACAATAGGTACCTACACACATTCGCAGCATACACCGACTTATTATTATAATACACACGATAAACGAATGCGTTCGAAATTTTGTATTCTCGACAGATGCGCCAGCTCGCGCGCGCACACTCACGTTTACGTACGCATTAAGTGTGGCTAATGATCGAGCCAAGACACGTGTGTTTGTTTGTGTGTGTGTGTGTGTGTGTGTGTGTGTGTGTGTGTGTGTGTGTGTGTGTGTGTGTGTGTGATATTTAAGGTATCTTCAAGTCGACGGCGGCGTGATTGTCTGGGTGAAGTCAAACACTGCGATTTACCGTCCATAGGTATATATATATAGCTGGCAGCAGCGAATTGCGAATGTGGGTAATAAAAGAAATAAATAAAGGTCGGATACTTCTTTTGCCTATCCCCTGCGTGACTTATTGCGTGGAAAATTTCTCGTATATATTATAATATGCTTTCTTCTGCCCATCCGTATTATATTATAGCGACTATACCCATAATAATATCTACCTGCCGGCCGTCTTGCACTCACGATGAATGAACGCGACGAAGACGGTATTGACGATGATGATAATAATAATAATAATAATAATAATAATAATTCATTTCGATATAGTGTATGCAAATGGTGGCGGTAGCTCTCGAAACGGGCACAATACCCACTCGATCCGAGATTGGACCCGTGTCTTTCACGTGTCTTGCAAAATTATAAAAGACTACAAAACGAACGTAAATTCAGTTCAAACATCATCATGTCGAATTTTTAATTGTGTAGTGAATCGCAGCTCTGTGAAGCTGAGTTGTTAGTAGGCACCCGTTAATCGCCAAGATAATATTTTACTAGTTATGTAAATCTAACTAAAAATAATAATACCATAGTAGTTATACTTACCTATGTCAATTGTAATATATTATAATATAGATGTAATAATATTTTGAAAATACTTTGAGTATTTTCGGTGTAAGCACTATTTTCGATTTAAATTTTAGATTCGGACAATGATGTTGGCGTTTTTCATACTTAAGTTACCATTTTAGAACACAATACAAAACTTAATACTAATCATTTAAATTGGGAAAAATTGTCCCCTACCTTTGTTACCTGCTCCAACTGCGGTGGTAACTGTTATTTCCTTCACTTGACCCAATTAAAAAAAACTGTTTTCTCGGGTCAGACTTATTTTATGTAGTAAAAGAAAGTTTAACATTTTTCTTAAAACAGTGTCATAGTAATTAAAGCTGTTCTATAAATTTAATCTTCTACATAAGTTTTAAAATTAAAACTATAAAATTGTGGGCTTTAGATCTATATTTTTCTGTATAATAATCAAAATAATATAATAATTTTTTTTTGTATTTCTTTAAAACAAAAAAACTAATCATTGCAAAATGAGTTTTTGAATGTTCGGTAAAATGAATGATATTAGCAAGAAGGCGATATTTTTTCTTTATAAGGTTATAGATGTTAGATAATTTAAAACTCATCATAATTATTATGAATAACAATACAAGGTATAGTAGTTTTCTAATTCATAATGATCTACCAAAATCACATTTCATAAATAATATATGATTTATGATTATAGCTACGAATGTATAATTATCATCATAACATTATGTTTGTACTTTGTTTCTTTACTAAAACTAAATAATTATGTTTTAAAAAATATGGTAATATACTAATATGGTGAATAATATTTAGGTATGTAGAGAATTAAAGTATTATATTATCATGTAATCTGTAAACATAAATTACCACCATGAAACTTTAATTCAGTAAAAATTCGATTAACTTAATATTTAAATTTGTTTAACACATTTGTTTGGCTGATCTGGAAAATTGGACATCAATCAAAGTATTTATAATATTAGTTAATTATTTACGTGGGACCTACTACATAATACATAATATGCCCCACGTAAATACTTTTGTATATTGTATATACAATATACAAAATGTATTAAAAGTGTAAAGTACCTGGGTATACTATTTTCATAATATAGTATTGTAACCATGTATAGGTACTATACTCATGTCGTCTCTTCAAAATCCTAATATTGAAAATAATAATATACTACAGCTATTAACACTATGACATTATAAATAATAATAAAGATGCAATATTTGTTGATTCATTTAAAAAAAGCTAAATAACTTTAAGGCTGTCTAGGAAATTAAAATGAGACTCCCAGTAATAATATTATTAAAAAAAATGAATAGAAATAATAATGGACTTTTTAATCTCGTGGTGCAAGATATTACAAATGTTCAAAACATATACACCACACGTCCAAAAAAGTTGTCATGAATAAATTAATTTAACACTTCCTTAACCTGACAATGAGTTACACGTTTATACCTACTCGAAATTATTTATTATTCAAGTAAACCAGCTTCTCCACGTTTTTCAACAAAATTTGAATTTGTGGATAACAAATTTATTTTAACTGCAATAAGCATATTATTGCATTTTCAGATACATTACGTGCACAATATGCATTTAAGATAATATTATTATTATTATCATCTACCCCGATAGGTAAAATTAAGTGGTATGGACGTATGGTATATCGTACAACTTGAATTATAATTTATAGATAGAAGGCAGCTGAACCAATTCTATTTAAAATGTGTTTCATTAGGTTTTACAGTACAGTTATAATTGTTATATATTGAAACCACTTATAGGTACTTGTCAAATTAATCTGTATGGGATCGGAGTTTTAATTGACATATTCAATTAAATATTTATGTAGTTTTGTTGAGTGTTTAAATGCATGTCGAAATGTTGAGTGACGTTGGAGCTTTGACTAACATTCAAAGACAAAAGTTATAATGTAAGTAGCAAATACCTATTAAAAGCCTCACAAATGTGTTAGTTGTAGCATAAAATACTTCAATAGTAAAGAATTAGACGAATAATATTGAAATGATAAAAATTTAAATACATTTCGCATCATCTTTTCAACATAAAATAATTATTTTAAAACAAAGTCTACACAAATGAGAAAATATAAATTTAGTCTACTAGTATAATATTATGTACTATTTTTCCAAGTAAAATGTCGTATTCGACGGTTTTATCAATGTCTACACATTTGACCAAAAAGTATCATATGTAAATTGCCTGTTTATTTTTAAACTTAAAATTAAACTTGTGGAAAAGTATATTGATAAAATTTTAAAACCTTTTTTTTCAGAAACTGTTAACATTTATTCAAGAAAAACCCTGGTTTTTCACTGATTTTTCTGAAATGTTGATTGCTACAATATTATAACTGTGGCCACTGGCAACCATATACATAAATGTAACATGGTCATATCCGTCCAATTCCCAATGGTGGGGCCGTTTCAGGGGAGGGGGCAATCCCCCTATCAAGGTAAATACTATAAATACTCAACTATTTAGAGTTAATGCTTAGATGTTTTGGTGATAGTTTTAAGTTCTAAGATCATTACCTAGGTTACCCTCTTTGATATTTCATTAACAAGTCTAGTATACTACATAATAGTTAATAATATATTCCCTATTAAGCCTTTTATGTTTTTAATTCAAATATATTATGTAAAATAAGTATAATGAATAACAAAATGTGTAAATTGCTTTAATACTTCAATAGGTATCCCTGTTTGATGACGAACTCAGATGAAATGTATAGACCATTTAAACATATTTACATATTTTACATGATTTTTTTGTATTTGGTGTTGATAAATTGTTAATACAAAATTTAATATCATATTATGTAGAAAAATTAAACGTATTTTTATTATTATTATATAACAATTTGTTGAAATGCAAATGTTCATTGAATCGTCAGTTTCAATAATAAACAGTAAATCCTATAATGCATTTATTAATACAAAAACATTACAATTCAATTGATATTACAATATTTGTAAAATAACATATCATATATTATAATATATTATTACGTAATAAAAATGTAGAATATTTATGAGTTACTCAGTATTCACACAGTATTAATATTATATGGCTATTATAACTATCGCAGTTTGCCTTTGATATCTTACTAGTGTGTGACAAACAAAAGCGCTGATATCGTATTAACAATAACGTATATAATGCCATTATAATAGCACCCGGGGGAGTATAATAGGCCTATATCCGATTAACAGTGTGCCCGGCTTTTGTGCTAAATGGCGGATTTGTGTCAAATTTCCGAAAACCGCCCAAAATATACGTTTTTATTATTATTTTGTTGTTGTTGGGGGGTGAAATGTCCAAAAATAGTATTAGCGCTTTACGGAGAGGTTGTCAATATTTTTTTGGAAATCGAACAAAGGTCCGGTTAGCCTATGCCTGCATTAAATATATCAGCCTATAATATATAATATCATTATAACATATTATACTATATTTTTTTTGTATATACTGAAAGGGTCTTACAAAATAAACAAGGTTTATTGCAAAGGATAAAAAAGAAAATCGTTAGTTTGAACCAATACGTTTTAGTCGTAAAAGTTACCTTATTAGTATGCACAATAGTATTCACGACAGTTTTCTAAGTGATATGAACTGCTATACCTAGTGTGTATAATATTTTATTATCTTTATTTATACGCCAATATTGAAAATAAAATAAATATATTTTACAAATTATTTTCAAATTTACCTAGCCGTTATCAGTAAATTTAAAAACAAACACCAATCGATTTAGGGGAGGTATAAAAATGTTTATCAAACCAAAAATGTACCTAAGACCACACTTACAGGATACAGATTATTACATATAATCAATAAATATCTCAAAATGTATATTCTATTAGGTAAAATACTAAAATACATATTATAATCTACCCAAAATAATATTTAATCTTATAATAATTTATATAGGACACGCATAGATTAATGGAGGATTATTGTATATAATATTATAATCACTATACATTATAGAGGCTTTGTATTGCAGTATTAACGTGGAAATAATAACATATTGAACACAGACACATTATAGAAATGAATTTCAATTAAATATCTGAGGAAATAATACAACAGTGTATAAACTGATGACTTCAACAATAGTAACTTAGTTTCTCCGTTGAACCAAAGAATGAGAATTATATTATTTTCAGATTTTACTCTCTATATTATGCAATATAAAATAAAATTACAATTAGTATTACAAAAGGAATGTATTAATAATGCTGAAAATTATAAAAATATTTTCAAAAATTCTAGAAGGTGCAATCATACATTTATAATATTATATATTCTATAAACGTTTAACATTTTTATGAACTTATAATATATTTTTTAATTTTGTCGAAACTTAATATTGTCTAACTTATACATGAATAGAAATGTTTTAATTGAAACCACCTACTTACAAAAGTTCCTTCAATGTTCGTTGAAATAAATACATTATTATACACCTTAATAATTGAGAATAAATTAATTTCATTGTCAATTAAATAATAGAATTTAATTGTATTTCAAATAGATGTGTGCATCAAACAATGATTAAATTATGTATTATAAGTTATGAATAATTATAATAAATAATGTATATTTTAAAAGGTAATGAAAGTTTTTGAAATATAGTTAACGAAATGTACAAATCAATTGATTAAAACTTTCAACAAATTTTAAAGTCTTTTTTATTTAAATTTTAAAATTAATAACTATTGAGACTTTTTGATCACCAAATACAAAATATGTAATACATTTTTATTGTTTTTTTTTCTGATATCATATCATAATTATTAATATTAGTATCCGTGAACAGCTTTGTGAATAGTGGTTAAATATCGGATTATAGTATCGTTTCCCCCAAAAATGGCATGCGAGTTAAAAATAGTTTAATAATAAAAAAATTATAAAATTAAAAGTATAGATAGGGGGACCTATGCATTTACTGAAAATCCAAGAATATAATTAAATTTATATAATCCACATATAATATAATAATTATACGTTATTACACTATTTTACATGTTTACAGTATATCTGGACCTAGTATAAGGAATACATTTTATACATTTTAAATTTGGTTCCTATATTCATATTAAATATATATTTCGTACAAGTTGTTAAAATAATTATTTAAATAAAATGCATACATGTTCACTAAAAACAATCAAACATGAAAATATTGATTTCATATTAGGTAAAAACGTGTTTGTAAACATGACAATGATAAATTTGGCTAGTTCAATAATGAACAATAAATTATTTAATCTCAATGCATAAGTGGCGCATAACTGTAGACGGTATAACAGTTGTTGGACTAGTTGAGTCAATAATGTACAATAGTACAATAATACAATAATAATTATCATAATTCATGAGCAAACGATGCAGTGCAAACTCATTAAAAAGTAATTAATTTTAATAATAATAATATATTTGTCGTAACTTATTATTTTGATAAACAATCATTTAAACGTCAGTAACATTTCAACGGCTTCTCTTTTGTCTGAAACTCGCCCTTCGCCACGTTTAAAATATTGCCATGGGTATATAATATATAATAACATATTTTATTATCGTGTTTGCACAAAATATTAAATATATAGCATAATGCCGTTTATATACATACCTACACCTATTGCAATATTTTCATCGAACAGTCACTATTTTTCCTAAATATACTATATAGGTATAGGTGCCACGTCTACACCAGACACCGTAGCCGTTGTGATAAATGTGTGTGAAACATAGTTTTTATTGTTTAATATTATATTGTAGGCATGTGCGGTGAAACGATTTCCGATCCTAATACAAATAGGATTAAACGAGAGAAACGAAAGAAAAATGAAAAGAAAACGTCCAGGTACAATAAAAATATGATTCTACATCACATTTCACAATGAACGACGTGCCTAGCTATCTTCGGGGCCGCGATATATATATTTATTAAAAAGGGATTTCGAGCCAGGGACAATGAATGCGTCTGATTTATGGCTGCGTAAACATCGCACGAATATAATATACTTAAATACCATTTGCAGAGGGCACGGGCGAAGTTTGTTCAGTTCTGTCGGACCGTGACGCTCGTCCGTTGTTGCCGATCGCACACTACGGTTTTGTTTGCCCAGGACTCGTTGCCGTTTTTAAAGGATCGAAAATAAATGTTTTTGCTCACTTTCCGTTCATGTGGACGGCATATATTGTTATGTACCTACGAGATATAGGTACCGCGCCCTGGGTAGACCTGGTATACCGCACACACGGCAGTGATTATGTTTCTCAATACACCAACACCGACGTAAAAATGGTCATTCTAATGAACCCTATCCTATATGTTATTTAACGTCACACACAGGACGCGGACACAAATGGGTTTTTAACGATCGAATACATGAATATATACGAGTAAATATACATAAATGAAATATACTACCTTTGTTACCGGAGTTTGATGTTGAGGGATTTTTTTTCCACTAAAAACGTTTACAAAAAAAAATAAAATAAAATACTGATATGTGTCTAGGTATATTGAGCACACATTTCACTTCGTTCGATTGGAACGGGCTATATATAACATTGAAAAATGATTATTCTTTTATTGATAAACGGAGAACATTGCTAAATTATCATATTTTTGAAAAATTCTGATTGGAGCTCAATAACTACCGTCAGATGTTCAAGTATGAACCTTTCACACTTGAACACAAAAACTATCAAGATAGGTATAACAATAATAACGTTTAAAATTAAATTTAAATTGTATGACATATATTTTATATGATTTTAATTACACAATAGTACTTACTGAAAGTAATTTATACTTTAATTTAAACTGAACGAAAAAAATATTTTTATGTTATTTAATAAGTAAAGACATAGGATATAGATACTGAACATTATAAACTAGAGCAGTATTTATTATATGCTTTCATATAAATATTGTTTTAAATAAAAATAGTACGCCTAACATTGGTGACTAGTAAATAGTAGGTAATAGGTATAGTTCTAACTACTAATCAAATTGACATAGTATTGTGGTACCAATAAATACCTGCTATACATAATCCGTAAAACCATTGTAAAAAACATAAATGTGATTTATTAAACAAATAACAGTATAATAAATTATAATAATTACTTTTATTACGAAGAAAAAAAAATAATAGGTTTAAGAAATTTGTTCTTAAGTACATCCACTTATACCAGCAGTCAGAAAACTAATAAATATAATAATATATCAATTTCTTTTGTCATTAATATAATACGAATAATATTATCGTCATAAATTATTAACATTTGATTAATACATTTGGTTACATTAATACACAATCACCAACAATATTGTGTAACATTGAACAAATATTTTACTCGGACACAAATGTTATAACTCCGAGAACTATTTTGTACAATAGAGTAGTATAAAAAGTATAAAAATATAAACGATAATAATACTAGGCTCCGATTCTATAGAATTTTCTAATTATTATAATATAATGTACAGATAAATATAGCACAGTTATGGCAGTTAATATATTTGATTTACGAATCAAAGATTTCAAATATAAACTCGATAATTTTTGCATATTTTAAGAATTTTAGATAAAATTATGTGTTATTATTTTTCCAATTTTTGTTTCTATTTTACGCTTAAAATTAGATTTATTTTATGTTTTTCTTAAATTTTAGTTTCACAAGGGAAAATATACTTAGTAAAAGAGTGAACAGATAACAATCACGTGCAATTTGTGTAACAATTTAAACCTAAAATAATATTGTTATACCTGAACCTAATAATTAGCGATAAATTAAAAATTATATAAACAAGAAAATTGTCGTTGTTTTTCCCACATTTTTAAGGCATGTAATTACTATAGTTATTTTTTTAGTACTATAAAATCCGAAAATGTATGAATGAGTAATGAATAATGAGTAATGAGACGATCACAAAGAAAACGTCAATCTTGGAAAATATTCAAATACAGTTGTACCTACCTACCTAGCTGAAATCATTATTTACACATAGTATTACTTATACAAAACGCACTCGTGTATACTTTTGTACGAGTACGTCTTTCGTGATTGGCACACTAATAATATATAGTTACCAGACAAACATAATGCAGTGGGTAATCATTGTCAAGGCCAGCGCAAAAATTACAATCTACTCATTTTACGGACGAACGATCGGGTTTTCGTGATGCGTACTCGACACGAATATTGAATATTTATTTTGTGTATTTAGGAAAAACAGACAGGTACCAATGCACGTATACCACGTATATACCGAGATAATTAATCAATGCACCTCTTTTGGGATTGTTTTTTTTTTTTTTTAATTCGCCGAAATTGAATTCGACTATTTGAGTAGGTTATACCTATATATTGCTTGTTTGCTCACACATTCTTTTGGAAAATGCAGCCAAGTCAATAATTGTTTAATGTCCGTGGATTTCCGACCCAGGCACGCGATGAAAATAAATGCAATTACACACGATAATATTTTGCAACAATAGGTCATTACTGATTTGTAAATAACAGTGACCTTTTAAACAGATTTCTTGAAAACAGACCAATTTTTGACACACCCAACAACAATAATGGTAAAATTATATATCTTGTAAAAACAAATGATGTTATTTTATTAAAAAAAGTGTTAATTTTTAACATTATACTAACCTAATATGTATCTTTAATATTATTAAACAACTACCTAATATTAGTATTAATATTAGTTTAATACTATTAAACAACTTATAAGTTATAAGTAAGCTTGTATACAATTTTCAAGTTTTTTGACAGAGCAAAATATTTGTATCGACATATTTTAAAGAAAAAAAAAATACCACTCTACTCGATATTTCTTCTCCAAAATATATAAATCATAAATGCTTTTGTTAATAAGTTAACATGACAACGAAAACCTTACGAAAAATCGGCCAGAAATAAAAAAAGTGTATCCAGATTCCAGGCAAAATAAACATATATAATATGGTAAAAATAAAAATAGAATTTTTATATTTATAAAAGGCTCAATAATAGTCAAAATATTTTTTAAATTATATCATGTTTAGAAAATTCTAATACAAACATTTCGTGAAAATTCATAAAAGTATTTAAAGTTATTTGTTTTAAGTAAAGTACCTACTGGACATTTTTTACTTTTGACCCCCAACTCCTGGCTTAGTAACAACTATAGATTCACTTTCCAATCAGAATAGATATTGTAGTTGAAAATCGAAGCATTTTTTCCACTATAAAAAGTGTCAAACACAAAAAAAAAACAAGTTCACACGCCATTGTAAAATCAATACATTCTTCGTTCCGCTGAAAATCTAAATTGTAGAGACACTTTGCTGTTTCAAATAAATCTATATTATTAAAAATCAAATCGCTATCATTTCAATAACAATCAAACTTTAATATTTTGTGGGTTATTATTAACCCATGTTAAGGGGTATATAGTATTGAAAAAATCTATGAAAATGTACTTTTGTATATTTTCCAGTAATATGGTTTATTGAGTGGTTGGAAAGTAAAAACACCTATTATCAATATTGTAGATGAGAAGTTAATCTGTGCATGTATAGAAGTCAATTTTTGATATTTGTAATTAATAAACTCAATAATTCAAATTCAAAAAGTAAAATATCACAAGTTTTGGAGTTAAATATTGAACATTGAAAATAAAATATCGAAAATCGACTCCTATACAAGCCTAGATAAACTTTTTCTCTTGAATTTGTATAATAGGTGTTCATACTGTAATTTCACTCAGTGAGCTATATTATTGGAAATACGAAACTAAAATTCAGTGTTTCACTAAAATTCACATTTGTAATTAGAGTGTAAAATGTTGCGTTACTGACATGTACTTGCGGGTGTGCTCCACAGCTCCACTATTTATTTTATACACATAGTCACTCACACTATAATAATCACTTACTACACTGACATTTACACGACCCGCATGCACACAATTAGAAAATTGCCTATATTGAACTCCTTAGAAACGGTCGGTTAATATTATACAATTTACTATGTCTATCAATTTAAATGCAATAAGTAAATAATATTTTATCTTTCATGAAATTTGTATGAAGTATCCATTTATGGAATCTAAGCATAGGTATTATGAATACGTATACGACAGATTTGTATGACGCTTTATAATAACGTTAATAATGAATGGCGGACATTTCCCCCCCCCGTTTTTTTTATTTTTAATTATTTACCTTCGAATATAAAATTATTATTTTTTAACACATATTTTTAGCTTTTCTTCATATTTATTTTTTTATTTTTGTAAAAACTATACGTTAACTAAAAAATCTTTAATCTTAATTTCAATAAAAAAATAATAAATAATATTTAAAACAAGTTAAGCAAAAATATAGTTTTAAATAAAAGTAAAATAGTATAGTATACTAATATTGAATTGGATGGGTAACATTGAAATCTAAAATTGTGTCCATAACCCAGTCAATTACTTAGACTATTAACATAACTTTCTTATACAATCTTAAGTCGTCATGAGCATTGAGTCAATATTTTATATCAAAACTGTTCAAAGCAGTTTAGTAGTGGTTAAGTGGTTATAGTGGTTATATACGTTTTAAAATAAAAATTCTTGTTTTTTTTTGTGTTCATGGATAAAATACAAATTCTTAAAACAGACAGAGGAGGTTTAAAAATTGTTATTAAAGACTATATGTATACAAAACAAAAAAATGGGTGTGTGTGGAAAAAAAAAGAAAAATTGTGAAGGTAGTGTAAAAACTCCTTCCAGACTTTTCGCAATAGAAACGTCAAATTTATCAAATGAATTCATTATATTTTGTTTATACAATCTTTTTTATTTTTATGTTGGATATTTTGGCCAGCTTTATTACACTATATTATAATATTTAAACAATCTTTTATTTAAAATTATATTTTTACTTAACTTGTTTGAAGTAATATTTATTATTTTTTTATTGAATTAAGATTAAGGACTTTTTAGTTAACGTACAGTTTTTACAAAAATAAAAAAATAAATATGAAGAAAAGCTAAAAAATATGTGTTAAAAATAATAATTTATACTAGAAGGTGAATAATTAAAAATAAAAAACAAAAAAAAAACGGGGGGAAAATATCCGCATCAAAAATGTATCAGGGGGGGGGGAAATGTCCTACTACGCCGAAAACAGCAGGGGGGAAATGTCCGGGGGGGAAAACAGCTGTTAATAATCAATGGACAACATATTATTTTGTATAGGTAATTAATGTTTGATCGACAAAATATGTAGCGCACTCTGGTGAACTGGTTCGCTCACACACAGTTCAGGTTTTGCCACGAAGAAACTCTTTGGATCATAATAATATCATTTATAATAATTAATAATATACATCGTATAATATTCTTATTGTAAGCATTTTCATTCCCAATGCTGACATTGGATGTACTCAAACTGTTTTAATTTGAATAACAATATTGGTATTAGAATATTGACAGTTGTGTATATTTTTACAGCACGTCGAAACAATGTTGACATTTTGAATGTTACCTACACCGGGCACCACAATATTATTGTTTGTCCATTTCACTATAGCTACCTATAATTGTTTTCTGTGTGACGGAGTGATCAGTGGTCAGCAGAGTGTTGGGCTGTTATAGGTAACAATACTACTTGTTTTCATGTTATGAGATTCATTGGTTTTTTAAACATTATATAATATTTTATTTACGTCCCTTTATCCATCTGTTTATTCACTGTATGTTTAATCAACCTTCAACACCTAGTCAATAATATAAAGTCATTAATATTACGTGGACGTTGACATATAAGTGGGCGCAAACGATAAAAAAAAAAAAAGATAAATAATGAAAAGAAATCAGATATTACGTACGATAAACAAAAATATCTCAATTCTCAACTCTATCAAAATATGAATCATCATCAAAAACAAAGACTTATTTCATAAAGCAAACTTGGAAACTAATCATAATATGATCTTATTCAATATTCGCAATACAAATGAGCTGTCAATAAAATGACATTTCTAGAACTAGAAAGCTGGAAAGAAAAAATTTAATTCACTGTCTGCTGGGAGTTGTAACCTTAAACAGATAAAATGTAATTTATAACTTATTCCAACTTTTTTAGTGTAGGTAGTGTACATATGCCGTGTCAGAGATCATATAATATAGGGGTTGCCTTTATTCTTTGTCTAGTTATGTTAACCTATGTAAATTTGTATAGTTTTATCATTTATCATAGTCGTTTTATCATTTTATGGTTAATAAATAATAGTTACCACTTTAAGAAATGAAATTTAAATACTACCATTGAACTTTTATAGTAGGCACAATGCCTAAAACAATAATTATTGATCGGACAAGATAATATTGTAATGAACTATTCATTATTTATTCAAAGTTTAAATAAATGATAAGATCTGATGTCTTTCAAAATTTACAATTTTTATAAAAACGTATATTTATACAACAATGTTTTATTTTTTTCCAAGCAAAAATAATCTACACCATTAGTAAAACCAAATACAACAAAATATATCTGTTTTACCGTCACAAATCGATGAATGAACAAAAAATATAGTTTCAGCTCCATATATTATATAACAATATTATCTTATATAATTGTAGGCATAATTATATGGAATATAATACCTATAATATAGTACCTATATACAATGCTATAAGATCATATTATTATTCTCGGCTGAAACAAATTTTTTTAATGCATTTATTTCCATTGAATACAATTCAAGTTAAATTAAAAAAAATTATTATAGCAGCTCAAAACTTAGCATTTTGATTGAATAAATTGACCATGATAAAAAAAGGCTAAAATTCATTATACATTTTATGCTTGATATTATATATACATTTTTCACTCGTATCTCATAATAATTGTAAAACATTTACCTACTTATAGATTTGAAATTTCGTGTATTTAGTACTTGAATTGTTATTTTAAGGGATTTATTAAATTTTCAGAAATTATCAGAATCATTTTTTTTTTTTTTTTTGAAGCAATCAATTAATTGTTTTTAAATTTGTCTACAGTACCATTGATTAAATATATTTAAGTATATATTTTAATCAATGATAGTACATTGATATCTAATCAATAAAATTGGTGGGTATGTACCACTTTTCTACTCTAAAGTGAATATTCTTTATCATATTTATATTTTTGTTAAAATCATTACATAAATCAAACTATCTATGACCAGGACCGGATTGGCCTGGCGAATTACCGAGTAAAACTCGATGGGCAGCGATAATTTTGGGCCGTCCGAGTCATGAGGGGCCGCTGACTAAAAATTTGTTAAGAGTTAAAAGTTGAAGAAATGGAGACTATATAAGGAAAAAAAAACTATGCACGGAATAAGAACTTATCCAACTACCCAAGTGCCGCCAGTAAGTTTGTAAGTAAGCCGGTAAAGTACGGAAAACTCGGTGGGCCAAATTTGTCCAATGCCGCCCTATCCATGACGTCTATATTATTTCTTATCATTATGCAACTTTTAGGAATAATATACTACAGAAATATACTATTATACAAATCACTTGTTTTATTCCAATGTCCACAAATATAACAATGAAGTTGTAAAACATAGTTATTTTCTTACAATATGTAAACCATTTTTTTTATCGTGCATTTTAATTTTATGAACTCTAACAGTTTTATAGATATAGCTTCATATTACGGCGGTAGTTATATATAAGTATATAACATCAGCTTTTGTCCCCAACAAATAGGTAGTTTGACTTTTGATCGCTGAAATTATATCACGGAAGTTATTAGGAATATATAAGGTTACCTACTTACAAAGAAATACCCATCTGGCTATCTGTTATTACTTATTACTAGGTATAATATAATATTTGAAAAATATTATTTTCGTGAATCAAATATAATTAAGCATACAGTATTAACTATCTCCTATCAGCTCATTAGTATTAGTCTCATAATTAAATTGCCAATTATAATTACATTAGCTATTATGATGTATAATATTGTGCTTTGTAAATAGAAGTTATATAAAATACTAGACATTACGTAAGATTTAGAGGTAATAGAAGTGAGTTAATTCTGAATAAAAAGCTTTACTATACCAAAGTCTATTCGTGAAAAAAAAACCTAAATGACATTACAGCCATCATAAAACAAAAAACAACTCCATTCTATAATATTAGCGGAATGACGAAGAATATAAGAATTGCTAATTATATTACTTTTAAGAGGAACGAAGCGTATACGAATTTTGGTCGGGCTTTCATGCAAGTATCTTTTTGACCTAATTTTCTAGAAGACTAAAGGGTAATGGTGCCATTTACCGCAATGGAGACGATAGAGTATCCCAAGAAACAAAAAATATTTCAAGTTCACCAAAACGATATTTGACGATTATTTTTTTCATAACATTTTTGCATTCATATACTTATTACAAAGTATTATTATTTATTTTATAATTTGACGAGATTTAAATATTAATATTTATGTATTTTGTTACTACAGTTAGACTTAGATTATTACACATGAGTACATAATAGACTTATCGCTACATCTTTAAATCGACTCTAATGTATAATATTATATAATATAAGAAAATATTTTATATACTGCTGACCTATAGTATTGTTAAAGTATGTTTTAACGATGGTCGATGACTGTTATTTTGTATAGTCGAACTGAAGGAACTTATCCATTGAATTATAATATTAACAAACGTATGGACACGATAATTATTATTATTACATTGAAAACAACAATGTACCTATTACTATATTAGAAACGAATAAACGATGAAGAAGTTTCAACACTTTGAGCCAAGTTCATGTTTCAGTTATAATGCACCAACATATTAATTTTATTTTCAAGTGATATGGACGGATATTATGACGCATATTATGTTATTTTTATTTATGAGTTGGAAATCAGTTATGTAGATTATTATTGGTAATTATTTTTGTTTGTGAGATTATGGCAACATCTTAGAAACTGATGACGAATTCAAAAGTTGTGTAAGTAATTAATCAATAGCAGGTTATCTTGATTTTCATTGTTTGTATATGTCTGTATCATAGTTATATTATTATTATGCACCTACCTATAATCTTAAAATCAACGGTTTAATCACTACACGTATCAACATAGCACTGTGGCAGTGATTGTTTATAGTATTATTACCTATATACCCATAGGTTATAGGTACCTACTCGTTAAAAATGTAAAATGCAAATTCGATACTTTTTTTTATTCCTACAAAACGTGTACTCGGTATATATTGAGTACCCACCCAGCTATGTTGTGTTCATCATATACATTATTTGATCCTTTCCCAATAGTTTGAAAAAAAATATCATAATAATAATATATAGGTACCTTAGTGCACATGCATATGTTACAATACTGTATAACTTTATAACTTATAAATATTCTATAAAAAAAAGACATTTTAAAACATTGTATTAATATATTTAAATATATTATGTAAAATTAAATCATCGGTAAACTCAAAAATCATTTTTAAATAATTTTTCGAAATTGCCATGTGCACATTATTATATTACTATAGTCTATAATATTGCTTAATACTCATACAAAAAAAAAGTGTATTGCTTTATTTTATGTTAGATTAGAGTGGACTCTGAGTGGAGTGAATTGGTTTAACAATGTTGTGTGTTTTATTTATTTTACTTTTTTAGTTTTGCCAACACGTATTATCAGAATAGAAAAAAGGCTTCAATCAACAGCTTCGAGGATGGTTTATGGTTTATGGTACCTAATCTAGTTGTTAGGTTGGAGGGTCAAGAAAATCAATTTGTAATTGAAAAATTAAAAACCGCAGATACTACATTTTTGATTAACATTTAAACTAGCATTTTCTTAGCATAATATAATTTTCAAAATATTTTGGCTTTTTTTGAATTGCTTATACTTTATAGTTTATAGGCACATATAATTTCCTACATCGATAAGTTTTTTCGATTTACCTACTTTGTAAAATCGTTAGATAGAAAAAAATTGAAAATTGTATACAAGGTTCTTTGTAAGTTGCTTATATAAGAATATAAAAATAACAAAAATATATAATAATATTATGCCTATTTTATTTAAAAGGAAAATAACGATTTTCCTTCTAATGGTGTTAGTTGACAGTTGTGTTGTAATTAACTATTCGCCATTATGTAAATAATTGTTTTCTATGCACGATGACATTTTCAAAATATTCTGACTAACTTAAAACTAACTTATACAAAAAACCAAATCACACAGTTCTACAGTACTATGCGGTATACTAACTTAAGCTTTAAATACAATTGTAATAAGTTATAATTGAAAATTGGATTGAAAATGACCTGAATGCACAGTTGATTCACATAATACATTTAATATTACTTTAAAACACGTTTGGCCGTGTTTAACAATAATACTAAGTTCCATGCAATTAGTTAATATTAGAACATTAATTTGTAAAATCAATTTTTAGTAAATAAAGTCTTTATACTAGGTATTGGAATATTGTATTAAAATGTGTATGTATAACGTGGTTATCATCAATTTACTTAAAATTTTAAGACCGTGTTTATTTTTAGTTATATCAAAAACTACCTACTAATATGGTAAATGGTAATATTAATTATATTACTAACAATTAAATTATCCAACTATATTAAACGATAAATCGCAATTCATTTTTTAGAAGTGATTTTATAAAGAAATCAACATAGGTACTATCTTGTAAAACTAAAACCTCATTATTCGAATCATAATTTAAAAAAAAAAAAAATGTCTTAACCTTTATAAACAAAAATTGCACTTATTAAGATTTTTTATTCAAATGAAACAGAAAGAAAAAAAAGTTTAAAATAAGTAATAATAATCAATCAGTAATATTTAAAATATTTTAACAGATTATTTAGGTTAAATAAATATAGGTATAAAGGGTAAATATGGGGCCATCAGTTGAATTGATTTATTATTCTTATAAAAAGTATATTCAATATTTGAATATAGAATAATAGTATATACAATTGGTTACTTTAAATAATTACTTTTCCGAGTATTTTCTTGGGTAAATGTCCGATCTTTTTAAACTAAGTATCATTTTTTATTTAATCGTGGGGAGAACATTGAATACAAAATTAAAATAATTTGAAATCGGTTTATTATTAGGTAACAATAATATTTAACACGGTGAATTTTTTATATAATCGTAAAATATATATTTTTATATTAAATTTAGATTATATGTTAGGTTATCAATAATTCCATCAAGCACTAGGACTGTATACACGCATACTGATTTTACACCATTATTGTAAGAATTTTTTCTGAAAAAATAACACATAACTATTAAAAATTAATACTTATTTAATGAATAATCATACTCACAATTCACAGCGTACAAATAGTCAATAAAATAGGTAATATATTTTCATTTCATCGTGATTTAATAAACTAGAATGCACTCAATTTAATTGTATGGTTTGATGTCTACATTTAATATAATAATGATAAAATAGTTTTTTTTTTAAATTAATTATTTAGTCCTTCATATTTGAATGAAACGCTGGTTATAACTTTAAACCTAAGTTAAATGATATGATAACACATAATTAATAGCATAATATTAATTTATAAAAATAACAGTTAAATAATAAAGTTGTTCAAAGATCATAAGAGCTTGCCTCTTCAGTATGACGTTTCAACACAAAAGTGTGGACGGTTCCTCCAAGTATGCCACCGACAATAGGACCGACCCCCCAGGTATACCCTAAAACGTTCATAAAATCTCATTATAATAATTTTTACTATTGTAGTTATTAATATTATGTAACTATTTACCCAATGGTTTGACCATGCACCTAGAGCAACTGCTGGGCCCAAAGATCTTGCTGGATTCATGCTAGCTCCTGTGTATTTAATCTGCAATAGATAAATACATGACTATTAATATAATATAATTTATAATAGTATTATACAAGTGGCAAAATATATCATAATTTAAAATGTAAAAAGTAATTAATTATATATTTATAAATCATACTGTGTTGCCATCTGATATCATTATCTACTGTTGTATGTTTCTTAAAAGACATTTTTTCATGAATTTTATAATTTTAAATTATTTTCGAATAAATATTATACTTTATGTTTATAGATTTATTTAATTTCTAATCAGTACAAATATATTAATCCAGATAATAATAATTTAATATGTCCTCTGTAATGTTATGCCGACAGTAGAATAATACGTTTCAAAATATATTTTATTCGATTATGGAATTAACAAAAATTATATCTAAGCCAATACCTACACTATATTATTATTCTAATACAATGGAATATTTGAATGGATGCAAACGTGCGTGTTCAATTATTCAATGATGACAAGTTTTGATAAATTATACTGGTACACTATCATGCCAACTATTTTTCTCTGATTGTTTAATCAGTATGTATATATTTACAACTTTATATATCATTATTCATTATATTATTTAATGATACGGTGACGTTTTTATTTTATAATATAATATATTATACTTATACCTAATATCAATAAATTATTTATAGACACTAGTGGTGTTGGTAACCTGGGGGCCACAACATTTTAATAAAAAAAAGTGCCTCACAAACATTTCATGCGAAAAATTAAATTATTAAGTTATAACTGAGACAATAATATGAAGTATTAAAAATTGAAATTTATAATCGAAAATTGTTTAAATGATACTTCTGTTCTGTGTCTATATTAGTAAAATTACGCAAAAGTTCCCTTCGGCCAAATCGTAATGAATTCGACATGGTCAGCTACTTTTTCAAAGGATACAGATGATGGGATATAACGTTGGCAAAGAGTTTATTTTCACTTTCATACTATTGCCAAAATATATCTAAGAAAAAAATTGTATAAGCATACGCAGTATATACATATAATATATTGCACATAAACCGGCAAATATAAAATAATATCGTAAATATTAAAGAAGTTGTTGACCGAGAGTGTAGGCATAATTTAATTGGCTTATTGGCAACATTTTCAGAGGCACCAAAAAAATTCATGAGAATCTCGAGTAAAGTTAAATTTTTTTTTTACTCCTTTCTCGTTTAGTTAGGGCGTTACGGTGATTGTCGGGTAGCCGAGTGGGCCAGATCGACACTGGGAATTCCTTATATATTATTCCTATTTCAATAGGAAACATTAGTTTCTTTATAGGGTATCTACCAGTTACCAAACTATTACTAATTACCACTAAAATACCGCTAACTTACGTCAGTAAATTTAATTTTTAAATTAAGATTATTTTAATATTACTTCATACTTGTATCAAAAAGTTAAAAACCTATAATATAAATTAATTTTAATTCGGATAGGATCATACTCACTATGTCACATAACTTTTTTTAACTATATTTGAAGGATATAATTAGTTATAAATACCTTCACATTTATATTATTATTTCATTGTATCAGAATCAATTGTATTCATTAGAAAATCTGAATTTAAGTTTAATAAAAGTTATTGGCTCTAAAACTTTTTTTTTTTAATTTTGTAAGCTGTTCATATAATAATAAAATTGTTTAATATATTAGTTAATATCACTGAATATCATATTTTTATTCGTTATTAGGTGAAAATAAGTCTTATAATTGACGATCTATAGTATTAAACTATATTATGAAACAAAGATATTTAAAGATATTGGTATAGTCCTGCTAGGTATAATATTTTTAATTCTTATTATCTTTTATTTTTGTGACCATATATTGTCTTATAACCTGAAACATCAGTGGGTGTGACAATAATATGTACCCATTTTATCAATAAACATATTTTTAACCCTATAACCAGAAAATAAATGTAACACAAACTTTCAATTAACCATGGTTTATACAACATTATTTTAAAAAGCCCGTTTACCTTTAGGGATGCATGTGGCTGTATACAAATATGTAATGTATAATATAACATTATATTATAATATTATATAGATGTATAGTAAACGTAGATAGGTACAATGTACCTGGTACAGGCAACAATGACTGCAGGGTTCATGAATACGTATTGTGGAAATTATTTTAATTTTAATGAATTTTCAAATATTTCCTTATGCACATTAGGCACAAAAAATCATTACAACCTACGGGTCATTTAATTTTATTTAATACATTTCAAAAAGTGTTTTTTTTTTTTTATAATTTATAATTTTTTTTTATGTCTAACGCGATGGATGATATACCTATTATAATAATAATACTGAAAGCGATAAATTAATAACGTGAGTTTCATAATAATTTATTTTTAATTATTTTTTGGTAAAACGATAATAACTCGACGAAATATGAAATATAAAATAATATATAAGTCGAGTATTCGTGTGATTCCTTCATACTTGTCGGCTCGGCAACAACAACAACAATAACAATAATAATAGTATGGGAAACCATCATCTGTTTGGTATATCATACATAACCATATTATTAAAACATCGGATCACGTGAAAATCCAATCAGTGTCTTGCATACGCGATTTAACGTTATATCCGACGACGACGAGAGCTCGACACAGAACAATCCTCCACCCCCGCGCTCATTCGCATCACGACGACCACTACCATCTCGCCCTCTGAACACCCGTCAGCGTCATCGATCGATCAACCACCAGGCAGAGGGGACGTGTAAGTACGGGGTTTTATCACATTATATAATATACGAGTTAACGTCCGACCGGAGTATATATGATAATGGCACAGGGTTATACCTGCTGTACCAGGCCGCGACCATCACCGCTCGCTGATGTGAGTTTGCGCATAAAATATCGAAAATATTAACGGTCACTGGGCAGCGAGATAAATATTATATGAAATACGAAAACGCGTGTATAAATTATCGATATGTTGGTATATTTGTTAGGTACTTTGAAAAAATTCGTCTGAAGCATCGGTAAGCTAACTCGAGTTACAACTAAAAATAAAATGTGATCAATATTGAACAAATAAGATACAAATTAAAAGTTATTAGTCAGGTAGTTGCTTAACTCAGGTAAAATATACAGTGTGTTTGCATCACTACAATGAGATAAAAAATATAATAAATTATATTTTCATTGCAGGAAAAAAACTTTTCCAAAAGTTGTATCAAAATGGTTATTGCAGGTTTTATGTATATAGAATTATACACCGAGCAAAATAAAATAAACATTTTACTGGTGCTACGAATAAATGTCCGTGCTGAGAAAATAAATTTAGAACGAAGAAAGACGAGTGGCTGGCATAAGAGTATCTCGTCTGACTTTATTATATTTTATTTAATCGTGTCGCGTTTGTTATTAATATTTAATATAACTACCTACTGTACCTATATTGAGTAATGAGTATTATTATTAATATATTATTTACGTACTTCGTACATGCTACATATAATATATTATATCGGTATATTGACATATTCTTATAAAAGGTACGTAATAATAATTTGTAGAAACCTTTTTATTTTACTGAACCATTTGTATTCATACTATCTACTGCTATAGAGTTGCTATGCGATGTACCTTATAGTCTATACAGACTATACCTAACTCAATTACGTATCTCAGACCTTGATGATCACTATGTTGTTTGTTTTCATACACGGTAAATGAGTAATTTGACTCTACTTGAAAGGGGAGGTGGAGGACCCGTCCAACCCACGTGCTCACCATCACGAAACTAATACGCAATAACACTGTATTATGATACAGTTTTCGATGACTCCGCCGCACAATTTTTCTGCACGAACGTCACTGCTCACGCCATCCGTCGACTATATCGTGACAATAGTATTATTATTATATCATAGAGAAAAGCATGTGCGAATGGTTATATTTATACCACATTACCACAAGGTCCGGGGTTGCTACATTTTTAGAACTTCAATTTATTTATTTTGAATGAATAATTTTTTAAATAATACAAAATAAAAGGTAGTACCCATATTATAATATTATGGTACATCGATATAATACAATTATTATTGTGCTGCAGCACGCATGTAGGTAATGTTTATCCAAATATTAAGTATTAACGCTGAGGATAACATTTTAGTAATAACTGAAAAATGATAAAATGTTCAATACAAATACCTAAAATCGATATTCAAAATTGTGTGATTTTCGAATCCTTATAATCAAAATGTTTCTTAGCCATTAATAATACAAATTTCTCAAGAAAATGTGTCAACATATTGTTGAAAACAAACTGTGGGTCCAATTTTATTAAAATGTCTTTAAATAGCTCAAAATGAGTTGAAAGTTAAACGATGAATATAAAGTGCTATTATAAGCGTTTGGTAAAATTTTAAAACTTCAAGGGTTGTTGGATTTTGAACTTTTTTCTATTGTAATTATTTGTAAATTATATTAAAGTTGACATTTTGAAGCATTTTTTTCTAATTCCTATAAAGTCTTTGGATACCAAAAAAAAATCATTGTGAAATCCATACATTCATTCACTTAAAAGAAAAAAAACAATACTACATTTTGTATAATAAATTATCTATTGTTTGCACTGAACGTATTCATAGCGATTTTAAGGTATCGAATTTTAAATTATAATTTATCACTTTAATCACAACTACTCATCTACCTATACAGTCATAACTAATAACAATTATAGTATTGATTAACAATTTATAAATTATTAATAAATATTTACATATTAACAATCATCGCGGAGGGGTTACCAAATGTTATATCAGTATATCACTGCCATGTCGAATGACCACTATTCCTCTCAAATTATAAATACATATTTTATGCATTATACGTATGAAAGCATGAATGACCCCGAAAAATGACCAAAGCCTGGGCTCGACCGGTGCAACTCTCTACTCACCCATGATTGGGGTGAATGGGATATTATATTTAACCGCATTCAGAGATAATCTAAATCGTAATAATTCAAATCAGTCAACAGTTGTACAAACTCGGCAGTCACGAAATGGCCGCATAATAAGCAGGGTTACAGGGAGCACCCTGACATAGGTGGCATAAAAATGTATAGGTGGAATATTATATAGATGAGTTGAATGTGAGAAGATTTTAAAATGGGTCAGTAAATTATGATTAATTTTTGCACCTCCCCCGACATTAAGAGCCATGTGCCCCCCTGTGCGCCCTGATAATCCCTCTACAGTCCTCGACGACACAAGACACGAAGGGACACGAGGACGAACGACGATGTGCGGGTAATATTATAATATTATTAATCTGCGCAGAAATAATAATATCGTTATTGGTCGTATCTCACGTCTGGTGTGGTGTAATCGCGTCGATGAAGGAGATTCTTCGTTGAAGACAAATAATAGCAATAACACGCAGTCTTCTTGGCACGACACGAGTGGCACGCGATGTGAGTAATCCCGGGGCGGCGCGAGGCGGCTAGGTTCTGCAGGTATTGGCTCGATCGCACGACACGGTAATTATTATTTTTGGTATCCGGTTTTCCCATCACAGTTTTGCGCACAAAATTAAATGCCGTACCGGTTACCATATATAATATTCTACACAATATTATTATTGTTGTGCGTCAAAATAATTATATAATCATACAATATATCGTACAATATAATACACTATAATAGCGGAATAAATGACGAAATGGGACGGCCTCTCTCTGGTGTACTGACTACTACTATACTGCCAAGTCCTAAGCTTAAATGCTTAATAATTGTGTATTATCTACGGTCTACGCGTTGATTTCTTCTTTTTTAAAAGCATATCCTATACTATAAAGCGTGAATACGTGAGGCGCCGCCTATGCTTTAAATCCGAACCATCGTAAGAGAGAGCCAATGAGAAAATTCAATTTCACCGGAATCTAGTCTTCTTACTATATAAAACGAAAATACTATATAAAACGAAAACCCGTGTGGCGCTCCCTATGCGTTAAATCCGAACCATCGTAAGAGAGAGCCAATGAGAAAATTCAATTTCCCCGGTGGGCGGTCTCCCGGCGGCGGCAGAGCCGTCGCTGCGTTATCACTCCTCCTTATCGTTTTTCACGATTTTTCTCGAAATTCACGATTTTTTTTCAAATTTTTTGTGTTTTACCCCTCCCGGGGGCCTCGGGCGGTCCCGTTCGGACCTTATTCGCGTTCCCCGCTAGATTTACTATTACGAGTACGCCGTACTCTTTTCTCTGCGGGCCCTCCTCGGCGGATATCACGTGCGAACCGAGCGCCGCCGTGGCCCGCGCTTTTTGCCGTTTTTTTTTCGAAAATTCGAGTTTTAGGCGTTTTAGGGGGGATCGACCTCCCCGTTTGGATCTTATTCGCGCTCCCCCCTAAATTTATAGCCGGCGCGAGGCCCTACTTTTTCAAAAACGAGTCCAGGGGAGGTTAAACGTGAGCGGAAACGTGAGTAGGTACCGAGTAGGTATCGCTATATACAGGCATAAATACATGCGTCGCGTCGTTTTTTGCGTAGCCGCCGCTGCGTTATCACTCCTCCTTATCACTTTTCACGATTTTTTTTCAAAATGTTCGACTTTTACTCCCCTCGGGGCCTCGGGCGGTCCCGTTCGGACCTTATTCGCATTCCTCGCTAAATTTACTATTATAAGTCCGCCGTACTTTTTTCTCTGCGGGCCCTCCGCGGCGGATATCACGAGCGAACCGAGCGCCGCCGTGGCCCGCGATTTTTGCCGTTTTTTTTTCGAAAATTCGAGTTTTAGGCATTTTGGGGCTTATCGACCTCCCCGTTTGGATCTTATTCGCGTTCCCCGCTAAATTTATAGCTGGCGCGCTGCCCTACTTTTTCAAAAACGAGTCCCGGGGAGGACCGGCGTCGCTTAAACGAGAGTAGGTACCGTTGGGTATCGAGTAGGTACCGCTATATACAGGCATAAATACGTGCGTCTCGAAGTTCGATTTTTTTCGCAAAGTACGGGTATTATACGTACGAGGGCGGCGGAGCCGGTCGTATGCTCGCCGACGCGGTCGGATCGCTCGCTCAAACGCCCTTTGCCGGCCGTCCAAACGGCGTTCGCTTTTCGCGAGCACGGCGACGCGGCTTAAGAGTCATACATTTGACTCAGATTTTCATCTCAGTAGGTGGCTAGGTCGGTTAGGCGTTAGGATAGGTGACTCGAGGGTTGTGGTTTCGAACCCGCCGCCCGAAAATCGATAATTTGCGGCGGCCGTGTTCAATGGAATTTTTTTTTTCGCGTTTTTTTTTTCGTCACATTAATTATTTTTAACGAAAGTGTTGTGATTTTTTTCAAAACTCGCGTTATTATATTAAATATATCGGTATTTATATATATTATAATTCGTTTAACTATATTTATTTTGCAAAAAAATATAAATATATAATAAATTAATATATTAAATAATAATAATAATATTAGCATTTAATTAATACTTGATTTTATCGTGACCAACGCACCTATATGTTTCTTTTATAAATACAATATAATATAACTAACCTATATGACATATATTGTAGTACCTTCTTGATATATTACGGTTTTTAAGTGATTCCGATTTGGTTAAATATTGTTTAATACGATATTAATAAACTAATAGATCTAAAAGAACTGATTAAACTCTGGCATTTAAGTAGTACGACTCTATTATGACTGCTCTTTTTGCCGTTTTTTTCGAAAATTCGAGTTTTAGCCCCTTTCGGTCGTATCACCCTCCCCGTCGACGACTTATTCGCGTTCCCCGCTAAATTTATAACCGACGCGTGGCCCTACATTTTCAAAAACGAGTCCCGTGGTGGAGCGGCGTCGCGGAAAAGAGAGTAGGTATCGCTATATACAGGCATAAATACATGCGTCTCGAGGTTCGATTTTTTTTTGCAATTCTCGCGTTTTATACGTCCTAGGGCCGCGGAGCTGGTAGTCCGCTTCCCGACGCGGTCGGATCGCCCGCTACGACACCCTTTGACGGCCTTCCAAACGGCGTTCGCCTTTCGCGGGGACCGCAACGCGGCTTAAGAGTCATATATTTGACTCTGGTTTTCATCTCAGTAGGTGGCTAGGTTGGTTAGGCGTTAGGACAGGTGACTCGAGGGTCGTGGTTTCGAACCCGCCGCCCGAAAATCGATAATGTGCGGCGGCCGTGATAAATTGAATTTTTTTTTCGTCGTTTCGCTATCACATCCGTCTTATCATTTTTAACGTAAATGTTCCGATTTTTTTCAAAATTCGAGTCTTAACGCCTCTACTGACTTCGGACCTCCCCGTTGAAGACTTATTCGCGTTCTCCGTCAAATGATTTAGCAGAGCGGACAGTGTCTTTATTACTATACATGGGCGTGAATATAATATGCGACGAAAAGTACGATTTTTTGATTCAAGAAACTGCGTTATTATATTATATTTTACTGCTTACACGATCTACCCACAGAGTCGGTCTGTAGGTACCTGGTACATGCATATTATAATATATAAATTATAAATATATATTTATCAAGAGTTGATACTCGGTGGCTGGGTTGGTTTGGTTAAATTATATACTTTATAAAATATTATCCCAGCTCGAGTCGACGATGGATGTCACAGAAACAATAATATAAAATAATTATATATTAGGTATTATTAATTTGAGTATACAATAGGTAGGTTTAATCAAATTAATAAATTGATAATTGATGAATAACAATATTTAGATAATTGACAACCACAGCTATTGTTTTTATTATCTACATTTATGAGCAACACACCTATATATTATATATAGTACCGGGAAAGAGTGGCGTCGCGGAAAAGAGAGTAGGTACCGTGTAAGCATCGCTATATACGGCAATAAATACATGCGTCGCGTCGTTTTTTTCTGTTTTTTTATAAAATTCGTTTCTTGGCCCGTTTTAGTGGTATTACCCTTCCTGTTTGGATGTTATTGGCGTTCCCCGCTAAATTTATAAGCCGCCCGCTGCAGAGTCGGTCTGTAGGTGTACCAGGTACATGCATATTATAATATATAAATGTATATTTATCAAGAAATGATACACGGTGGCTGGGTTGGTTTAGTTAAATTAAATATACTTTATAAAATATTATCCCAGCTCGAGTCGACGATGGATGTCACAGAAACAATAATATAAAATAATTATATATTAGGTATTATTAATTTGAGTATACAATAGGTAGGTTTAATCAAATTAATAAATAGATAATTGATGAATAACAATATTTAGATTATTGACAATCACCGCTATTGCTGTTATTATCTACAATTATGAGCAACGCACCTAAATCTTTGACATGGGCTCGATTAAATTTTAAATAAATAATATACTATGTAGTAGGTAGGTACTTGATACAGCTATTACAGTTTTCAGGTCAGTAAGATTTGGTTAGATTATAATACTGCTACAGATTATAAATAATACTATATTAATAAACAAAATTGAACTTTATGTATTTATTTAAAGTCTGGCAATTAGATTGTATAATGATATGACTATATACTATTTGATATAACTTATAAAGGTAGGTTTGAATATGAGTATTATATGAAATAAACCATTTGTTATTATAACTATGGTTATTTTATACCTACATGAATAGACAATAGTAATATAACTAACCTACATGTATTTATACTACTTAATATATTACAGTTTTTAGTTGAGTCAAATTATGTATATTAGTAAACAAAAAAATTACTAACTATATAATGTATTTATTTAAATTCTGGCAGTTAAATTGTATAATGATATGACATAATTAGATATTACTCAAAATATAGGTAGGGCTATCATGTATATTTACATGAGTTTCAAATCAATAAAACAAATACATAATTAATAAATGATGAATAACAAATTGATACTATATATTATGTACTTACATATGACTTATGTATTATAACATAGATGTATTATTACTATTATTATACCCATAGATGTATTAAGTGTACAATATAAACTACATTCATACACACTTGCATACACATAACAGATAAGTCATAACACAGTGATGCACCATTATAAATGTGCAATTATAATTACTAAATAATTTAAACTATCATAAATATCATATGACATTAAAAAATTGGTAGGTAGGCACATAATATATTATATACAGTCATACAATATAACAGAAAAATATTATGATAGTAGACCTACTCAGTAAGATAAATGCCACAAAATACAAACTATATGCATTGTATAGTGTATACATTTACACATACCTACGTTTAATAGGACAGTATTTTTCAGGTCAATCAAATTTGCTATTCATCAATAAAATTATATATTTATTAATTTGATTTAATTCTAATTATTAAATAAATATACATGGTAGGTATAACTTTACTATATATGTAAGTAATATCAAATAGTAGAAAATATTATACAAATATTAAATAACTTTACTACCTACAAACTTTACTTAAATATATAAAGATCTTTTTATTTATTAATATAATAATATATATTATATAGAAACTGTAGCAGTATTTGTATGCTACATTAAATTATTAATTACCAAAATAAGAAAATGGCTATTTGATTACCTCAACCAATCAACTCACCTGACAACTTTAATATTATATTGATATGTATGCATTTATTAGTTCATAACAAGGACTGGAACCGTACCGAAATTGACCGGTATTGGACCGAAACCTTTTGAAAATCTTAGGACCGAAACCGGACCGGAACAATTAAATACATTGTTTTAAGAAAAGAAACCGAAACCTATATTTTGATGTAGAGGTTTTTCCGGAAAATCCAATAGATATTTCATCTGTGGTGAAAATAGGTAATAACTAATAACTAATTATTAGTAATAATAAATAATTATAAAGTCGTAGACCTAAATTTTGGCGTAATGACGTCGAGGAAGGTGACTCGGTAGTCGGATTGCTTACGAAATGTTTTGAATTTTTTTTCACATAATTCATACCTTAATTTTGCGTTGTCAGTGACTGTAATGGACGCTGTCCCGGCCGCACGTTGCCTACCCGGATAACATAGATGACTGACCTGCTAGACAACAAAAAATCAGACGGTGGCTATATGATTCGCACGGACGCCCGAAATAATTTGAATTTTCTTCAAGTGATTTATTCTTTAATTTTGCGTTTTCGGTAACAGTAATGAACGTCGTCCGCGATTCGACGCAGTCGGATTGCATACGTGATGACGTGCCCCAGCCGTCGAATATTGTCGGGCTGCCTTCCAGCTTGACTATGACCAAAGTCGAGGAACGTGACTTTATATTATTTTTTATATTAGATTTTCATAATCATGGTAGGTTCTGCGTTATGATTCTATGTGCTGTAACGTCGAGTAAGGCGACCGACCTGGTAGACACCTAAACTAAAGGGCAGCTATAAAACTCGGCCGTCGCACATTGTCATATATCCTAGAAGTTTTACTAAGGCGGACGTCATTCGAGTTGACTGACCTGGTAGAGAGGAAAAAAATCGGGGCAACAATATGTTTTTTTACGGGATTTCGAATTTCCGGGGGCATTCGGCGAACGTTGTCGGCGAACGTTGTTGCTCACACGGGCTACCACGTATAACCACGGTGGTGCAAATCTTATGACACAACGACCGGCTAGACCGACGACCAGATGATAGTTTTACTTAATTATCCGTTTTCGGTGACAGTAATGAACGGTGTCCGCGATTCGACGCAGTCGGATTGCATACGTGATGACGTGACACGCGGCCATCACACATTATCCGACACCCACAAAAATACGAACAACGTCGAGGAAGGTGACTGACCTGCTAGACCCCAAAACATATTTTCACGTAAATTATATAGCCGATGACACGAACCGGTCGTCACGTTGTCTACCTCCAACATCGTGTCGGTTGCCTACAAGGATAACATAGATGGGTGACCTGCTAGACACCAAAATCAGACGGGGGCTATATGATTTGCACGGACGCCCGAAATATTTTGAATTTTCTTCACGTAATTTATTCTTTAATTTTGCGTTTTCAAGGGTGACTACGACCAAAGTCGAGGAACGTGACTGACCCGCTAGACCCCAAATACTATTACTACGGCGAACGTCATTCTAGGTGACCGAACTGCTAGACACCCACAAAAATTACTATATTATTTTTTTACCAAATTTCGAATTTCTGGCGGCGTTGTCGAAAAGACTCTGCCCTGGCTACCACGGGCTACCACGTCGAACCACAGTGGTCCTAGCCTTATCACACATCCTTATCACCATACCTCCTCATCACCCATACACCGTGTCGGCTGAGACCCACGACCGCACCATGAGACCACCGCTGCTTCCGAAATCGACAACACTCGGGGCCCGGTCACGGGGGTCTGGGGGTGTCCCCCAGCGACGCTCGGAGAGCTAGTCTTATACTATAAAACGTGAACCCGAGGGCGCAGCTTATGGAGTAATTCCGAACTAGCGTAAGGGAGAGCCAATGAGAAAATTAGATTTCTATCCGCGGGCGGTCTCCCGGCGGCGGCGGAGCCGTCGCTGCGTTATCACTCCTCTTATCACTTTTTGCCGTTTTTTTCGAAAATCAAAGAAATTTCGAAAAAAAAACGAGTTTTACCCCCCCGGGGGGCCTCGGGCGGCCCCGTTCGGACCTTATTCGCGTTCCTCGGTAAATTTATAGTCGGCGAGCGGCCCTACTTTTTTCCCGGCGGGCCCGCGGCGGCGGATGTCGAGTGCGATACGAGGGCCGCCGTCGCGCGCGTTTTTTGCATTTTTTTTCGAAAATTCGAGTTTTAGGCGTTTTGGGGATTATCGACCTCCCCGTTTGGATCTTATTCGCGTTCCCCGCTAAATTTAACGTCGAAACGTGGCCCTACTTTTTCAAAAACGAGTGCCCCGGCGGACGTATCGATCGCCGAGGGCGCCGCGTCGTCGCCGTTTCGACGGTTTTCTCGACTTTTTCGACTAGAGTCGAGTGTAGCAACTCTACGAGACGTCCGACCTCCCCGCCGGCGACGTATTCGAGTTCCTCGCTAAATTTATAGCCGGCGAGGGTACCTACTTTTTCAAAAACGAGTCCCGGGGAGGAGCGACGTCGCTTAAACGAGAGTAGGTACCGATGGGGTATCGAGTAGGTACCGCTATATACAGGCATAAATACGTGCGTCTCGAGGTTCGATTTTTTTCGCAAAGCTCGGGTATTATACGTCCGAGGGCGGCGAAGCCGGTCGTCCGCTCGCCGACGCTGTCGGATCGCCCGCTCAAACGCCCTTTGACGGCCGTCCAAACGGCGTTCGCCTTTCGCGGGGACGGCGACGCGGCTTAAGAGTCAAGAATTGACTCGGGTTTTCATCTGAGTAGGTGGCTAGGTTGGTTAGGCGTTAGGATAGGTGACTCGAGGGTCGTGGGTTCGAACCCGGCCGCCGGGAATTTCGATAATTTGCGGCGCCCGTGATATTTCGGATTTCTTTTTTTTGCGTTTTTTTTTTTTTGGTCACATTAATCATTTTTAACGAGTGTTCCGATTTTTTTCAAAATTCGCGTTATTATATTATATATATCGGTATTTATATATATTATTATTCGTTTGACTATATTTATTTTGCAAAAAAATAATAATTAACATTTAATTAATACTTGATTTTACCGTGACCAACCTACAATATAATTATAATGTAGTACTAACCTACTTGATATATTAAATACTGCTACAGATTATAAATACTGTTTAATACAATATTAATAAACTATATTAAAAAATAGTACTACTATATGACTGCTCCATTTGCCGTTTTTTTCGAAAATTCGAGTTTCAGCCCCATTCGGTCGTATCACCCTCCCCGTCGACGACTTATTCGAGTTCCCCTCTAAATTTATAGCCTGCGCGCGGCCCTACTTTTTCAAAAACGAGTCCCGGCGAGGAGCGGCGTCGCTTAAACGAGAGCGGGTACCGTGTATTGTATTGTATATATTATGCGTCGCGTCGTTTTTTGTGGAGCCGTCGCTGCGTTATCTTTTATCCTTATCACTTTTCACGGTTTTGACCATTTTTCACAATTTTTTTCAACATTTTTGGGTTTACCCCCCACGGGTGCCTCGGTAGGGCCCGTTTGGACCTTATTCGCGTTCCCCGCTAAATTTATAGACGGTGCGCGGCCCTACTTTTTCACAGACGAGTCCCGGGAAAGAGTGGCGTCGCGGAAAAGGGAGTAGGTACCGTGTAAGTATCGCTATATACAGCAATAAATACATGCCTCGCGTCGTTTTTTGCTGTTTTTTTCTAAAATTCGTTTCTTGGACCGTTTTAGTGATATTACCCTGCCTGTTTGGATATTATTGGCATTCCCCGCTAAATTTATAAGCCACCGTCGTCAGTACTTCGCTCGAGTCGTGTTCCGCGGAGGAGATCGGGGAGCGGACAGTGTTGTTATTACTTTATACGGAAATGAAAATATGCGACAAAAAGTTTGATTTTTTCATACACACTTTCATACACATAATATAATACATAAGTCATAACACAGTGATGCACCATTATAATTAAGCAATTATAATTACTAAATAATTTAAAACATCATAAATATCAAATGACATTTAATAAATTGGTAGGTAGGTACATCATATATTATATACAGTCATACAATATAACAGCAAAATATTATGATAGTAGGTACTTACGAAGATAAGTGCCAAAAAATTGTATAGTGTATTCATTTATACATACCTACGTTTAATAGGATAGTATTACATTTCAATAAATTTTGTTATTCACCAATATAATTATCTATTTGTTAATTTGATTTAATTCTCATAATTAAATAAATATACATGGTAGGTATATTTTAGAAAATATCCAATCAGAAAATTAGATTTTTTCGACTTATTAGTTATTTGTTATAACCGCGAAAACATAACAATGATTACATTGATTACAATGAAGCCTAACATAAAACACCTGATAACTGTTCTCTATAATTATAAAAAAAATACAATTTTGTTACCTCCTGTATGCTTTATCAGATTTGAACGGCCGTTTCGAGCACTTTTCGCTGTAGGCGGATTGTCCGTTCGGGAATCGACTTTCACCCGAGATGACTGATAGACGATAGCTAGACACTCAAACTCAGAATCCGAATTTCCGATTTCAACACACACACTCCAGAACCGGACATACACGCCCGGTGCATGGTCTACGATCCGACGTAGTCGGATTGTCTACCTGACTAGCTACTTACATACGAGCGACTTACACCCCCACTGCATCCGACACTCGGGAATCGACTTTCACCCGAGATGACTGATTTCAACAGCCGATTTGAACACATATACGAGAACCAGACACACACGCCCGGTGCATGGTCTGCGATCCGACGTAGTCGGATTGCCTACCTGACTAGCTACTTGCATACGAGCGACTTACACCCCCACTGCATCCGATCCGCCGCAGGTGGATTGTCCGTTCGGGAATCGACTTTCACCCGAGATGACTGATACCTAGACACTCAAACTCAGAATCCGAATTTCCGATTTCAACACACATACGAGAACCGGACATACACACCCGGTGCATGGTCTGCGATCCGACGTAGTCGGATTGCCTACCTGACTAGCTACTTGCATACGAGCGATTTACACCCCGCACTGCATCCGATCAGCCGCAGGCGGATTGTCCGTTCGGGAATCGTCTTTCACCCGAGATGACTGATAGCTAGACACTCAAACTCAGAATCCGAATTTCCGATTTCAACACGCATACGAGAACCGGACACACACGCCCGGTGCATGGTCTGCGATCCGACGTAGTCGGATTGCCTACCTGACTAGCTACTTGCATATGAGCGACTTACACCCCCACTGCATCCGACACTCGGGAATCGACTTTTACCCGAGATGACTGATAGCTAGACACTCAAACTCAGAATCCGAATTTCCGATTTCAACACACATACGAGAACCGGACATACACGCCCGGTGCATGGTCTGCGATCCGACGTAGTCGGATTGCCTACCTGACTAGCTACTTGCATACGAGCGACATACACCCCCACTGCATACAAGCCGCAGGTGGATTGTCCGTTCGGGAATCGACTTTCACCCGAGATGACTGATAGCTAGAGTGCTAGACACTCCAACTCAGAATCCGAATTTCCGATTTCAACACACATACGACTAGACACTCTTCCGAGTTTAAAAATTACCGCTTAACCAGTGCTGCCAACACGACAAAACACAATACCCGACGACCCCCCCCCCTTCCCGCCACAGACCGTATAAAAAAACCCAGCATCGCCGACAAAGATGCACCACCGCCCACACAGTCTTTCCGCCGTAGGCGGGATGACAAACACCGGAATCTAGTCTTATACTATAAAGCGTGAACCCGAGGGCGCAGCTTATGGAGTAATTCCGAACTAGCGTAAGGGAGAGCCAATGAGAAAATTAGATTTCTATCCGCGGGCGGTCTCCCGGCGGCGGCGGAGCCGTCGCTGCGTTATCACTCCTCTTATCACTTTTTGCCGTTTTTTTCGAAAATCAAAGAAATTTCGAAAAAAAACGAGTTTTACCCCCCCGGGGGGCCTCGGGCGGCCCCGTTCGGACCTTATTCGCGTTCCTCGGTAAATTTATAGTCGGCGAGCGGCCCTACTTTTTTCCCGGCGGGCCCGCGGCGGCGGATGTCGAGTGCGATACGAGCGCCGCCGTCGCGCGCGTTTTTTGCATTTTTTTTCGAAAATTCGAGTTTTAGGCGTTTTGGGGATTATCGACCTCCCCGTTTGGATCTTATTCGCGTTCCCCGCTAAATTTAACGTCGAAACGTGGCCCTACTTTTTCAAAAACGAGTGCCCCGGCGGACGTATCGATCGCCGAGGGCGCCGCGTCGTCGCCGTTTCGACGGTTTTCTCGACTTTTTCGACTAGAGTCGAGTGTAGCAACTCTACGAGACGTCCGACCTCCCCGCCGGCGACGTATTCGAGTTCCACGCTAAATTTATAGCCGGCGAGGGTACCTACTTTTTCAAAAACGAGTCCCGGGGAGGAGCGACGTCGCTTAAACGAGAGTAGGTACCGATGGGGTATCGAGTAGGTACCGCTATATACGGGCATAAATACGTGCGTCTCGAGGTTCGATTTTTTTCGCAAAGCTCGGGTATTATACGTCCGAGGGCGGCGAAGCCGGTCGTCCGCTCGCCGACGCTGTCGGATCGCCCGCTCAAACGCCCTTTGACGGCTTTCCAAACGGCGTTCGCCTTTCGCGAGCACGGGGACGCGGCTTAAGAGTCATAGAATTGACTCCGGTTTTCATCTGAGTAGGTGGCTAGGTTGGTTAGGCGTTAGGATAGGTGACTCGAGGGTCGTGGGTTCGAACCCGGCCGCCGGGATTTTCGATAATTTGCGGCGCCCGTGATATTTCGGATTTCTTTTTTTTGCGTTTTTTTTTTTTTGGTCACATTAATCATTTTTAACGAAAGTGTTCATTTTTTTTTTAATTTGCATTATTATATTATTATATATATTATTATTATTCGTTTGACGATATTTATTGGGCAAAAAAATTATTATAATTAACATTTACCGACCCACCTACATGTTTCTTTTATAAATACATTACAATTTAACTAACCTATACGTGTAGTACCTACTTGATATATTACAGTTTTTACGTGATTCCGATTTGGTTAAATACCGCTATAGATTATAAATACTATATTAAAAAATAGTAATGACTGCTTCATTTGCCGTTTATTTCGAAAATTCGAGTCCCGGGGTGGAAACGAGAGTAGGTACCGTGTAGGTATCGCTATATACATACATATAATATATATACATGCGCCTCTAGGTTCGATTTTTTTCGCAAATCTCGCGTTTTGAACGTCCGAAGGCGGCGGACACGGTCCTCCGCTCAAACGCCCTTTGACGGACGCGCAACCCGCAACTCGCAACCCGCAACTCGATAAATTGATTTTTTTTCGTCGTTTCGCTATCACTTCCGTCTTATCATTTTTTTGTTCCGATTTTTTTCAAAATTCGAGTTTTAACGCCTCTTCTGACTTCGGACCTCCCCGTTTGAATCTTATTCGGGTTCCCTGCTAAATTTATAGCAGGTGCGCGGCCCTACTTTTTCACAGACGAGTCCCGGGAAAGAGCGGAGTCAGGGAAAAGGGAGTAGGTACCGTGTAAGTATCACTATATACAGCAATAAATACATGCGTCGCGTCGTTTTTTGCGTTTTTTTTCTAAAATTCGAAAATATGCGACAAAAAGTTCGATTTTTTCACACACACTTTCATACACATAATACATAAGTCATAAGTCATAACACAGTGATGCACCATTATAATTATGCAATTATAATTACTAAATAATTTAAAACATCATAAATATCATATGACATTAAATAAATTGGTAGGTAGGTACATAATATATTATATACAGTCGTACAATAAAACAGCAAAATATTATGATAGTAGGTACTTACGAAGATAAGTGATAAAAAATTGTATAGTGTATTCATTTATACATTCCTACGTTTAATAGGATATTATTACATTTCAATAAAATTTGTTATTCACCAATATAATTATCTATTTGTTAATTTGATTTAATTCGCATAATTAAATAAATATACATGGTAGGTATATTTTAGAAAATATTCGAAAATATCAGAAAATTAGATTTTGTCGACTTATTTGTTATAACCGCGAAAACATAACAATGATTACATTGATTATAAATACAACATAAAACACCTGATAACTGTTCTCTATAATTATCAAAAAATACAATTTTATTAACTCCTGTATGCTTTTTCATATTTGAACGGCCGTTTCGAGCACTTTTCGCTCTAGGCTGATTGTCCGTTCGGGAATCGGATTTCACCCGAGATGACTGATAACTAGACACTCAAACTCAGAATCCGAATTTCCGATTTCAACACACACACTCCAGAACCGGACATACACGCCCGGTGCATGGTCTGCGATCCGACGTAGTCGGATTGCCTACCTGAATAGCTACTTGCATACGAGCGATTTACACCCCCACTGCATCTGACACTCGGGAATCGACTTTCACCCGAGATGACTGATAGCTAGACACTCAAACTCAGAATCCGAATTTCCGATTTCAACACGCATACGAGAACCGGACACACACGCCCGGTGCATGGTCTGCGATCCGACGTAGTCGGATTGCCTACCTGACTAGCTACTTGCATATGAGCGACTTACACCCCCACTGCATCCGACACTCGGGAATCGATTTTCACCCGAGATGACTGATAGCTAGACACTCAAACTCAGAATCCGAATTTCCGATTTCAACACGCATACGAGAACCGGACACACACGCCCGGTGCATGGTCTGCGATCCGACGTAGTCGGATTGCCTACCTGACTAGCTACTTGCATACGAGCGACATACACCCCCACTGCATACGATCCGCCGCAGGTGGATTGTCCGTTCGGGAATCGACTTTCACCCGAGATGACTGATAGCTAGACACTCCAACTCAGAATCCGAATTTCCGATTTCAACACACATACGACTAGACACTCTTCCGAGTTCAAAAATTACCGCTTAACCAGTGCTGCCAACACGACAAAACACAATACCCGAAGACCCCCCCTTCCCGCCACAGGCCGGATCAAAAAACCCAGCATCGCCGACAAAGATGCACCACCGCCCACACAGTCTTTCCGCCGTAGGCGGGATGACAAACACCGGAATCTAGTCTTATACTATAAAGCGTGAACCCGAGGGCGCAGCTTATGGAGTAATTCCGAACTAGCGTAAGGGAGAGCCAATGAGAAAATTAGATTTCTATCCGCGGGCGGTCTCCCGGCGGCGGCGGAGCCGTCGCTGCGTTATCACTCCTCTTATCACTTTTTGCCGTTTTTTTCGAAAATCAAAGAAATTTCGAAAAAAAACGAGTTTTACCCCCCCGGGGGGCCTCGGGCGGCCCCGTTCGGACCTTATTCGCGTTCCTCGGTAAATTTATAGTCGGCGAGCGGCCCTACTTTTTTCCCGGCGGGCCCGCGGCGGCGGATGTCGAGTGCGATACGAGCGCCGCCGTCGCGCGCGTTTTTTGCATTTTTTTTCGAAAATTCGAGTTTTAGGCGTTTTGGGGATTATCGACCTCCCCGTTTGGATCTTATTCGCGTTCCCCGCTAAATTTAACGTCGAAACGTGGCCCTACTTTTTCAAAAACGAGTGCCCCGGCGGACGTATCGATCGCCGAGGGCGCCGCGTCGTCGCCGTTTCGACGGTTTTCTCGACTTTTTCGACTAGAGTCGAGTGTAGCAACTCTACGAGACGTCCGACCTCCCCGCCGGCGACGTATTCGAGTTCCACGCTAAATTTATAGCCGGCGAGGGTACCTACTTTTTCAAAAACGAGTCCCGGGGAGGAGCGACGTCGCTTAAACGAGAGTAGGTACCGATGGGGTATCGAGTAGGTACCGCTATATACGGGCATAAATACGTGCGTCTCGAGGTTCGATTTTTTTCGCAAAGCTCGGGTATTATACGTCCGAGGGCGGCGAAGCCGGTCGTCCGCTCGCCGACGCTGTCGGATCGCCCGCTCAAACGCCCTTTGACGGCTTTCCAAACGGCGTTCGCCTTTCGCGAGCACGGGGACGCGGCTTAAGAGTCATAGAATTGACTCCGGTTTTCATCTGAGTAGGTGGCTAGGTTGGTTAGGCGTTAGGATAGGTGACTCGAGGGTCGTGGGTTCGAACCCGGCCGCCGGGATTTTCGATAATTTGCGGCGCCCGTGATATTTCGGATTTCTTTTTTTTGCGTTTTTTTTTTTTTGGTCACATTAATCATTTTTAACGAAAGTGTTCATTTTTTTTTTAATTTGCATTATTATATTATTATATATATTATTATTATTCGTTTGACGATATTTATTGGGCAAAAAAATTATTATAATTAACATTTACCGACCCACCTACATGTTTCTTTTATAAATACATTACAATTTAACTAACCTATACGTGTAGTACCTACTTGATATATTACAGTTTTTACGTGATTCCGATTTGGTTAAATACCGCTATAGATTATAAATACTATATTAAAAAATAGTAATGACTGCTTCATTTGCCGTTTATTTCGAAAATTCGAGTCCCGGGGTGGAAACGAGAGTAGGTACCGTGTAGGTATCGCTATATACATACATATAATATATATACATGCGCCTCTAGGTTCGATTTTTTTCGCAAATCTCGCGTTTTGAACGTCCGAAGGCGGCGGACACGGTCCTCCGCTCAAACGCCCTTTGACGGACGCGCAACCCGCAACTCGCAACCCGCAACTCGATAAATTGATTTTTTTTCGTCGTTTCGCTATCACTTCCGTCTTATCATTTTTTTGTTCCGATTTTTTTCAAAATTCGAGTTTTAACGCCTCTTCTGACTTCGGACCTCCCCGTTTGAATCTTATTCGGGTTCCCTGCTAAATTTATAGCAGGTGCGCGGCCCTACTTTTTCACAGACGAGTCCCGGGAAAGAGCGGAGTCAGGGAAAAGGGAGTAGGTACCGTGTAAGTATCACTATATACAGCAATAAATACATGCGTCGCGTCGTTTTTTGCGTTTTTTTTCTAAAATTCGAAAATATGCGACAAAAAGTTCGATTTTTTCACACACACTTTCATACACATAATACATAAGTCATAAGTCATAACACAGTGATGCACCATTATAATTATGCAATTATAATTACTAAATAATTTAAAACATCATAAATATCATATGACATTAAATAAATTGGTAGGTAGGTACATAATATATTATATACAGTCGTACAATAAAACAGCAAAATATTATGATAGTAGGTACTTACGAAGATAAGTGATAAAAAATTGTATAGTGTATTCATTTATACATTCCTACGTTTAATAGGATATTATTACATTTCAATAAAATTTGTTATTCACCAATATAATTATCTATTTGTTAATTTGATTTAATTCGCATAATTAAATAAATATACATGGTAGGTATATTTTAGAAAATATTCGAAAATATCAGAAAATTAGATTTTGTCGACTTATTTGTTATAACCGCGAAAACATAACAATGATTACATTGATTATAAATACAACATAAAACACCTGATAACTGTTCTCTATAATTATCAAAAAATACAATTTTATTAACTCCTGTATGCTTTTTCATATTTGAACGGCCGTTTCGAGCACTTTTCGCTCTAGGCTGATTGTCCGTTCGGGAATCGGATTTCACCCGAGATGACTGATAACTAGACACTCAAACTCAGAATCCGAATTTCCGATTTCAACACACACACTCCAGAACCGGACATACACGCCCGGTGCATGGTCTGCGATCCGACGTAGTCGGATTGCCTACCTGAATAGCTACTTGCATACGAGCGATTTACACCCCCACTGCATCTGACACTCGGGAATCGACTTTCACCCGAGATGACTGATAGCTAGACACTCAAACTCAGAATCCGAATTTCCGATTTCAACACGCATACGAGAACCGGACACACACGCCCGGTGCATGGTCTGCGATCCGACGTAGTCGGATTGCCTACCTGACTAGCTACTTGCATATGAGCGACTTACACCCCCACTGCATCCGACACTCGGGAATCGATTTTCACCCGAGATGACTGATAGCTAGACACTCAAACTCAGAATCCGAATTTCCGATTTCAACACGCATACGAGAACCGGACACACACGCCCGGTGCATGGTCTGCGATCCGACGTAGTCGGATTGCCTACCTGACTAGCTACTTGCATACGAGCGACATACACCCCCACTGCATACGATCCGCCGCAGGTGGATTGTCCGTTCGGGAATCGACTTTCACCCGAGATGACTGATAGCTAGACACTCCAACTCAGAATCCGAATTTCCGATTTCAACACACATACGACTAGACACTCTTCCGAGTTCAAAAATTACCGCTTAACCAGTGCTGCCAACACGACAAAACACAATACCCGAAGACCCCCCCTTCCCGCCACAGGCCGGATCAAAAAACCCAGCATCGCCGACAAAGATGCACCACCGCCCACACAGTCTTTCCGCCGTAGGCGGGATGACAAACACCGGAATCTAGTCTTATACTATAAAGCGTGAACCCGAGGGCGCAGCTTATGGAGTAATTCCGAACTAGCGTAAGGGAGAGCCAATGAGAAAATTAGATTTCTATCCGCGGGCGGTCTCCCGGCGGCGGCGGAGCCGTCGCTGCGTTATCACTCCTCTTATCACTTTTTGCCGTTTTTTTCGAAAATCAAAGAAATTTCGAAAAAAAACGAGTTTTACCCCCCCGGGGGGCCTCGGGCGGCCCCGTTCGGACCTTATTCGCGTTCCTCGGTAAATTTATAGTCGGCGAGCGGCCCTACTTTTTTCCCGGCGGGCCCGCGGCGGCGGATGTCGAGTGCGATACGAGCGCCGCCGTCGCGCGCGTTTTTTGCATTTTTTTTCGAAAATTCGAGTTTTAGGCGTTTTGGGGATTATCGACCTCCCCGTTTGGATCTTATTCGCGTTCCCCGCTAAATTTAACGTCGAAACGTGGCCCTACTTTTTCAAAAACGAGTGCCCCGGCGGACGTATCGATCGCCGAGGGCGCCGCGTCGTCGCCGTTTCGACGGTTTTCTCGACTTTTTCGACTAGAGTCGAGTGTAGCAACTCTACGAGACGTCCGACCTCCCCGCCGGCGACGTATTCGAGTTCCACGCTAAATTTATAGCCGGCGAGGGTACCTACTTTTTCAAAAACGAGTCCCGGGGAGGAGCGACGTCGCTTAAACGAGAGTAGGTACCGATGGGGTATCGAGTAGGTACCGCTATATACGGGCATAAATACGTGCGTCTCGAGGTTCGATTTTTTTCGCAAAGCTCGGGTATTATACGTCCGAGGGCGGCGAAGCCGGTCGTCCGCTCGCCGACGCTGTCGGATCGCCCGCTCAAACGCCCTTTGACGGCTTTCCAAACGGCGTTCGCCTTTCGCGAGCACGGGGACGCGGCTTAAGAGTCATAGAATTGACTCCGCTTTTCATCTGAGTAGGTGGCTAGGTTGGTTAGGCGTTAGGATAGGTGACTCGAGGGTCGTGGGTTCGAACCCGGCCGCCGGGATTTTCGATAATTTGCGGCGCCCGTGATATTTCGGATTTCTTTTTTTTGCGTTTTTTTTTTTTTGGTCACATTAATCATTTTTAACGAAAGTGTTCATTTTTTTTTTTAATTTGCATTATTATATTATTATATATATTATTATTATTCGTTTGACGATATTTATTGGGCAAAAAAATTATTATAATTAACATTTACCGACCCACCTACATGTTTCTTTTATAAATACATTACAATTTAACTAACCTATACGTGTAGTACCTACTTGATATATTACAGTTTTTACGTGATTCCGATTTGGTTAAATACCGCTATAGATTATAAATACTATATTAAAAAATAGTAATGACTGCTTCATTTGCCGTTTTTTTCGAAAATTCGAGTCCCGGGGTGGAAACGAGAGTAGGTACCGTGTAGGTATCGCTATATACATACATATAATATATATACATGCGCCTCGAGGTTCGATTTTTTTCGCAAATCTCGCGTTTTGAACGTCCGAAGGCGGCGGACACGGTCCTCCGCTCAAACGCCCTTTGACGGACGCGCAACCCGCAACTCGCAACCCGCAACTCGATAAATTGATTTTTTTTTCGTCGTTTCGCTATCACTTCCGTCTTATCATTTTTTTGTTCCGATTTTTTTCAAAATTCGAGTTTTAACGCCTCTTCTGACTTCGGACCTCCCCGTTTGAATCTTATTCGGGTTCCCTGCTAAATTTATAGCAGGTGCGCGGCCCTACTTTTTCACAGACGAGTCCCGGGAAAGAGCGGCGTCAGGGAAAAGGGAGTAGGTACCGTGTAAGTATCACTATATACAGCAATAAATACATGCGTCGCGTCGTTTTTTGCGTTTTTTTTCTAAAATTCGAAAATATGCGACAAAAAGTTCGATTTTTTCACACACACTTTCATACACATAATACATAAGTCATAAGTCATAACACAGTGATGCACCATTATAATTATGCAATTATAATTACTAAATAATTTAAAACATCATAAATATCATATGACATTAAATAAATTGGTAGGTAGGTACATAATATATTATATACAGTCGTACAATAAAACAGCAAAATATTATGATAGTAGGTACTTACGAAGATAAGTGATAAAAAATTGTATAGTGTATTCATTTATACATTCCTACGTTTAATAGGATATTATTACATTTCAATAAAATTTGTTATTCACCAATTAATTATCTACTATTTGGTTAATTTGATTCATTCGCATCCTTAAATACATATACATGTTAGGTATACTGTTAGAACAATATTCGAAAATATCAGAAAATTCGATTTGTCGACTTATTTGTTATAACCGCGAAAACATAACCAATGAATTCCATTGATTATAAATACAACATAAAACAACCTGATACTGTTTCTCTATAATTATCAAAAAATTACAATTTTATTAACTCCTGTATGCTTTTCATATTTGAAACGGCCGTTTCGAGCACTTTTCGCTCTAGGCTGATTGTCCGTTCGGGAATCGGATTTCACCCGAGATGAACTGATAACTATACACTCAAACTCAGAATCCGAATTTCGATTTCAACACACAAAAAACAACCTCCAAACCGGACGATACACTCCCGGTGCATGGTCTACGATCCGACGTAGTCGGATTGCCTACCTGACTAGCTACTTGCATATGAGCGACTTACACCCCCACTGCATCCGACACTCGGGAATCGACTTTTACCCGAGATGACTGATAGCTAGACACTCAAACTCAGAATCCGAATTTCCGATTTCAACACACACACTCCAGAACCGGACATACACGCCCGGTGCATGGTCTGCGATCCGACGTAGTCGGATTGCCTACCTCACTAGCTACTTGCATACGAGCGACATACACCCCCACTGCATACGATCCGTCGCAGGTGGATTGTCCGTTCGGGAATCGACTTTCACCCGAGATGACTGATAGCTAGACACTCCAACTCAGAATCCGAATTTCCGATTTCAACACACATACGACTAGACACTCTTCCGAGTTCAAAAATTACCGCTTAACCAGTGCTGCCAACACGACAAAACACAATACCCGAAGACCCCCCCTTCCCGCCACAGGCCCGGATCAAAAAACCCAGCATCGCCGACAAAGATGCACCACCGCCCACACAGTCTTTCCGCCGTAGGCGGGATGACAAACACCGGAATCTAGTCTTATATAATAAAACGCTAATAACGCGTATAAGATCCGCGGGGAGCGCTCACGGCACTCCGCGTTTCTTCCATGACGACCAATCACAATACTTCCCGCGCGTTCGCTATAAATTCCGCTCGCTTATCTCCCTGTTCCTTATCGACGAATATTTTCGAACATTATTATTATTATTATTCCGTATTTTTCTATATATTATTATGAAAATTGGGATATTTCTGTGTGTAATATAATATAAAAATTCAGAAACGGTTGAAGTGCTCGAGATTCAAAAATTCAAAAACCTATGTTTTTCAATTTTTTGACGTGATAATAACGTCTTATAAATCGATTACCCCGTGACCGTCGGGCGGAGTGGGGGGGGGACCCATTAAACGAGTAATTATTTTTGACCAAGTATAACTTAGCCGGTATTCGACTTAGAGACCCCGTACCAATGGGCATCTCATTTTTTTAGGCCCCAGATGAATTTTCAACATTAGGGAACCAAAGCCCCCACCCCCCCCACATTTTGAGTTGAGTATAACTCGGCCGGAATTCAAGTTAAAGACCTCGGACCAAGGGGGAACCCATTCTTTTTATGAATACTACCGTTTTCCGCTTTAGGGAACGGGGGCACCTCCTCCCCCCCTTTTTGGATTTTGCTTTTTTGATGGATTTTGGTCCGGGAGAGTACTAACACCCACCTCGCCGAGGGGAAACTCGGGGTTTTGAGTTTTTGATAGGATTTATTGGGATTTTCTTAAATATTGTTTTTATTGATAAGGAAAGTGATAAGAATTTTATTTTATCGCCGCGAGCACGGCGACGCGGCTTAAGGGTCATACATTTGCCTCGGAATTTTATCTGAGTAGGTGGCTAGGTCGGTAAGGCGTTAGGATAGGTGACTCGAGGGTCGTGGGTTCGAAACCGCCGTCCGGGATTTTCGGTTATTTGCGGCGGCCGTACTAAATCGAATTTCTTATTTTTGCGTTTTTTTTTTTCGCCCCTTTTTTTTTTTTTTTTGGCAAAAAAATATTAATATATATTAAAGTAGATATTTTAAATTGTAACTAAATTGTATAATGATACTGTACTATTTTATAAATAATAATAATAATACTTGATTTTACCGTGACCAACGCACCTATATGTTTCTTATATAAATACAATATAATATAACTAACCTACATGTAGTACCTACTTGATATATTACAGTTTTTAGGTTAAATACTGTTTAATACGGTATTAATAAACTAATAGATCTAATAGAACTGATTAAACTCTGGCAGTTAAATAGTACGACTATATGACTGCTCTTTTTGCCGTTTTTTTTGAAAATTATAGTTTTAGCCCCTTTCGGTCATATCACCCTCCCCGTCGACTACTTATTCGCGTTCCCTGCTATATTTATAGCCACAGACGAGTCCCGGGGTGGAGTAGTGTGTCGGAAACGAGAGTAGGTACCGTGTAGGTATCGCTATATACAGGCATATATACGCATGTAAATACATGCGCCTCGAGATTCGATTTTTTTCGCAAATCTCGCGTTTTGAACGTCCGAAGGTGGCGGACACGGTTTTTTTTTCGTCACATTATCATTTTAACGAAAGTGTTAATTTTTTTTTAAATTTGCATATATTATTATATATATTATTATTATTCGTTTGACGATATTTATTGGGCAAAAAAATAATTAAAATTAACATTTAATTAATACTTGATTTTACCGACGCACCTACATGTTTCTTTTATTAACACATTATAATAACGTATAACTAACCTACGTGTAGTACCTACTTGATATATTACAGTTTTTACGTGATTCCGATTTGGTTAAATACTGCTACAGATTATAAATACTATATTGAAAAATAGTACGACTATATTTGGCTCCTAATTCATCTCGGTAGGTGGCTAGGTAGGTTAGGCGTTAAAACGGGTGATTCGACGGTCGTGGTTTCGAACGCCGGCGGGGCCGTGTTAAATCGAATTTCTTTTTTTTGCGTTTTTTTTTTCGTCACATTTATCATTTTTAACGAAAGTGTTAATTTTTTTTTTTAATTTGCATTATGTATTATATTATATATATTATTATTATTCGTTTGACGATATTTATTGGGCAAAAAAGTTATTATAATTAACATTTACCGACGCACCTACATGTTTCTTTTAATAATACATTATAATATAAACTAACATACGTGTAGTACCTACTTGATATATTACAGTTTTTCCGTGATTCCGATTTGGTTAAATACTGCTACAGATTATAAATACTATATTAAAAAAGGTGGGCAAGTGGGTGTCGCTCTGCTGTACAGTAGGTTAAAGTGGGTCACTGTATAATGGATGATATTAAATTTGAATTCAACGATATAAATCATTGTATAAGAAAAACGAATCTGAGCGGAGACGGTATGTCAGTCTATGTATAAGACATATTATATACATATCTCTGGTATTAAACAAAAAATTGACCTATAATAGGTACCTATAATAAATTCCAAATTAATCATATCACAATGTCCATTAGGTACTTATAACGCGTTATACATCAACAAAACCGTGATACTATCATAGATATATAATAGTACACTTTAGAAGTTTCAAGTACCCACGAATAATATTATTTAATCACAACAAAATAACTAAAATAGTTATTCTAGGTTTTTTAATATGTAATTTCGTCCAAATTTGAATTTAAAATGTCTGTAAAAAATAACTGTGTTCATATATTTTTTAGATTTTTTGGTTACAGTATGAACTATTTATGAGAACCTTTGTTTTAAATTTGCAATCCTTAGCTATAAAAACTGAACATTTTATAATTTATTAATTTCAATGATTGATAATTTTCGAGATTTTGATAAATTTTGTCAAAATTTGATCTTTAAATGCTTATAAAAAAAAACTGTGCCTATGTATTTTTAATATTTTTCAACTGCTATTGTAACAGTATATCAGGAGCCTTGTATTAAATTTTTACACTTTTTGGCCCAACAGATAAAACTTTATTGATATTTATAGAAAAAAAACTAAAAAAAATTGAAAGCTGTAAATGTCCATAAACAGCTCAAAAAGAGTCAAAATATTTTCAAAATTGTATGGTGTATAGAAAATGCTAATTTAAACATTCGGTGAAATTTTCATGTATCTACAGTTATTTGTTTTTGAATTACAACAAACTAAGGAAATCGCTACATGGGAAATCGAGTGAATATTCAATGTTGTAAAAATTTGAATTTCAAACGCTCATAAAAATTTAATTTGACTTTCTTATAGACATTTTTTTTTTTGATAAAGGTAGATAATCTTATAAGGAATCTTGTGTTAAATTTTCAAATCTTAGATTTAAAAAGAAAATTTTTACGAATTCTTAACTCAAAATAATTTGCTAATTTTCGTGATTTTTCCATATTTTGTCAATTTTTGAACTTTAAGTGCTTATAAAAAAAAATTGTGACTAAGGATTTTTAATATTTTTCATCTGCCTTTGAAACAACATATTAGGAGCCTTCTATTAAATTTTCAAGCTTTCGCAACCAACAAATAAAATTTTATTGATATTTCTAGAAAAAAAACTAAAAAAAAATGAAAAATGAAAATGTCCCTAAACAGTTCAAAATAAATCAAAATATTTTGAAAATGTTATCGTGTATAGAAAATGCAAATATAAACAACCAGTGAAAATTTCATGTATATACGTTCATTTGTTTTAGAGTTACACCAAAAACCAAAATCGATTTTTTGGAAAACCAATTTTGCGTAAAAATTCCCGTTTTTCCTTAATTTTTATGTTGTTTTTTCCCGGCGCTTGTGAAAACTACTGGGAAATTTATACTTTTGACCCCCCAAAGTACCAACTAGATTCACTTTCCTATCAGAAAAGCTACTGATGAAGAAAATCCAAGCACTTTTACTGTCCTAAAACGTGATGACAGACACAAAAATAAAAAAAAAAATAAAAAAAAAATAAAAAAAAAATAAAAAAAAAAATAAAAAAAAAAACACACATCATTGTAAAATCAATACATTCATCGTTTCACTCAGAATCTAAAATAGGACGACTGTAATATGACTGCTTCATTTGCCGTTTTTTTCGAAAATTCGAGTCCCGGGGTGGAGTAGTGTGTCGGAAACGAGAGTATGTGTAGTGTATTCATTTATATATACCTACGTTCAATATTATAGTAGTACATTTCAATAAAATTTGTTATTCACCAATATAATTATCTATTTGTTAATTTGACTTAATTCTCATAATTAAATAAATATACATGGAAGGTATATTTTAGAAAATATCCAATCAGAAAATTAGATTTTGTCGACTTATTTGTTATAACCGCGAAAACATAACAATGATTACATTGATTACAGTGAAGCCTAACATAAAACACCTGATAACTGTTCTCTATAATTATCAACAAATACAATTTTATTACCTCCTGTATACTTTTTCATATTTGAACGGCCGTTTCGAGCACTTTTCGCTGTAGGCGGATTGTCCGTTCGGGAATCGGATTTCACCCGAGATGACTGATAGCTAGACACTCAAACTCAGAATCCGAATTTCCGATTTCAACACACATACGAGAACCGGACACACACGCCCGGTGCATGGTCTGCGATCCGACGTAGTCGGATTGCCTACCTGACTAGCTACTTGCATACGAGCGACTTACACCCCCACTGCATCTGACACTCGGTAATCGACTTTCACCCGAGATGACTGATAGCTAGATACTCAAACTCAGAATCCGAATTTCCGATTTCAACACACATACGAGAACCGGACATACACGCCCGGTGCATGGTCTGCGATCCGACGTAGTCGGATTGCCTACCTGACTAGCTACTTGCATACGAGCGACTTACACCCCCAGTGTCCCCCACTGCATCCGACACTCGGGAATAGACTTTTTCCCGAGATGACTGATAGCTAGACACTCAAACCCAGAATCCGAATTTCCGATTTCAACACACACACTCAAGAACCGGCATACACGAATGGGGCATGGTCTGCGATCCGACGTAGTCGGATTGCCTACCTGGCTGGCTGTGTCTTACGATCGACTTGAATCGCGTGACTTACGACTAGACACTCTTCCGAGTTCAAAAATTACCGCTTAAAAAGTGCTGCCAACACGACAAAACATAATACCCGACGACCCCCCTTCCCCCCGCAGGCTGGATCAAAAAACCCAGCATAGCCGACAAAGATGCACCACCGCCCACACAGTCTTTCCGCCGTAGGCGGGATGACAAACACCGGAATCTAGTCTTATATAATAAAACGCTAATAACGCGTATAAGATCCGCGGGGAGCGCTCACGGCACTCCGCGTTTCTTCCATGACGACCAATCACAATACTTCCCGCGCGTTCGCTATAAATTCCGCTCGCTTATCTCCCTGTTCCTTATCGACGAATATTTTCGAACATTATTATTATTATTATTCCGTATTTTTCTATATATTATTATGAAAATTGGGATATTTCTGTGTGTAATATAATATAAAAATTCAGAAACGGTTGAAGTGCTCGAGATTCAAAAATTCAAAAACCTATGTTTTTCAATTTTTTGACGTGATAATAACGTCTTATAAATCGATTACCCCGTGACCGTCGGGCGGAGTGGGGGGGGACCCATTAAACGAGTAATTATTTTTGACCAAGTATAACTTAGCCGGTATTCGACTTAGAGACCCCGTACCAATGGGCATCTCATTTTTTTAGGCCCCAGATGAATTTTCAACATTAGGGAACCAAAGCCCCCACCCCCCCCACATTTTGAGTTGAGTATAACTCGGCCGGAATTCAAGTTAAAGACCTCGGACCAAGGGGGAACCCATTCTTTTTATGAATACTACCGTTTTCCGCTTTAGGGAACGGGGGCACCTCCTCCCCCCCTTTTTGGATTTTGCTTTTTTGATGGATTTTGGTCCGGGAGAGTACTAACACCCACCTCGCCGAGGGGAAACTCGGGGTTTTGAGTTTTTGATAGGATTTATTGGGATTTTCTTAAATATTGTTTTTATTGATAAGGAAAGTGATAAGAATTTTATTTTATCGCCGCGAGCACGGCGACGCGGCTTAAGGGTCATACATTTGCCTCGGAATTTTATCTGAGTAGGTGGCTAGGTCGGTAAGGCGTTAGGATAGGTGACTCGAGGGTCGTGGGTTCGAAACCGCCGTCCGGGATTTTCGGTTATTTGCGGCGGCCGTACTAAATCGAATTTCTTATTTTTGCGTTTTTTTTTTTCGCCCCTTTTTTTTTTTTTTTTGGCAAAAAAATATTAATATATATTAAAGTAGATATTTTAAATTGTAACTAAATTGTATAATGATACTGTACTATTTTATAAATAATAATAATAATACTTGATTTTACCGTGACCAACGCACCTATATGTTTCTTATATAAATACAATATAATATAACTAACCTACATGTAGTACCTACTTGATATATTACAGTTTTTAGGTTAAATACTGTTTAATACGGTATTAATAAACTAATAGATCTAATAGAACTGATTAAACTCTGGCAGTTAAATAGTACGACTATATGACTGCTCTTTTTGCCGTTTTTTTTGAAAATTATAGTTTTAGCCCCTTTCGGTCATATCACCCTCCCCGTCGACTACTTATTCGCGTTCCCTGCTATATTTATAGCCACAGACGAGTCCCGGGGTGGAGTAGTGTGTCGGAAACGAGAGTAGGTACCGTGTAGGTATCGCTATATACAGGCATATATACGCATGTAAATACATGCGCCTCGAGATTCGATTTTTTTCGCAAATCTCGCGTTTGAACGTCCGAAGGTGGCGGACACGGTTTTTTTTTCGTCACATTTATCATTTTTAACGAAAGTGTTAATTTTTTTTTTAAATTTGCATTATATTATTATATATATTATTATTATTCGTTTGACGATATTTATTGGGCAAAAAAATAATTAAAATTAACATTTAATTAATACTTGATTTTACCGACGCACCTACATGTTTCTTTTATTAACACATTATAATAACGTATAACTAACCTACGTGTAGTACCTACTTGATATATTACAGTTTTTACGTGATTCCGATTTGGTTAAATACTGCTACAGATTATAAATACTATATTGAAAAATAGTACGACTATATTTGGCTCCTAATTTCATCTCGGTAGGTGGCTAGGTAGGTTAGGCGTTAAAACGGGTGATTCGACGGTCGTGGTTTCGAACGCCGGCGGGGCCGTGTTAAATCGAATTTCTTTTTTTTGCGTTTTTTTTTTCGTCACATTTATCATTTTTAACGAAAGTGTTAATTTTTTTTTTTAATTTGCATTATGTATTATATTATATATATTATTATTATTCGTTTGACGATATTTATTGGGCAAAAAAGTTATTATAATTAACATTTACCGACGCACCTACATGTTTCTTTTAATAATACATTATAATATAACTAACCTACGTGTAGTACCTACTTGATATATTACAGTTTTTACGTGATTCCGATTTGGTTAAATACTGCTACAGATTATAAATACTATATTAAAAAGGTGGGCAAGTGGGTGTCGCTCTGCTGTACAGTAGGTTACAAGTGGGTCACTGTATAATGGATGATATTAAATTTGAATTCAACGATATAATATCATTGTATAAGAAAAACGATTCTGAGCGGAGACGGTATGTCAGTCTATGTTTAAGACATATTATATACATATCTATGGTATTAAACAAAAAATTGACCTATAATAGGTACCTATAATAAATTCCAAATTAATCATATCACAATGTCCATTAGGTACTTATAACGCGTTATACATCAACAAAACCGTGATACTATCATAGATATATAATAGTACACTTTAGAAGTTTCAAGTACCCACGAATAATATTATTTAATCACAACAAAATAACTAAAATAGTTATTCTAGGTTTTTTAATATGTAATTTCGTCCAAATTTGAATTTAAAATGTCTGTAAAAAATAACTGTGTTCATATATTTTTTAGATTTTTTGGTTACAGTATGAACTATTTATGAGAACCTTTGTTTTAAATTTGCAATCCTTAGCTATAAAAACTGAACATTTTATAATTTATTAATTTCAATGATTGATAATTTTCGAGATTTTGATAAATTTTGTCAAAATTTGATCTTTAAATGCTTATAAAAAAAAACTGTGCCTATGTATTTTTAATATTTTTCAACTGCTATTGTAACAGTATATCAGGAGCCTTGTATTAAATTTTTACACTTTTTGGCCCAACAGATAAAACTTTATTGATATTTATAGAAAAAAAAACTAAAAAAAATTGAAAGCTGTAAATGTCCATAAACAGCTCAAAAAGAGTCAAAATATTTTCAAAATTGTATGGTGTATAGAAAATGCTAATTTAAACATTCGGTGAAATTTTCATGTATCTACAGTTATTTGTTTTTGAATTACAACAAACTAAGGAAATCGCTACATGGGAAATCGAGTGAATATTCAATGTTGTAAAAATTTGAATTTCAAACGCTCATAAAAATTTAATTTGACTTTCTTATAGACATTTTTTTTTTTGATAAAGGTAGATAATCTTATAAGGAATCTTGTGTTAAATTTTCAAATCTTAGATTTAAAAAGAAAAATTTTTACGAATTCTTAACTCAAAATAATTTGCTAATTTTCGTGATTTTTCCATATTTTGTCAATTTTTGAACTTTAAGTGCTTATAAAAAAAAATTGTGACTAAGGATTTTTAATATTTTTCATCTGCCTTTGAAACAACATATTAGGAGCCTTCTATTAAATTTTCAAGCTTTCGCAACCAACAAATAAAATTTTATTGATATTTCTAGAAAAAAAACTAAAAAAAAATGAAAAATGAAAATGTCCCTAAACAGTTCAAAATAAATCAAAATATTTTGAAAATGTTATCGTGTATAGAAAATGCAAATATAAACAACCAGTGAAAATTTCATGTATATACGTTCATTTGTTTTAGAGTTACACCAAAAACCAAAATCGATTTTTTGGAAAACCAATTTTGCGTAAAAATTCCCGTTTTTCCTTAATTTTTATGTTGTTTTTCCCGGCGCTTGTGAAAACTACTGGGAAATTTATACTTTTGACCCCCCAAAGTACCAACTAGATTCACTTTCCTATCAGAAAAGCTACTGATGAAGAAAATCCAAGCACTTTTACTGTCCTAAAACGTGATGACAGACACAAAAATAAAAAAAAAAATAAAAAAAAAAATAAAAAAAAAAATAAAAAAAAAAATAAAAAAAAAAACACACATCATTGTAAAATCAATACATTCATCGTTTCACTCAGAATCTAAAATAGGACGACTGTAATATGACTGCTTCATTTGCCGTTTTTTTCGAAAATTCGAGTCCCGGGGTGGAGTAGTGTGTCGGAAACGAGAGTATGTGTAGTGTATTCATTTATATATACCTACGTTCAATATTATAGTAGTACATTTCAATAAAATTTGTTATTCACCAATATAATTATCTATTTGTTAATTTGACTTAATTCTCATAATTAAATAAATATACATGGAAGGTATATTTTAGAAAATATCCAATCAGAAAATTAGATTTTGTCGACTTATTTGTTATAACCGCGAAAACATAACAATGATTACATTGATTACAGTGAAGCCTAACATAAAACACCTGATAACTGTTCTCTATAATTATCAACAAATACAATTTTATTACCTCCTGTATACTTTTTCATATTTGAACGGCCGTTTCGAGCACTTTTCGCTGTAGGCGGATTGTCCGTTCGGGAATCGGATTTCACCCGAGATGACTGATAGCTAGACACTCAAACTCAGAATCCGAATTTCCGATTTCAACACACATACGAGAACCGGACACACACGCCCGGTGCATGGTCTGCGATCCGACGTAGTCGGATTGCCTACCTGACTAGCTACTTGCATACGAGCGACTTACACCCCCACTGCATCTGACACTCGGTAATCGACTTTCACCCGAGATGACTGATAGCTAGATACTCAAACTCAGAATCCGAATTTCCGATTTCAACACACATACGAGAACCGGACATACACGCCCGGTGCATGGTCTGCGATCCGACGTAGTCGGATTGCCTACCTGACTAGCTACTTGCATACGAGCGACTTACACCCCCAGTGTCCCCCACTGCATCCGACACTCGGGAATAGACTTTTTCCCGAGATGACTGATAGCTAGACACTCAAACCCAGAATCCGAATTTCCGATTTCAACACACACACTCAAGAACCGGCATACACGAATGGGGCATGGTCTGCGATCCGACGTAGTCGGATTGCCTACCTGGCTGGCTGTGTCTTACGATCGACTTGAATCGCGTGACTTACGACTAGACACTCTTCCGAGTTCAAAAATTACCGCTTAAAAAGTGCTGCCAACACGACAAAACATAATACCCGACGACCCCCCTTCCCCCCGCAGGCTGGATCAAAAAACCCAGCATAGCCGACAAAGATGCACCACCGCCCACACAGTCTTTCCGCCGTAGGCGGGATGACAAACACCGGAATCTAGTAATATAATAATATAGACCTATATGCCTGAAATCCTATTCATACTATAAATAATTTCACCTCGATTCTCTGAGAAATTCTTACTATGCGCAATAGGGTATAAAATAACTTTTATTCATTTATCGTGTCAATGAATATTGTACTCTATTGTGTGCTTTACCTTATATAAATAACATTATGACCGTAAATAATACGAGTTTGAGCTCATTTTATTTTAATGAATAAACTTTGAGTACCTATATGTATATTATATTTCAATACGTTTCAGGTGTGCTGGTATTTTTTCCGAATGCTTACCCCAACATTGCAGCTATTCAGTGCATTTTTAATGATGTATTTTACACCCATCTGTTTTTTTTTACCATATAAATATATTATACAATTTCAAATTCAGATAGATGGTTTATGATAAATTAAGTATAACTACATTAAAACATATTTAAACTATTATATTATAGCCTATTTAAGTAAAATTTATGAGATTGGAGGAACCTTTTATTTCATTTTCAAGCCTTTTGCAGACCATGAATATTCTGACCAACACAAATAAAAAATAAAATAAAATATAAAGTCCTCCCAAAGTATTAACTAGATCAAAATTTTCTACTGCAAAACCACCATCAATGTTGAATAAAAAAATAAAAATAATAATTCAATAATTGTAAAACCAATAAAGGAGGTCCGCTCTTACACAAGTACATCGGGTTTTGGGACAATCGTCTAATATCACGAAAATAAAAATAAATAATATGTAAAACCATACATTTTTATTAGTATGTTATAATCATAGATAATAATATACAATATATATTATCTATGATTATAACATTTTTTAACGTATTAAAAATTATAATGTATTGATTATTTGGAGTTTGGGCTCACAAATCACGATTGAAACTTTATGACCCACTTTCAAATCGATTGACACTCTCAAGTGTTTCGCATACATAGTTATCTTAAAACATGACACATGTGATCACTTAACAACTATCTATATTAATAGAAGTTAAATAAAACTAATGTATGTAGGTAAATTGATTTCCTTCTTTATAAGAAAATATACACACACATTATAATATATTATATTATATTACGGCATGAGCACCTATTTTAAATTCCTAGAAAAATGATGAATGCACACTATAATAGGTGTACTATTATAGTTTTACAAGGACGTATTTTTTTTCCTGCGGAATGTTTTGCTAATAACGTTAAAAAAAATTTAGCTGAACAGGTAATATGTAATATGTGTATGTGATATATGAAAATTACTCTGTCGTAATTCTAAGCAGATATTTAAAACATAATAATATGTTAACAAACAGTATAACTATGTCTATATATTTTTTATTATATTAAACAGAGCTTAGCGTTGAATTATTTATCGAACAAGAAGATTTATCTATATATTCAAAATATGTAAAATAGTCAATACACAGAGATAATTAATTATTATTTATTACCAGGGTTGTGCCTTGTCTGGCTTTTTATAATTCCTATTGAATTTTAAAAAAATCCGGGGAATATATTCACTCTGTTATAATAATATAGTAAGTGTCAAGTGTACCTCGTCATTGAACGACAATTGAACTCAATGACGAGATACACTCGAAACCTACTGTAGCCTGTAGGTACACCAGAGTGACTTAGCTGGATTTTTTTATTCTTATATAGTAGTATTATAGTACCTATAATATTTAGGAACATTAAAGAAACTTCAAACCAATCTATAAAGTGAAAAAAAAATTCTAACATCGTTTTAATTTAAAGTTATTCAATTTGTTTTGTAATTCATACCATATTGTATTCATAAAACAGGGGACGTAAGGTGCTCCTGAGAGTGTCGTTATGGCTGGCTACCTAACCAAAAATATCAAAATTTAGCGAATTTTCGTTAAATTTTAAATGTCTATAACGTACCCAGGTAAATTAATAATATTTCTTCCTACGTTCCGAAGGGTATAAAACCCCTTATGTAGGTACCCTTTTTAGTTTTAAATGCAAACATTGCTTACTAGAGTATCACTTAATTTTTTTTTAGTCATTTTAGACTGGTTTATCGTAAAGATGATCCCAGGGATTTTTTTTAAAATAGTTATCAGTTTTTTCATTAATTTATAATATATGACATATACATAATATAATATATTATGTTATGCAGAAATCTGACTGACAGACTGTAATTTTATGTTTGTTGGTCGACTATCAACACCACTATAATAATAATAATAATATATTAATAAAACAACAAGTGTTATTACTATATAGCTTATTATTCTGTATAGTTTATTATGGCTACACGTTCGACTAATTATTATACTCTTCATCAAACAAATTTTCATCGGGCGTGTTTGAGTTAGAAAAAAACCGTGTCAAACCGCATTTGCAAAACTACACTACGATACACCACAATCGTATTAATAATATTGGCCTTATTACTGTAACAATGTTAATTTTCGCTCAATCTGTCACCCTTTCGACGTCACCTACTCACCTGCCATCATTACAATACTGTACCTATATAATAGTATGTATGGCTACGATTTGTCACAGTAGGCATGGTACGTTCCTATGTGTATGTCTAATTGGCACCGCACAGTGCGTACCTTTAGGTATTACAACTAACCACACTCGGAAAATATTGCACTACAACGGTTACGTGTGTTTTCCATTATTATTATTATCAGGTACCACCGTAGTGCGGGGCCGGTATACTCGCGTGTTTACACATTCGCCGTAGAGAGGTAGTATTATTATATATAGGTACGCGTTGTTATTTTCGAGCTTTTGACATTATAATAAGATTATAATATATTCCTATCTATAAAAATGTAAATGTTTTGTTGTACGATGATATTATATAATTGATAACAACATTCTCGGTTTAATTTTGACGAGGATCACGGTAAAGTTTTTACGATTATGACTGCGAAATCGTATAGATACACCGCCGGTACAGTGAAATAAAAAAGGTCGTCTGGCTCATCCGATGTGATTATTATAATATTATTCTGACATGTCCTTCACAGTAGCACACACACGATGAGTCGTACGTTACATAAAATCGTCATTTCCTAGGAGCCTCTCTCTGCACGGTGGCACCGCATGCGCTACCAAGCCGCCGCTTTTCATAATATATATTATTATCGACCTCGTTGTCCTATTGTTTCATTTTTTTTTTCACTCGGCAGAACAAATCGGACGAAGTTACGAGAGAGTAAACAAACAAAACAACACAGTTTAACGATAATAATGTGTATTATAATATTATTATTGTGCTATTATTCTATGACGTCACCACGCGTAACGCGTCAGTCTCAGTACAGATCATTCCGTGACCGTTTTTCTGGGGGCATCCGACGTCAGCATTCAATGAATCGTGAGAAACCCTGACAAAGTACCTAAATAGTTATATTGTATATTATAGATGTATAAAAAATATCCTACACCATAGCAGGTTGTTGTAGTCCTGCCGTGGTCGCGACCGACAAGAATACCGTTTGGGAACTGTTTTACTCGCACATCTTCGACTGTTTATTCGACAAAGACACGGCGCCAATAAAGCTATAAACTACAATAGAGTATATTATATTATTATAATACAGACATAATCTGTATACCTATTGTATGTAAGCGATCTTAAGCAAACACTATTATATTATGACCGTTGTTAAAGTCGCGGTGGCATATCATATTATTATTGTATGTGTATTTGGTTTTCGGCATACAATAAATTAATAATCTAAAATCCGCGGCAAATCGGCGCGTGTACGTTTATTATTTTACACCGTCGTAAAACTTGTCTTGCAGGGTGTACCCGGCCGGGGTATTCGATTGCGAATAAGTGCGGGGATTAATTATTTATTACGTTTACGATGTTAATAATTATTATACCAATTTAATAATATGATATTGCAAATCTATTTTTGAACGACCATCACTTTGACAAGCGTCATTTACGGCCTCACTGATCCGTTGCGAATTAAACCAATATAATATAATGCATTTATTGCATTCAATAAAAAAATCACCATGTGACACGACACCGATAGGCAATATAATAGCGCGAGCACGCGCGCCACGCACATATTTTATGCCAACAACACAATAATAGTATCAGTGATCCTTAATTATATAGTTAATAGTTAATACACGACGTATCAATTACATTATTGGTATATTATACATTTAGTGAAAACTGTTGTTTAAGTATTTTACTCTGCGAATATTGTAATAAAAAGATGAAACATTGAAGAGTACACGACACAATAATCGCTGCAACTCACGAACATTTATTGGAAACGACTAAAATGATTATAATCAGCTTTAAGCACATATTTTACTAATTACTGTTATACCTACAACTTACTGTAATTGAAGATACCTAAGATGTTTTTAGTCACGTAATTCCAATAACCGTTGTTTACATGCATTGAAAGTTGCACCATCCATTTTTTTAACAATAAAATTGATTTTCCGAAAATAATGGAAAGTGCAGTAATATACTTTAAGATTAATTTACAAAAAAAAAAAAAAAAAATGTACCTACGTAATTGTTAACTATATATTTTTATAATTTGTTTTAACCATTAATTAAACCGAAAAAAATGAGAGTTAGACAAATAAATGAATCACAAGATCCCCGTGGTTAAGGAATTGTTTTGTGAAGGCGTTTGATTAAAAAAGATCAAAAACAAAAGCAAAGTCAACTGTCGAAACAACCTGTCTTACAATATAAATATCCTTGTGGATTTGAGGTTAAATGAGAGAATGTCTTTTGTTATATGCTTTGTTAAAGTCATTCCGCTATAGGCATAGTATATTCATAGTGACTTAGATTAGTATTATTCTTTCTTTTCTTTTTTTTTTTTGTTTCATTTGATCTGTCACCGCACACTATAGGTACCTACGACGCAAACTCTACTTGCGAAATATAACTAAGCTACTTGTCCTGCAGGTATCAAAGATATAAAGTTGTAGGATGTTATACTTGGAAATAAGTTTTTAATTTAAAGAATAGATTTGAAACAAATGCCAGAATGCAGTCCTTCCTTATTTCTCTCTATTAATATTTCAAAACTAATAATTAATTTTAGTTTCCATCTTTCCGAGTATTTACTTGACGTAGGTAATTGTATTTATATATAAAGAAAATGATAAATATAAACAGTAAATAACTGAAAATACGTATATAAAATTAAAAATCATAAAGCCAAGGAAGAGAAAATTCTAAAATTCCGGAATCACTGGCTGAATCAGGCTACCAGGACTTTGACTCTATCATCTCTTCCACAATCAAATTCATTGTTGATATCAACCTATCTACTCAACCGTCTCAGCCTATTTAATATTTCTTGGTTGTTGAACATACACTAGGTATAATATACGTATATTCGCATTTGCTAACAGTTATGCAATATTACAATTTGTAATGATGTAAAATGTAAATCCATCCCACAGGCCACTCAGCCGAGGGTTAAATTAAAAATAAATCATTTTAAATCAAGAATAAAATGTGTCAAAACTATTTGGCAAACCGAAACGATTTCATAAACTACTGACATATGTATTTGTGATCATATACTTTAGAGAAATAAAATTATAGAGTCTGTGTGCACTACTTACCGCTGCTAGGTGGGCGGCAGCAATGGTCAGACCTATGGAAATGGACGGCGTAACTATGTTGCTTCGGTTGGCTTCATCACAGACCGAGTGAATAACCAACACTAGAATAAAGGTAATGAATGCTTCTACGACGAATCCTTGTCCCGGTTGAAGCAGTGTGTTTATGTCTGTCTTTCCTAAACCTTTAGTTACTGCGTCTGGAGTAACAAACTAAATAAAATTAAAATTAAATATATTTAATCACCAAATCTGAAATCGTATAATAATTAATTATATTTTTTAAGTTAGAGTGATTATGACATATTATTGCAGTAATGTTGAGAAAAATCCATGTAATTTTCAATAATGGATTTGCTTATACAAGTGTTTGTTTTAATTCTTCTGAATAAAAACTGTTTACAATATTATATTAATATATAAATTTAAATTTAAAACGAATCCTTTCAAATCATGATCAAATTGCATTTTATATAATATTATATGCAAGCTAAAGTCAAGAACATTTCTCATGAAATATCAGATTAAAATATGTAATGCAGCAATAGCCAATAATTCAGAATTGTAATGTGCCCAGTGGTTTTTTTTTGTTGATGTATAAATTCAATATAAGTAAAATTTAAATTAACAGCACAATAATTATCATAATCAAATAGGTTCGAATCATTGAAATGTCATATAATGCAACACTATTACAGACACTGATTTGTATGGAAATATGGTATAAGATATTATCTTTTCTTGAAGTTATAAATACCTACGTTTTTTTTTAACAAACAGAAAAATATTTTTCTTTGATTCAATGATATACATGCATATGAGTATTATAAAATATTTATAATAATATCAGTTAATTATTTATAATTTATATCTTAATTACATTGTGGGAAAAGTTATAATATAATGTAACTTTAATTTAATGGTGACATAGATCAGTTGATAAACAACTAGAAATACATTTGTATTTATATTATAAAATAAACACATAATATGACGTGTGTGTATATTATGTTCCCTGTGTTCTTTACTTAATTAAAGCATAATTTTTTAAGGTTAAAATGCAATAGTTTTTACACATTGAAGGTTAACATTGAAGTATGCAAAATTTCTGTGGTGGAAAATTAACAACTGTTTAAAAAAAAAACAAAAAACAGTGGAACGGAGTTTAAAAAATAATATCGTATTATATTCAGGCACTCACGGCCATATTTACAATTTTGACACCCCGCGGCACTTATAAAACGCTGCCACATTTTTAGGGGTTTGATATATTTTACTTTACTTAAACCAAGACAAACTTTTTTTGTATATTTTGCTACTAGACATTTTTTTATAAAAGATCAAATATTAGCATAAAAATTAATAATTAGTGAAGGTTTAATTATTTATGTTAACTCTTGGAAAATTGGCCTTCCTAGAACACTTTATCGGAATGCTTGGACGCTATATCCAATCACGATATAATCACGACCAAAGCAAGACCTATAGGTTGGTGTCCACTGTCCAGTATTAAACAAATACAAATTAATAATTATAAAAGTACAAATCCTTGAATATCGTATAAATTGTATCTATATAATTAGGACAGGTATTTATGAGGTTTGGCATCTTTTTTAATGTTTAGTGAAAATAATACCTTTTTTTTTTTACGGAAAAAACCATTACATGTAGGACATACTAACTGTAGTCGCATGCTTAGCCCCCATGTAGCAGATTGCTTAGCCCCCATGTAGCACATTGCTTAGCCCCCATGTAGGAAGTGAAAATAATACCTAGTTGATATCAAAATGTGTTTAATGACCTAAACAATTCTGATAATTTTATTTTGCATATTTTTGCATTTTTAGAATTGTTTGAATATACAGTTGTACTAAAGTGCTCTTTTTTTTAGAACTTGACAAATTATGAAATACAAAATAAATAATAATTGGTCATGATTTTATAAATATGTGCCTTGTACGCGTGTAGCTGGTAGGTTATACAGGGAGGTAGACACATTTGGAAGATAATTTCAAAAGATTTATGAAATTGTTTCATTAAAGCACAAGCAAAGGGTCTTATTGATTTGTTTGAAAACAAAATTAAGGAGCTAATGAGTACTTTTGGCTTTGAAGTTTGAGGTAGGTACACAAAAAAATTAAACATGATGTTGCTTAAGGAAAATAATATTTTTCATATTATGACGAAAATTTCAAAAATATTAGTGTTTACGATTTGTTCAGGGCTTATTTTGGACATTTTGGTACTTTGGCCAAACTGTATCTGCATGCACAATAAAAAAAAAATATGGGTTAATAGGGCTAGTCTCTATCCTAATGACTAACAATAATAATATAATGGTGCCATTCATACATGTGTTTACTTTCACACCACTTACAATAACAATGGTAAATGAACTTAATTTTTAAATTTCCAACTACGAATGGAAAATGCAATATATACAAAATATGTACATTACAAAAATTATATATTATATTAAAACAAAACACTCATACAAATTCACCACCCCTTAAGTTCTGCCTAGTATCAGGCAAATGCCCACCCCACTTTACACTGTCCAATCACTCACCCAATCATAATAACATTGAAAATTATTTCACGAAATTTCTAATTAATAAACAACATAATATAATATGTTTGACATACCATGTATGTCTATGTATGTGTATTTTGTAGGTATATATACAAATATTAAAAGGTATCTATAAATTATGGTTTATATTATACTTATTATATAATATACAACTAATATTATCAAAACAGCAGAGTTCACTCACTTCTAGAAGGTAGATACCGGCTATAGCCCCCAAACACTGTGCAACTATGTACAGAGCAGATTTCAAAAATGAGCATTGGCCGCTCACCAAAAAGCTAACCGTGACTGCTGGGTTGATATGACATCCACTGGTCTGACCGAATATCTAAAATAGAATTTTCAGTAAAAAACAACTTCTCATGAATAAAACAAAAATAATATATTTATATAATAGATAGGTGGTAAACGCATGTTTTTAATAAACTTAAATAAAATATAATACAATTGTTAACTAACTCTGTATGATAATTTCCAATAAACTTATTTTTACATACACTGTTAATCGTTTTCTATATAACGTTTGCAAAAAACAACAAAATACATTAATACTTTCATAGATATGAATTACAATATTACAAATTATATTGCCAAGTATAATTGCGGAAGAATGAAGACGTATGAATGCATGGTTTTTAATTTTAATAGATAAACATAATACTATAACCCAACACAATATTATAATGTTATACTCATATTATATTATGCGTATTATATTCCTCATCATTTTCCTTTAAATTTTCTTTACACAATAATAAAATAAAAGTGTATAAGGACCTATATAGGTATTAAGGTACTTATAGGTATATGATAACATATAGGTAGTATAATATCATAATAATAAGAAAAAAAATATTAAATTTTTTTATTCGATTTGTTTTGTTCTTGTGTCCTTCAAATATTATGTTTCACTTTATAAGAAGTGCTTACATTTAAATGTGTTTATCCTTAATATCCGTAACCATAGGATATAGTTGGTCTATACAATTTTGAGGCAATAATAAATGTACCTTATAATATTAGATCAAACATTTATAAATCAATCATCTAGCATTACAAATACAATTTATGTAGGTAATTTTTTATGTTTAAACTAGTTAACTTATAAAGAATTCAATACGCATAAAATAAATAAATTGATTTATTTGTATGTAAGCGTAAAAATATAATTTCTGAATATAATTTTTTAGTCAAGGTGCTTTATATATACAACCAATAGGTTGATTTTACAACAGTTAATTTGTCTACACTAAATACTACTGTATTATTAAGGATGAGTAAGTGTGCAATGATTATCCGTTTCCTAGGGTATTATGTAGGTACCAATAAAGTATAAACTGGCGATGGCGCTTGATAGCACTGCTTTATCCCCCTCGGCCACACAATTTCCGTTATTTTTTCACTATAATGTATAGAATAGACCAAATATTTATAGAAAAATAAAAAAAAATAATGAAAAATAATGAAAAATAATGTAGATATGAATTAATTGTAGGCTAGGTACCTCTAATAAATACAACAATTGCAATTGTAAATCAATACACAATATTACAGTGTTTTAAGTTATTATGTGATTATTAAACGTATATATATATATAGAGAGACTATAGAAACTACGAAAACCTAATCACCTAAATAATCTGGTTTTTCATACATTTATTTATGATCTTGAATAAGTATTTACTATCTCAAAGACAATCAGTTTGTCATCAACAAAAACTTAGAGTTGTATTCGATTATATACTTCGATAGGTATGTTAAAATGTATTAAGAAAAATGTTTTGGTCCCCCAAAGTTTTACACTTGTATTTGCACGTGTGTAAATATTTCTGTATAGGCGCCTACGTTCATTGTTTGCACGATCTAATTTGTATGTAACGTTGAACTGTAATAATTGAACTAGGTACCATGTAATATTACTGTTTTCGTGATCGATTTTAATTTTAATTATCATATTTATCGTATTTACCTGTACTAGTGTTGCTATTGTGAAACCAAAAGTCAGAGAGATTGCTAGGATATCTGATGAATTAGTTGAACCGTTAAGCCACATTATGCTGCCACAACCAAGAAACAATAGAATAGCTGTGCCCAAAAATTCGGCAAACAGCATTCTCCATATTTTGTTACTGTCGGATACGTCGTCCATTGCTATCATACCATGTACAACTAAAACAAAATTAAACATACAGTTTCTTAGAAAATAAATAGGTAGGCTATATAATTATTAATATTATTTTTTCATTTTTATAACGTTGCCGTTGGTTTATATAATATAATAAATATAATATTAAAGTAGCTACCCAAAAGAAAAATAATATGACAGTTTAAAAATAATTGTAATTATATGGCTAAAAACTAGCTCCTTGAAGAAAAATGTGTTTAATAAAAAGTGTAGGGTGTACTATATAGAATAACAAGTTAGTAGTTACCTGTCGTAGTGAAAAAAGCAAATTGAATATCAAATATCAATTCAATAATTAAAACAGAAAATGTAATTAGACAGTGATACCAACATGATACATACAAAAAGAAACAAATAGGTAATTATATTAATTTTCATTTAAGTACACAAATCATAATATACTGATTCAATAACTAACCATTCGACCTGACCTAACGTCTTAACCTATTGAGTTTTTGTTTGAACCAGTTCACAAAACTTATGCATATATAAATGGTATTAGTAACTAGCCTAATATTAGAAAAAAATGAACGGCGCGATGCAATTTAAAAAAAAATGGGATCAAACTAAATTAATAGTTATTTTACTTGTGATATTACCCACGTGTACATTGAGTAAACTATGTTTAATTTAAAGATAAATAAAATATACGATGTACAAACCTTGTATTAAATAAGAATTTAATATGTTTTAACGATTTTCGTAATGAGATATACAATTAGTTTTATTATTTTAGATTTTTATTATAATTTATTGTAATACATAAAAACACAGGTGTTTAACGTGCAATAATTTATTCAAGTTATGATTTTTAAACTAAATTATGTAATTTCTATAATGATTAGTTTTACCACTGCAAGTTAGAGTCGAAACTGTCAATTAATATAAACTTTTCAATAATTGTCAATAAGAAAACTCTATTAACCACACCACAATAATAACTAACGATGGATATTAAAAGGTCAAATTATTTATAGTTCCAATTATGGTATAATCTAATTTGTATAAATTTATTTTTACAGCTTTTAAGTGCTTCGTGTATAATTAAACATTACCACTCAATTTTAATAAAAGATAACAAACAATAGTAAGGAGTTTAATCCTTTGTAATACATTGATTACCTCTAATTAAATTAATAAATGATAACTTCAATACGACAATAAAAGAATATCAATCAATCTGTAAATTGTCGGGGTGAGTGAAAAATTATCTAACAAGTAACAACAATTAAAACCAAACAAATATATTTTCTCAATCTCAAAACAATAGCCTAACTCACTCAACAACGAGCAAACTAATACAATTTGTTTCAACTGCAATACAATTACAATCACCATCATACTCCACACATTTCGGAAGCATCTACTACCTTCTACCTACCTACTCACTTAAACAAGGGCAAGCCCGAATTTCAATAAATTTGGGAGAAACCCTCAGGGTAGGTTACCTATAATAGTTACAATCTTATAAATTCCCACAATATTCAAATATGTACTCAAATGTAAGCAACACAAATACACAATATTATATTATTAGAATTTATAATTGACAATTATATAATATATTTAATATAATAGGTACTTAGATAAATTGGTATATTATATGTTCATAAAATAACAACCTAACAGTAAAATGTCAGAGCCTTTATTTTTTAAATAAAACGTTTTAAATTTGAAATAAAATTTACATAGGTATGCTGAATGGTTTAAGTTCTTACGAGAAAAAAATTTTAAACATCCCAAATGCACAGTTTTTTTTGTCTATTTTACAGGAACTTGCTAAAATTCTGATATCTTTCTCCATTAAACATTTTGAAAGAGATCCAAGTTAATTCATAAATGCGTAGAAGTTAAGACACTTGGGTATTCAAAGAAAATTATTATACAAAAGAAACGTTAAATTTAAACGGCTTACACTAATTGGCCATCCTTCCACTATATACCTATCATCAAAAAATGCTTTACAATAGTCATTTACAATACTGCTTTAGCATACCAGGTTTAGACTTTAGACTATCAATGTAGGAATAACATAATATTATATTCTTATCAAAATTACACTTAAACACTTGTGAAAATGAAAATAAATACGAATACTTCACGAGGAATAAAAAAAAAAATAATTAAGATCGATGAAAGTCTAACATTAACCATTCAAACGGTATAATATCTACACAATATCAACTAAAATAACACCGAAATTCAAAGTTAAATAATTTAGGAAAAAATCAAACGTACTAAGGTAATATAGACTAAAGTAGAAAGATTTTACAAAAATGTTTGAAAAAATTTTTCAAATTAAATTTGAGATATAATAACTTTTATTTTCATGCTATTTTTTAATAAGGGAGTTATAAATTCATATTCTACTTAGTGTTAAAAAAATTGATAAAAAAAAAAAATAATAATAATTCCATTTCAATTTTAGTAAGTAGGTTAAGTTAGTAACGTATACCAACTAAAGTATAGTTATACGAGTAGTACCTGGAACATAGCTCTTTAACAAAGTACGAACCATAAATAAATTATTCTTTACATTTGTTATAATTATACTTAATACTTGTCTTATATTATCATAATGGAATCCATACACACTGTAATTCAATTTAATTTTAAGTAGGTACCTACCTACTTTGTTATAATTTTTTAAATGATTTTGAATACACGCAATTATTAAATTTATAAATATCTGTTTTATGATTCCAGACTCCAGTTTGCAAAATTTAACTATATACTTAAATGTTATAGGGCACAGCGGGTAGTCGTATTTATTTATTTATTAGTTGTTAAAGACTAACAATGAAAATTAAATTATAACAAAATAGTTTATCCACTTGTTTCATATATGAATATCAATATAACTATAGACAAATGTTAGTGAAGTGAAATACTTAAAATTTAAATATTATAAAGTTTTTATAATTTGTATAGGTATCTAAATTAAAGAAACTACAATTTCTAATTTGAAAAAAATGATTATGTATGTACAGCCATATTATTATGGATATAGCCATATTATATTGATATTAAGTATATCCACAAGACACACAAAGGTATTTTGAATTTTTGAATCATTACAATTAATGTATCATTATTATTGCATAATCAGTTTCATTTTAACTGTATTTTTGGTCCCTAACTTAACTCATTACTAAAATTAACAATTACTTAAAAAACAAAATATATATTTTGATGGAAATTTCCTGTTTTTTAAATATTTTATAGGTTTTATATGTTTATAGCATATTGAATTCAAGTTTGATGTAGGTAAAACTGTTGAAGGTATAATATGAACATATTATTACAATAATACCTATATTATAATTGGTAAGGTATTAGGTACTTATTGAACAGTTTCATAAATTAGATATGAGGTAGGTACCTATAATACATAGCTACGAAAAAAAAATTATATTTTATTTGTTTTCGATTAAATGGGTTCCGTAGTCGTTGAAAACAAACCATTTTAACTTATTGTTGTACACACTTGCCAGAACGTATTATTTTGTATCATTGAATTATACCTACATATTGCGTCGTATAAAAATGTATAGATACCAGGTGTGAAAAAACAAATGTAAGATCATTCGGGTACACATTAATACAATAAACGCATAGGTATTAAAAAAACTACTATAAATTTATAGTACATACTTTTATATTGTGTCTAAAATATTTTTGTTTTATGAACTTCAAAATTATTTAGGGACTAGTTCAGGGAAATATTAAATAATTAATATAGTTAAATGATTAATTTGGTAAATACAAAAAGATTCACTTTTTAAGTGACCTGCAAGTGGATACTTGCGGTGATGATTGTCTTACTACAATAAAGTGGTTGTTATTTATAATATTATGTTAAAAGAAATAATGATGAATTATGAATAATTGAATTCCAACAGTATCATCAAAAAATCTACATGGATTACCATATTATTATGATAAAAATGTAGTTAAAATACGTTTAATTATTTCTTCTCATTATTGTTTTTCATGATTTTCATAAAATTGATTGTAAATTCTGGATCTTTGAATATATTATATTCATTAATATTTTAATTTTTCAAAATTATAAACTACCTACCTACACTTTTTAGTTTTTATAAACGACATAATTTTATAAAAAATAATAATTCTCCCAGTATAATATTTTGGTAATTCCAGATGGCAGGTTTGTATTACCTATATATTTTCTTTTTAATATTATTATTATGTGTGTGATTTTTATATATATAGATTTTAAATTATAGTGAATATATTATACGACTCAGCTGTCTAATAAATATACAATAAATAGTATATGAAGACATGATAATAAAAAGGGGTTATACGAAAGCTATGTTTAGATTGAAAACTTTTAAACGTTAGATATGTTTTTGTTGGCTAGTTTATATTTAGCATGGAGTGATAATCACGGAGGTATACTATGTATGACGTGTTAAATGAAATCATGAAATCTCAAATCACTTCAAGCGACATTAGTAAGCATAATAATATATTGTAGATGAGTAGTCGCGTAGATAGAACGGTTTTGACAACTTAAATTTCTTGAATATTTAAAACAAATAACAAGACATCTGTGTTGATAGTTCCCATCGAAATAGTTTCGAAACAACACTAGAATACAAGGCAGGTTCCTAGTCTTGAATTTAAATAAAATATGTACATATCTATAATATGCAAAAATAGTGAATTTATAAATTATTATATGATCCTATAGCTATCGTTTGGATTAATCAATAAATATTGTTTACGAGCACAAACAAAATAATAAAAAGATTAATGTCTTTATTTGATTGTATTCAACCATAGAAATAAGAATAGGTATATGAAAGAACATAGGTACTAAAATATATTAATCAGTTGTCTACCTAATATGAATAAGAAACTCAAACCTCTTAAAAATCTGTTTATTATGTTTTAAAAAAATGTATATTTTTTTTTTTAATAAAATTTTATTATTGCCTACTTTACAGAATACCTAAATAAAATCAACTCGGCAATCAATAAAATTAATGTAGGTAGTAAATTTAATATACATATTTCATACATTTTGTTTATAATATTTTTAAAGTACTTTAATGTTTTTTATCTTTTCTTAGAACGGAATTGTAACATTCCGTTGCGGCGTTACATTATCGTTTGTTAAAACTTCCGTTGGTTATTCGCACAATTAGTATACACTAATTAATTTACTTTATACAATACATTGTTCCAAAAAGTATAATTAATTCTTCGGATAAGGTGAAAATAAAATGTAATCGCGGTTAACATACAGTTATACGCTTAAATATAAATAGATATGGCTGACCATAATACTATAACCTATTATACGAGTAAAATTAGGTCAAAAATATGCCTATTTTTTTTTATAGTACCTCCCTATATACTAGGTACCTAACATACATGCATTTAAGAGACCTATAGTACCTACTACAACGCGTATGCGTAATTTGGTTTGTTTTGTTTTTTAATGATAAATAATTATTCGGGAGACGGAAAAATACAAAACAGATGTATTTAATTGTTTACAATCGTTGATTGTGTGCTTTCAACGAGCGAAATGAATTTTAGTTTCTACAACTTTTTTGAAGGTTGAAATATTCATTCAACGTGAACAATAAAAGGTCCGTTAATTTGCAGTCGCCGAGAAACATAAGAATAGTCTTAATAGACAAGCATAAAAGTGTCTAAGAAACAGTACATTTAGGTGCCTAATATTTTGTAAAAAATAGTTGTCCACAAAACAATATTTTCATTATAAATAGTAAGTAGGTAACCTAAACTCATACCATGGTGGCAACAAATTATAGGCATTTGGTACATCTAATTACCAAAATAAAATTATTTCAAGCCTTGCAGTAGACTGTTTAGAAAATAATATATATTTAATATTTATAGAAATTCAATATTATAAGACAGTTTCCTATTATGATACTGTAACCGTAGACACGTAGGTAATAATTAATAGATCGATATCTCATTCAGTTATCAAATAAAAATAAATTAGAACATGAACTGTTTTTATGGAATTTTTGCAGTAAACATAATCTGCTGTACAAAGGTAAATATATTGTGTACCTATCTAATTGAGCACACAATTTAAATTAACTTCAAACATAATTTAGATTTACAAATATTAATATATTAATATAAGTTCAACAATATACCTATACCTTGAGCAATAATTATTTTGTGTTAATATATTATAATTCAATGATTTAATTTTTGTATAAATTATTAGTAATTTATTCAAACATAATATGAGAATATTAACATAATATTTAAAATAAAATTGTAAACAAATGATTCTTTAAAAAATAAATGTTCAATCTACCTCAGTCTGTTAGACAAAATAGTTAACATACTACACAAATTTGATATAATTTATTTTTGTTTTATTAAATAAAAACTTGCGGTCGCAAAGGCCACTGAGATTCAAAGTTGTATACAGATGTCTAAATTTTAATATCGGTATAGATATTTACATTGTTGGATTATAGTTTACAAAATTAAGAAAAGGTACGTGGGTACTATTACATATTGCAGTAAATGTTTATTTTGAAGGAAATTTAATATCAATACATTATTTAAAATCACATTTAATCCATGTTTATTATATTTAATTTGTAATTGCTAAATTTTAGTTATCTTTGTTGTCTTTCAATAGTTATTAATTATTATAAACAATAAAATATATAAATGTATAGGTATAGGTATGTTTAGTTTGCAAAAGCTAGTATTGTTTATTTGTTTTTAATTTATATTAAAATCATGAAGGTTAATACTAATCAAATGTCTTCATGATTAAACATACCAAAAAAAAAAAAAAAAATAGGTCTGTTTTAAAAAATTTGGTGAACAAGAAATATTTTATAATTAAGAATTATTAGATACGTTTTTTTTATGTAAAATATTTTTTACCCAAAAGTGGCATAATAACAGTAATTTATTTGAAAAAGTTCAAAATGTATTTTTATTTAACGTTATGAAGATTAATAATAAATTATAATATTAACAATTATAATTATAATTAAAATCATTAATCTAAATCAGAAAATGTAATTAAATAGTGTAATCGTGGATTAGGTATATGCAAGCATAAATGTATCCGTTTTTCACAACAATAAGTTGTATTTAAAATAGTTATTTTAATTTTTATAAGAACATTTTTTTTATAATTTTATTTTTTTTATAACAAACAGCATTTTCAATCAAACTTGATACTTAAAAATATTGAATCACAAAAAATGTAAATGAATAAAATATAAATAGGAATTATAAAAATGAAATGTTTAGCTTACCTTTTGATCTAGGCATGATTGAGATTGTTTTGTCTGTAAGTTAATGATACGTTGAAATTTAACTACGGCACGGCGTGTGTTTCACTATTGCTGGACTAAAACGCGCGCACTGAATTACTATAAAATATGTTTATGCTTCAGCAGCGCCAGCAACAGGTGTCACATCACTATATTACTTAAAAATAGGCGGGATAACCCTATGATGTATCCCCTCCACGATACTTAATTCATTACCATATTTGATTAAGGAAATCCCTATCCCCTATGAAGTTTGGATTTTAGTTGGGCCATACCATAATATGATTAATACTAGGTACTAAGAATAATTGTTATCAATTTGTGTATGAGGTCAATCATTATTGGTATAATATAATATAATTATATTATGTCATGATACATTTTGGCAGATAATTATTAATTTCACCTTATCTATAATTATGCATGCTTACTCATCTCTTTGATTGTTATTGTAGTACGTACAGTTTATCACACAGTATGTAATTATCGATGTGTATATTATTATAATATTATAATAGAGTAGCCTGAGTAGCTATAGAAATACTATCAGTGTTTATGTATTTCTACTAACGACTGTTTCCTTATAAATTTAACAAATCGTTGTAACCAAATATAGTAGGTATTAGTAGCTTCTTAAATTTACCTAATACAACAATTCATTTTTTTGTGATTTCAACTGTAGAAATAAAGATATTGATAGTACAATTTATATTATGATGATTGATGATTAATTAAAAAAGTACAATATCTACAACATATAAATATAATTAAGGTTTATAATAATCAAAAATTATAAAAACATAATTATATAAAAAAAATGAATAATTTTTGATGTAGGTAATACACAGAAAGAAGAAATAAAAATAAGGCGTATTTTCAAAATAAATAACTATATTATAATATACAGAGTGAATAGTGATTCACCAAGGACGCACACCCCTATTTTTTCCTTTAATAATGAATGTATTCAAATTACGATTTCTGGAATATTTAAGTATATACGGAAGCGGGAAGACGGTCTATATTTTAAAAAACTTAGGTTTTTATTTATACCATTTAATAATGAATGTAGATAAAAACTTCGTTTTTCAAATGAAAATCAATATTGTTTTCTGTAAATGTTGGTATAATATATTAATACAAATGTGAACGAGTAGTTCCCGTTTTATTAATATATAGGTATATACTAAGAATTAAAGTATTTAATACAAAGCCCTTAAAAAAGCATTTCCAAAAAATGTAACAGGTATTTATTAATTATTATACTCTGATAAGTTTTACTAATTTTAAAATGTTAATATTGTAGATATTACAGATTAATTTCATTATGTTAGTGAATTATGCAACTAATTCATATAAATAACTTCAAACAAAAGTTTTTTTTAAATATGTTCTTTAAATAGGTACACTTAAATAGTATACACATAGGTTAGGTTAAGAATTCCAAAAATTGGTATTTTAATAAATTCATTGTTAAAGAAAAATGAAGGTGAGCATGTTAGTCACCCTGTATAAGAGAAAATATTTTAATACTATCAATAAATAAATTTATGAACTATAACTATAAAGTATTCAACTGTCCAGCAAAACAATTTATTTTCATATGCGTCATATTTAATATTTTAATTATATAGGTATCAATTGTGTGGAACGTTATTTAAGCTAAACAAATAAATAATATTGTGATGAATATGTCTCGTTGATGACATTTGATAGTAATTATAATTAATTAGATCAAAATCCAAATGTATCTTTTATATAACTCACAATAAAAAAATGTTATTGTATTTTATTGATTATGATACAATAGCCAAATAGGTCAGTCATTATCAAGGCTTTTATTATTGTTCATTTTCATAATTATTTGAAACGCAATGTAATCAACTAAAAATAAAAACAATACAAAGTCCTGAAACATCATGCATTTAATTTTAAATATTATAAATGTATTATTAAAATTCATAAATGTACAAAAAAAATGTTTGCTTTTTATATTAAACACTTTAATTATTGAATATAATTGAGTTAACATAAATATTTTAGTATGTTCAACAAATACATAGTCAAAATATATTGCACAAAAATAAAATCTACAAAAAATATCGAATTAATATTAATCAAAAGCGATTGATAAAGCAAGTTTCAAGTAGTTTGTTTAGTTCAATTGAATATACAGTAATAATTGTTATACTTATAACTTTATACGATACTTGAACATTTATATACGTATATTATGTACTGATTTATTTTTAACGTTTTATGTACTTCCCTATTATTACTTCTAACTTCATAAAATATTATTTTCAGGAAAACGTTACACCAACACGTTGTTATTTCTATCTCTTAGCACGGGTGTTGACCATAGAAAAATAGAGTTCATACAAATCTTTCATAAACTAATGAAGTAATGAATATTTAAAAACAATTTATATTGTGATAAATTTAATATAATACAAAATGGATACCTATATACTAAAAGAAAATATGGTTTTGTTTTATGGTAATAAAGAGTATTCAATTTTTTTTTCCTAATTTCTTCATGAACTTATTTTTTTTGTTAATATTCCACTTATAGAGATGTCGAACCTTGGTTTGGTTTATTTTTAAATTATTATATCAATAAATGAATCCAACGCCACGGTCGTGGAGCGAGCTAAGTAAAAAAAAAAAATAAATAACTGCATGACGGTGTGTGTATATTATATCGAAGCAGGAGTTGCCTATTTAAAATGTGTAAAATACAGGTAAATTTGTTATACGACATAACTAATTTTCTAATGCATCAATCAACCCATAAGAAATACCAAAACATCAGAAATATTGTGTAAAACTTGCTTTTGTAAAAATCATCAAAATCGCGTCTTTAAAAATTAAGTTATGAATGAAAGAGTTGGAACTTTTTAATGGAAATTTATATTAAATTCAGAATCACGGTAGGCGTCGTCGTCGTCGCATTAGCGTCGCCAATGTTACCCACAATATTACCGTTCTTATGGATTATTGTGTAAATACTCAATATATTTTAATAACGATAAAAATTAGTGATATCGCAACAAAAACCCTTCGTAAACTACGTGTAAAAATGGCTAAGTAAAAAAAATAATCTTTAAGCACTATAAAGATGTGATATCATGAATATATGCCAAGTATATTGAATTTAAGTAAACTTATTTTGTTTCAATAATTTATTTACTTGGCGAGGAATTATTTAGAATAGTATATAAATATTAATAATAATAAGTTATATTTTAATAGTCCTTCGCAGTTTAATTATTTTGTTCATCACACTTTGTATCTTTTAAGAAATAATTCCTCGCCAAGTAAATAAATGATTGAAACAAAATAAGTTTACTTAGATTCAATATACTTAGCATTTATTCACATCTTTATAGTGCTTAAAGATCTTATATTTTTTTACTTAGCCATATTTACACGTAGTTTACGAAGGATTTTTGTTGTGAATATATTATTATATGTTAATGGCAGGGATATTTCCATGTTATTTAGAGAGATGTTGAGTTAATATGTGTTATGTGTATTGTTATGTTACTGTCGATTTTTCCTAAGCTATTAAGCTACTGCTGTACATTACATTTATTAATTTTATGTATCTTTTATACATTTTATAAAATACAATATCGATTATAATATTAGGTATTACAACTGTTTGTTCCATTTGTATACATCATTGCACTAATAAAATAATATTATAATTGTTTTAAAACGATGTATTTTTTATGATTTACCTAGGAATGTATTTTAATTATTTACAAAAACATTTGAAGACATTTCATTTCCCATAAACTACCAAGTACCCACCAATCTACAAATGTGTTTTGTATGATTCTACTTTTCCACTGCATGATTTATTGATAGGTACCTAGTGTTTCTGTACGACACCAAAACCACACAAGCTCCTGCATAATTTCACAAAGGTCGTGACAAGTAAATAGATAAATAATTTATTGCAGATGGCATAGCATTGATCTAAATAACTTACTGTTGGAATGCACTGCATTTGACTGGTAGACCAATAATAATTTACTGTATTATCCAATATACCAACAACACGAGTACAATCATTTCTATTCCTCGATAAAAGTTTCCGGGACTCAATAATATGTTCGAAATGGATTAAGGGTGACAGCCGTCAGACATGTATATATAGAGTAGAGACACGTAGAAATATTTTTTATGTTTGTAATGTTAAAGTAAATTGTAATTGTTTTATTATAAAACCTTTAAAATAATTACGCTATGCTTGCAGATTATTCGTTTATTGTTTTCATAATTATTTATATTGTTACTATTACGAAGTAGCCAGTAGGTATACTTAAGAGGACGCTACACCCGCATGTGTTGTCTCCGTCTTACACACGTACGACATAGACAAAACGCGTTTAGGCAGTCTGAGTATAACTCGCTCAATTTTGGTTCTAGAGTAAAAATACCTATTATGAAATTGAATTGTGATAATATTTCTAGGGGCAAGACGCTGCGGTTTTTTTAAAAAATTTAATTTCTTAAAATTCAAAGGTATTTTAAAAATGGTGAAATTTTTTCTATTTATAAACGATATAATGAACGTTATATTGGGTATAATGGAAAAACCGCAGCGTCTTGCCCTTAGAAATATTATCATAATTCAATTTCATAATAGGCATTTTTACTCTAGAACCAAAATGGAGCGAGTTATACTCAGACTGCCTAAACGCGTTTTGTCTATGTCGTACGTGTGTAAGACGGAGACAACACATGCGGGTGTAGCGTCCTCTTAATGTTTTTACAAGGTAATTTATCTATGTAGTTTTAGATACTATTGTAATAGCAGGATATAGTTGTATTTTCTTGTTGTAAATAGATAGATCTTAGTTTTACAGTTTCATTAAGAAATAATTATTTTTAACTGATTATATTACATTTATGTTCATTTAAATATAATAATAAATTATTGAAATAAAAGTAGTAAGTTTTAAATTATAATAATATCAATTAAAAATAAAATATGAATATATTGGTTTGAATGTTTTGGTTTTTTTTTCGTAAATATCTTTATGGTACAGTTTTCAGTTTTAAGATTTCATATTATAATGGACATTACAACATACTTAATAAATAATTTTTATAATCGTTTAAAATAATTCATTAACAATTCACACAATGCACTTTAGTTATGTTTCTTAAATTACGTTTCAATGTTTCATATATTTTTGGTTGATATTGGGACCTAGTATGGAATACGCATGTATACACAAACATTTTTTTTTTTTGTTACCATCTAATACATTGTTCAGTTATTTTGTATTCAATACCAATGGGCTATAATATTTTATTAAAATTTGGCAATTTATCAAAAACCCAAAACGTGATCTGTAAAACCTATTTCATACTTTGTTAGATTATAGATAGACGTTGAATAGAATAAGTAAATCAAATAGTTTATTTGCATACTGTTTTAGCAGAGGCTGAGTCAAATATCAATGTATTATAATATCAGTTGAAATAGTTTTAAATTCGGATCCATTGGTTTTACGTCATACTTAGTATAAGTAGTACTCTAATACTTACTTAATTAGATACGCATTTTTCTTTGACTATCTATAATGTAGAACGTAGATAATACCTAACCTACTAGGTATATATTATTATTTATTAGATTCTGAGTGAAACGATGAATGTATAGATTTTACAATGATGTGGGTTTTTTTTTATTTTTTTATTTTTTTTGTGTCTGTGTACACGATAAGTAGTCGAAATAATGCTTCGATTTTCAACTTCAGTATCTCGTTCGATTGGAAAGTGAATATCGTTGGTGGATTGGGGATGTCAAAAAATTTCCCAGTAGTTTTCAAAAGCACCGGGAAAAACAAAAGAAAAATTATATATATCGATTTTTGTTTTTGGTGTAACATTAAAACAAATGACCGTAGATACATGAAATTTTCAGTGGTTGTTTATATTTGCATTTTCTATACACGATAACATTTTCAAAATATTTTGATTTATTTTGAACTGTTTAGGGACATTTTCAGTTTCCAATTTTATTAGTTTTTTTTTTTATGAATATCAATAAAAATTTATTTGTTGAGTAAAAATACTTGAAAATTTAATACAAGGCTCCTACTATATTGTTTCAAAGACAGATGAAAAATATTAAAAATCGTTAGTCACAGTTGTTTTTTTTTAAGCATTTACAGTTCAAAAAATGACAAAATATGGAAAAATCACGAAAATTTGCAAATTATTTCGAGTTAGAAATTCATAAAATTTTTCTTTTTAAATCTAAGATATGAGAATGTAATACAAGATTCCTTATAAGATTTCCTACATTTATCAAAAAAAAAAATTCTATAAGAAAGTAAAATTAAATTTTTATGAGCGTTTGAAACTCAAATTTTTACAACATTGGATATTCACTCGATTTCTCATGTGGCGATTTCTTTATTTTGTTGTAATTCAAAAACGAATCACTGTAGATACATGGAAATTTCACTGAATGTTTATATTAGCATTTCCTATACACCATACATTTTTGAAAATATTTTGACTCTTTTGAGCCGTTTACGGACATTTTCAGTTTTCAATTTTTTTAGTTTTTTTTTCTATAAATATCAATAAAGTTTTATCTGTTGGGCCAAAAAGTGTAAAAAATTAATACAAGGCTCCTGATATATTGTTACAATAGCAATTGAAAAATATTGCATCATATAGCATCCATTATACAGTGACCCACTTGTAACCTACTGTACAGCAGAGCGACATCCACTTACCCACCTTTTATATTCATGAAGTTCTAAAATAAAACATTTTAATTATATAATTTTCAATGAAAAGATAATATGTTTTGGTATTTTTTAATACGTCTTAATACTGTATTAAATTAATAGAAATATGTCGCTTGTAATAGGATATTTTTAATAAAGGTTGTCTTGAACCAAATATTTCAAGGGTGATTTAATTGTTTGTTTACAATAAAAAGAAAATGTAATTTTGATTATTTGATTAGGTAATGAAGATATTTTTAAAACAATTTGTAATGTTATTTAATTTTTGTATTATATTTAATAAAAAGAACTGTAACTTGTGATGGCCAGGTAAAAAAATAATGACTACAAATTATTCGAGTAAATTAAAAATGTTTGCTTAAAACCTTCTTCATTTTTCACTGACAATAATTTGCACAGAATGTCCTCTACAATATAAAAATACCAATATTTATATCATTTCTGTAATACATTACAATTGAAATAATTTTGTACACCTTCAGTAAATTTCCAATTAAAGATTTGGTTTGTAGTTTAAAAAATAGAAAATGTTAGCCTCCTAAGTCCTATATTGTTTTGAATATTGCTAAGGAATGTATTTGTTAAATTAATTTGCTAGCAGGTATCTATCAGGAAAGCCTTTGCATTTAAGTTATTCACGTGGAAAGTTTATTTTTTATGTATATCATAGGTTTACTTATAGGAACCTCTACCTATACATAACCGCACTCTATCAATGAATATTTATTATAATTTACTGTTTTTTAATAATCTAATTAATCGTATGAACTATTTTATTGTACTTACCTATACTTATTTACTTATTTTTCACTGACAATAATTGGCACAAAATGTCCCCTACAATATAAAAATAACAATATTTATATCATTTCTGTAATACATTACAATTGAAATAATTTTGTACACCTTCAGTAAATTTCCAATTAAAGATTTGGTTTGTAGTTTAAAAAATAGAAAATGTTAGACTCCTAAGTCCTATATTGTTTTGAATATTGCTAAGGAATGCATTTGTTAAATTAATTTGCTAGCAGGTATCTATCAGGAAAGCCTTTACATTTAAGTTATTCACGTAGAAAGTTTATTTTTTATGTATATCATAGGTTTACTTTTAGGAACCTCTACCTATACATAACCGCACTCTATCAATGAATATTTATTATAATTTACTATTTTTTAATAATCTAATTAATCGTATGAACTATTTTATTGTACGTACCTATACTTATTTTTTTGATGAACTCTTAAGTAGTTTAATCTATGGGTAAAAGTATTAACTCAACTATGCATCGATAATGCATTTATAATACAACTCATTGTTTATATAGTGTATATACTAAGCTAGAAAATTATTTAATCTGACTTAATGACATGTGGAAAATGAAATATTGGAATGTTTATCATGTAAACAAATTTTCCATTAAAATTTAAATAAAGGTTCAATAATTATAAAAACTATATGATATAGGACGAAGTAAAATAAGTTGTAATAAAGGTAATTCCGAAATATTTTTGTACGTTATCTATCATATTTATAACAAAAATTATTGGGTCACCTGTGAACCTAAAATTAGTATCAAATTCTACACGTGGTTATTCTGTCGATTGACGTACAATTAAGTGTGTGTAATAGCTAATAGCATGTACCTAGTCTAATTTCTAAAATTGAATACCTAATATGTATTTATATAGACATTTTTTAAGTTATCGTGAATATACCTAGCTGTACCCTACAACCTCTCTCTCTCTCTATATATATATACAAACAAATAAAGAAATATAAGATATTTGCTATTAAAGAAATTTATACTTAGGTTTCGTAATATTTTGAAATTTAATATTTATTTTTTATTTTGTTAGCCATGTTATTACAGTGAACTGAAACTCAGGCGGTGAGTAGTAATAAATAAAGTAATCATCGTTTAATCCGGACAGCTGCACATTACAGATAAAATTCTCAGGACCAAATCAAACATAAATCAATTGAGCTGCCACTTAATCCGGAAAAATATCTTTCTGCTTGATTAGTCCAGAATAAGTGCCAAATTGGTGACTAAGTACTTTATAATATTATACTATATTTAAATTTGATAAAACTATTTTAAAAATCTCTCCAGATAAGTTCATTAATATGATTTTTAAAAATAGACACATTCTAACACATATTTCAATAAAGTTTTTTAAAGAAATGGTTTTAAAAATTAAAATACAGTAAATTTTATTTCCAGTGGAACCATACTACCCCATTACAACTAAAGTAAAATTGTAAAAATTAATATTAAACTAAGAAACTAACAGGCTTCAACTGAACACCCGGCTTCGTATGTTAAGCACAGTTTTAAATAAAAGTACACATATCAACTTCTAGATCAAATTGTTAATTCACAAAACGCCCTCAAAACATATTTAGACTACGGTCTTAGGCGTCCACTACGAGGAAGTGCGAAAAAAACTAACATTGATACAATAAAAACCTTCAAAATTATTAATCTCAGGAAATAAATAATTATCCATCGATAACATTAGGAAAACTATAGATAACCATCAAACAGTTTTGAATAAATGTCATATACTGTGAATTTATTGTCATGAACTTCTCATATTTATTATTTTTTTAAATTCTTAAACGGTTTACTACATATAATTTATCCCTTATATTATATAGGTAACGTGGGTATACAGTAGATATACCTATTGAGCTACACACAGGTGAAAGATAAACCGATATAATTTTTCCATAAATTGTCCACATTTCCCTTTCATGTTTCAACGTTGATAATTCGTAAAATTACCTACATTATATCTAATAACTTTTGTTTAAACACACAATAGGTGCCTATATTATTGTAATAATCCACTCGAATGTTCAATAAAATACTTATTGATATAAATTTCATATACCTACAATTTAACTACCATAGTCAAACCTACTTCGATAATATTATAATTCGGTTATTATAACAATGTATAAGTACTAAAGAACTGATGGGTATAAGTACTAAAGTACTGATGGATATAAGTACTAAAGTACCTACTGATATATTCAATAACAATACAATTTTTTATCTGACAACTACATAATATATTATATATATGTATATATTATATACATATTATATTATATATTATCAAGTTTATCATGCTCGATAGACGATAGTTTTGGTTACAGAACTTTAAAAATTATATGTAGGTTAGAGCTAAAGCAAATGGATTAGTTCAACATTTAAAAAAAAAGTATTACCTAACATAATATATCTATTATTAGTTAAATAATCTAATTGTTATAATAAGCAATAAATTACATTTTTATATTGAAAAGGGTACGTAAAATGTACCTTCATACACTTTAATGAAAATAAAATAATTTATAGAAATAGTTTTGTACGACAAAAGTATGACTGAGTATGATAAATATGTAGTTTATGTTTTTTTACGAACCTGAATTAGTATAAGAGCATGGTTGACTCAAATCGTCTGTAGATGAATATTCGTCACTGGGAAATGTACCGTATTCTTTCATGGTTTTTACCACTAATCAAAGATTGATTTATTTTAATTTTATATTGAAAAAATTAAATCAAAAAAGATATTTAAAAAAATATACGTAGACAATACCTATTATTTGGGTATTCTAACTGTTTAGTAAATTTACAGCACTTGACTGCTTTATTAACAGTCTAATCCATAGGTATTGTTTGAAAACCACTATTAATTGTTATCAATAGTATAACGACATTAAGTTACTATTTGTATACCTGCTGTATTATATTGACAATAACTATAATATTATGATATTATCTTTACGTTGTTACAATACTTCATACCTAATTTCATATTCAATCACTAGAGTACCTGAATACCTGTTTAATGTTTATACATAATGATCCAATTATCATATTCATATAGTAAATAACAATTTATTTTAAAAGGTAGATCCCAATATACCTATAAATAGGTGGGTACCAAAAAAATATTTATTATTTTAATGGGGATTTTAATTCGAGAAGACGTTGTCCTGCGTGCAGTGTTGACTTCGTTTTTCCAAAGTATAAATGCATGATATAAAAAGCATTTTGTTCTTAAGAATACATTTTACAATGTTATTTTGAATATTAAAGCAAATAATTGACCTAGTGTACAATTTAAGGCTAAGAGTATTATCCAGGGTCTCAAGTAGGCTTTATATAATATTTTAAACTTGAAGTAATATCTAAGTTATGAGTATTTTAAAGTTAAAAAAGATTATATTATACTCACCATCACCAAGGATGCTCAACCCCATTTTTCCTTTTATAGTGAATTTATTCAAATTCTGATTTTCGGGATTTTCTTGATTCTTAAATATAGGTATTCAGTAGATATTCCAAATTCTGGATTTTTTTTATTACTTGAGGAGTGTCCTATGACGATACGTACTTTTGTTTTTTTTTTTTTCAAATGAGAAGCCCACATTATTAATGTAAATTATTTAGTGGTTCATTTTTTTAAAAAATGTTGGTTTAACCTATTTTAACATTGAAACGAGTAGTTTCTAAGTTATTAAAATGTTTTTACTAAAAAGGATGATAATTTTTAAAAATGGTATTACAAAAATATAAAATAGAAGTTATGTTGGATATAGTATTTATTATACTAGGCCATTTTTACAAATTGCAAATTTTTTTAGCTTACAATAATAGAATAATATACAATATACTATGTACTTACCGGACAAAGACATAAATTATAGAAATCTTAAAAAAATTAACTCTCGAAAAAAATATTTACATATATAACTTTATTTTTCTAAAAAATTATAAAATAAAACGAATATAAATGTTGAGTTATAAAAAAAAAAGTAGTTTATAGCCATCACAAATATTTTATTTTAGTCCAACACGATACCGTAATACCGTGTGAAATAATGAATGGGCACTGGCCAACTTAGTATGATTGACAATGTATGTATTATTTTTTACTCGTGTCTCTAATTAATTATAATACAAAATAAAATAAACTTTAAATATTATATTCATCTAATATTTATAATAAATTAAATGAGTACATTTTGAAAATATTCAATTTTATAGTCCGTCCACAACAATAAGAACTCGACTGTATTTTTTACAGAAATGGACACACTCAAATTGTTCTCACTATACGACTGACTAATGAGTAATGACTATCTTAGTAACCGGATAAAACTAAAGGAATAATATTTGAATTCTCCAAAAAGTTAACTCGAAAATGATTTTTAAATTTCGAATATTATGCATTCTTAAATCTTAAATATTAATAATATTGAACTAAGAAAATAAATTTAGAAATGTAAAAAAGTCGATATTAACTTTTACGTAAAAGTCATTCTATTGTATTTTCATACATTTTATCGGAAAACCGGATTAGTTCGTAAAAGTTAAAGTAGATTGATACTTTTAGACATAAAAATAAACAATACAATTATTCATGTAGCGTGGTATCGTCATGTGCGTGCACGTGTGGGAGCACTGTGCTATAATTAATATGCCTATTTCTTTTACACTAGGTACGTGACGTATTGTCATACACACTAAGGATATTATCTAAAATCATAGGCACAACTAGAGCTCTAAAACGTGGGGTACTATAACTGTAAATGCTTCACAGAGCCGTGTGGGTGCTTTCCCCCCACACCTCTTAATATTAAAATGATATAACCTTATAAGTTATAAATCTACAATAGTCAAGACTTGGAAGCTTTTTATACACATTTTAAGTTTTAATACACTTCATACCTAGTTCGTATGAGCCATCTAGTTATACTAGCTAAATTTGAACTCGGGGATGCTAAATTAGAACTGAGGGGGGGGGGGTTGTTAAAGGTCCTTTCGCAACCTCCTCCCCTTTAGTTTCACCAATGATTAAAAATTTACAACGTACACATTTACACGACGTTATATTGAACTATATTGAACTCCTGAAACCGTTCGTATCAAATCCCATAAGCAGGGGCGTACTCAGGAATTTTCAATGGGGGGGGGGGGTTGAACATTTTGTTTTTTATCACGGGGACTTTGTCACCTCCTTTTTAAAAATATTAAATAGAAACATGGTAATGTACTCTACAGAAAATAAATTTCAAAAATGAAAAATGTTTATTTAAAGAACAATATTCCGATTCCGATTGATTAACGTGTTCATGTTTTCTTTTAAGATTGTTGTAGGGTTCAATGTACTTAGAACTTCCAGGCACACTAGTAAAAAATGTTATTATTTTATTTTTATTTTTTTTTTTGACTTTAAGCGTTTATGGAAAAATAATAAATACTTAAATTTTAATACTATCATTAATATTTTTCAAAAGTTTATTAAATTACTATACATTTTAATAATTAATCTGTGTGAAATAGTACAAGTAATTTTAGTATATACCTAATTTAGAAAAAACAATTAATAATTTTGATTAAGGGGGCCTTGACAGTTTTACATTAAATTTAGGGAGCCTCACGACAAAAAAAATTGAGAAATACTGTACTAGATTATAGTGTAAAATATCTAAATATAATAAATATAACTAGCTGTCCCGGTAAAAGATCATGTTTTTAATGTTGCATTTCAATTTGAAAACTACATATACATTTTTCACTGTTTATTTTTCTAACATAATTTATATTTATTGAAGAAATATATAAACAAATTTTTTGACAAAGGTTGGTTGCTCAATACACAGTCAAATATTAACCAAATATATCATAACGCATTATGTCAAAACAAGAATGATATCCACTTACAAAAGAAAAAAATGAGCAAGGTGCTAAAAACAAGAAAACACCAAAAAAACTTAACAATTTTTCAAAATTAGTTTGAAGTTTATAAGATAACTATTATTGAATAATATTATAATATAAATAATATACCTAATCATAAAATAAAATATGCAAAATATTTTAAACATGTTTTTAGTTTTTTATGAGCACTAGAAAATAATACTCCACTCTACCAGACTACTATTAGAATTAGGAGTAGAATAATAATAGTTTTAATTTAATTTAAAGATTTTAAGAAGGATGCAAATATCCAAAGAAGTGACTAAATTATACATAATATTTTTTTCTAATTGATGTCTACTCGATAAAAATATTGCCAATGAATAAAATGCAAATGTAATGTATAATTACAGGCTCCAAATTTATTATACCAACTCAATTAAAAAAAAAAACTTATTATGATTCAATGTTTTTGTAAATACTGACTTCAATTTTAAAAAATATTAGCATTTTAATTCTGAAGTTTTAAGACATTTTGCATTTAACAGAATGAATATACAGGCCTTCGTAGGACAAGAAGCGCGCTCTGGTGACTATAGAACTGTGGTAATATTTTCAATCAAGAGTGTATACTTATAGGGGTCCACTGGGTCCAGAGTGACGACAACTTATCAATACACCTTGTATGTTTGATTTAAATTTTATCTGGTTATCATAATACAGTTCTTAACAGATAATGCTTGTAATCGTTGTATAATGCATGTTGATATAAAATTGAAAATAAATATATTTGTTTATTTTTTCCCTTCTTAACAATTTTTTTTTAGAAAATTGCTTCTGTGAATTATATTATGTACCTATAAACAAGAACGCACAAAAGTGCATCGGTTAGTAAGGTCATGGGAGGGGTTCAAACCCCACGAACCCCCCCCCCCCCCCCCCCCCCCCCTTGAGTACGCCCCTGCCCATAAGAGTAAGAGTGTACAGGACCAATAAATAAGAAGTACATTTAGGTATGTAGATTGTAGGTAACTAAAATGTGACTGTAAATATTATATAATAATATGCCTATATGGTATATAATTTATATTAGATTATTCAATACCACAGTAAATTATAATACACAACGGTATTATAATAATATTGTTATTCAATCATAATTATTATTGCATTGTATTAAAATTACAGCTTTGGTCTATTTATTGCTCATAATAATTTTAAATAAATAAAAAAAAACAGTCATTTATTACAATTTATTATTATACTGTTCAAACTTAATATGAATTAAGTGAATACATGCATAATGGATACGCGATCTGGTGGTTAAATTGTATCTTGGTTATTATGTTTCAAAGTTACACCAGGTCTCGCTTCAGTCTTCCTTTTAAACTTAATTATATTTTATTTTATTATTATGCTAACAATAATAACATTATAATATTATTATTTATTAGGTAGGTAACTAGGTACCTTTTTTTTTTTTTTTTTGCAGTTTTGAACCGACGACGTCGCGGGAACTGCTTTCGCATTCTTCCGCGACGTAACTAGGTACCTACATGGCTACATAATATTAGTGTATTATAATCTACCAATACTAAAATATTATTAAGCTGAAGAGTTTATTTGTTTGGTTGAACTCGCTAATCTGAGCAACTACTGGTTCTAATTGAAAAATTATTTTTGTGTTTTATAGTCCATTTATCGAGGAAGGCTATAGGCTTTGTATACACAATTTAAGTTTTAACACACTGCATACCTAGTTCATTTGAGTTTTAGCTATACGCCTATACTAGCTAAATTTGAACTCGGGAATGCTAAATTAGAACTATTAGGGGGGGGGGGTTAATAGACCCTGTGTATTTTAGTGCAGAATTCGAACCAAGGTTTCAGTGGACCAATTTTTTGCATTTTTCGATACTTACACTTCCGATGATACACTTCGATTATACACTTACGCGTTAGGGGTCGGCGATCTGACGCAGGTAGATCAGCTGCCTACCTGATAATATACTGCTCCATAATCACAAGCGAATCTCATAGACAACGACGGTTGGGATGGTTATAAATTAGAATATAATATAATTTACACTTAAAAAGACATTGCTTTCACAGCGTGTTAGGTACCCACAAAATGGGTTAAACAATCGCAAAAACCTAGCAATAGCAAAGCATTGCCGTGTCAGCTAGTAATTAATATATAATTTTGAAATATCGGGAATTATACGCTTCACACTTTTTATGAAATTTAATGTATAATATCATATTTTTGTACCTACTGTTGATTTAATATAATATTATAAGCTTTGTGATTCACGTATCACAATGGAACATTTCTTTTCATATGTATATTTGTGTGATATAATAGGCATGGTCGAAATAAACAATGATTATCATCGAAGTTATTCTAAATTCACGACTTTTGGTGGCCATGTGTTTCGATCACTGACTAATAGATAGACTTCTACCTTAGTTTCGACATAATGGTCACGCTATCTGGTGTACACGAGATAATGATAGTACTCGTATTGTGCACTTAATTTCGTTAGTAACTACAAATTGTATTGTACAATTTATTATTAAATCGATTGAATACGTTAGGTAATGGATTGCTTAAAGAAAAATTACAGCACATAAGACCTGACTAACAAAATACGGTCGGAAAAATCTTTCCGCTTTACGATCGATTAAATTAGACCTAATTTCTTAATTTTTTTTTTCTTATGTTCTGTGAAAAACGTATATTTAGAAATGAATACATATTTATGGATGAGTGTTAATATGTATAGCCGTATAGGTATTATTTTAATATGATAGTGGGTAATTTGTTCAATAAAATATATTTTTTAAAAGCACGCAATGAATAATTATGTTATACCTACCTAGTAGTAATTGAGATTTTAAAGAAAAAAAAGAAAATAGTTACTTACCGACTAGTATTGAAGTCTGAGTCCGATATGGGTCCGGTATGCGTATCGCTTGTATATTGCACGTCGTCGGCCTAATTCGCAAATCACTTAACTTCATATTGACTAGTTTTCAGGAGAAAGGAAAAACGTCTCATTAATTGAAAAAAAAATATTTAAAACTTAAAATATTTTGAAGTTAGACATTTTCCATTTTGTTTTATTTGCTTTTTAACAGCTGTTTCATGGAATAAATAATCATCGGATTGAAACGAGAATGGTTTTAAACGATACGTATTTTTAGGGTTCCGTACGGTAAAACGGAACCCTATTACTAAGGCTCCACTGTCCGTCCGTCCGTCCATCTGTCACCAGGCTGTATCTCATGAACCATGAAAGTTAGAAAGTTGAAATTTTCACAGATTATGTATTTCTGTTACAATAACAACAAATACTAAAACTCCCAGAATATATAATATAAGCAGTGTTACCAACATGTGTATAGCTGATGGTGGTACGGAACCCTTCGTGCGAGAGTCCGACTCGCACTTGGTCGGTTTTTTTTTCTTATTTTAATTACTAATAATCCTCAAAATCGCATTTTTTGAGTTAAGTGATTTGCGAATTAGGCTGACGACGTGTAACTTCTTGAACGCTCTTCAACTCCAATTTCTTCATTGTAAATCTTGAACATACCGAATCGTAAGTCTGATGCGAGTCGGTAAGTTTAGATGGTATACCGCACATGGAATGTTGTGTAACTTCTTGAACGCTCGACATTGAACCGGTACGTATCAATACACTCAATTTATTCCTTGAAATGTTGAAAATCAATATTCTCTATACCTATTATAATATAGACTATGTTGATCCTATATAATATACAATATATAATATGTAGGTACAATGGTACATATTACCTATAATTTATAAGTTATCATAATATTACGTATAACATAGCTTATTTAAATTGAGCATGTTCTATTAAAATGGCTTATTATTAGTAAAATAATAGTATTTTTTTTTTCATTCACCATTTAAAAATACGTTGGTAGTCACTAGCCATGGACATTTCAGTATACGATTTTGTTTTCGATATATTTAACTAGGTACCTATAACCTATACCTAATTGGGTGTTTTTTTTTTTTTTTGATAAAGCTATTTGGTATTTTACATTTTCATATTTAATTTAAGTTTCGTTTAATAATTTTGTAAGGCAGTTCAACTAGTTTGAGGTCATGTGATGGAATTAATTAAAATACATTTTGAAGCTTAGACTTTCTATGCAATTTAGTCTATTGAACAGGTAGGTACAAAATAATTATATAGTTATATGCACCTGCCAACTATTCGTCTAAGGGCCGTTCTTACAATGTCCGGTTAAGTATCGGTTAACTCTAACCGACTGATAACAGATTATTCCACCGGTTAAGTCTTCGTTAACTTTAGGACATTGTAAGAACGGCTCTAAGTCCAATAATAAAAAAAAAAACTAGAAACTTTGCTAAATATTTAAGAACATTTTGAAAATACGCCGATGAATAAATGATAAATAAAAAATAAATCAATAGGTAGGTGTAGGTATAAATAAAAAAACCTCTCAATATAAGGAAAAATAACAATTGGGATAATATACCTACATTATATAATAAAAGAAAACCAGCAAGATTCAAAATCATGGAAATAAATTCTCACCTTTCTTTAAAACGTTGATATACCTATCCTTGCCAAACAAGTTATATGAAATCGCTCAAGAATAAAATATACCAACATAAACGAATAGAATTTGTTAAAATACTATATCTGATGCCTGAGCCCTGAACAGTTACTTAATATGTATTATGTGCACATATTACACTTACAGAATAGTAAGTATCTACTTAGTTTAACTCAAAATGAAGAAAATATCTGAAATAGCGTAATATTGAAATATATTTTAAACCAATATGTAATATTTTACATTGTCTTATACCTAAATGGATATTTGAATTTTTTTATTTACAAAACATTGAATATTTTTCGATAATTTTTAAAAACTGTTTATTATTTTTATGTTTAATCTAAAATCGAGTTACTTACATCCATTTTATTTTTTTAATAGTTATTTTTGTATGATATCCGGGAATACAATTCACGTACCTGCCCAGCTAATATATTTTAAGGAACCAAATCATACTTACATTTGAAGATTTAATAATAATAATTTATTTACTTAGTCACTTAATTGAATATAACAAACACATTAATCACTTTATACTTTATAGGTTACCTGTACATAATTTTTAAAACCAGGTTTGGAAAATGTTTTCCCTAAAAAAATTAAATTCTACTAGAACCTATCTAGTATCTACTTACTAAGTATTTACCTAGTCCATAAAATTATACTTTTCATATTTGCTGATAACGCCGTACTAGTAATCGGAAACAAATTCCGACAACGTATGTGAATTCGTCATGCAGTTTACTTGAAAACGACTTTTAAACTTTTTGGAAATTGAACACTTGAAGTTTGAACAATTTAAATTTTAATTAAAAATTTTGAATCTTAAGAATTTAAAAAAAAGTAATATTGAGCTAAAAAATTATGAAAGTAAGAAAGTCGTTTCAAGTAAACTTCATGACGAATTCAAATATGTTTGCGGAATTTGTTTCCGATTTCTAGAACCGTCTATACAATTGGCAAAAGATTGATACATTTATAAATATATTTTTAATATAAAAGGATTTTAATTTGTAGTTATTACTTATTTTATTGTAGTTCAAAAAATAGATATTTGAAACATTCCACTATTATTTGCTTTATCATTATCTATACACAATGAAATATTGAACATTTTTAAAATATTTAGAACTATTTTAAGCAATCTTGTAAAAGATACTCTTAATAGTATTCAAGTACAGATACAGGTACTTCCTATTTAAAATATGTGTTTGAATATTCACAGTAGAAAAAGTATTCGAGTATAAATATAGATACTTGCTTGAAATCAATATTTATTTATTTATTTGAAAAAAGAAACTACAACAATGATTACATTTAGTTGATTTTTTTACATGTGTTGGATCACCTCCTTTAAGCAATGCTTGTGATGGAGATGAGATTAAATTAATTTATATTTTTTGATACCTACCTAAACATTTACAAATGAATTTTTTATTTACCATATAACTAGTTTAAAAAAGGTTATTTCAAATATTGTTTACTCTTGCTTAATCTTCTCGAGAACACTAAATGTACGTCATTTTTTGATAAAACTATAAATTTCCTATCCAATTTTCCTCTATTTGAAAGTTTTGTTTAAAAATAAGTTACACACGAAAAATATGTTTCGATCGTAGGAAAGAGCATTAGAACTTAGTAGTTAGAAGTGTTTATCTCTATTAACGTATTTAAAACTAAACTTTATTTTAAAATCGATATACTTATAGATTCATAGTTTTAGTGTACCGACTTACATTCTACAGGTATTTAGAATTAAATGGATGGTGTGTACTTCTGAAATTATAATCTGTAAATTAAAATCTATGTATATTGTATACATAATAAAGCTTCTAGCTAATTTGGATTATTTTAAATCCCATATTATTATGTTATGACATGTGTAAATACTAAATACCTACCCATTTGTAATTTTTTTTTATACAATTACATAGAAATTATTAAATATATTAAATAATTTGAAAGAGTAGGTATTTTAGTATTTTATTTTAAACTTTAAAAATTATTTAAAACACTATGTCCAACACTAAGTTTGGTAATATGTCAATTTATTCTAATATTAACACATAATTGATTCTACCTACTGGAAGCAAATTTCCTATATTATGGACGTGGGTCAGAAATAGAAAACAAATAGCGCGCTGACATCTTCCTGATATTATATAGGTACATTTGTGTTAAACATTTTATATTTATATTATAAATAAAAAAATAATGTAGGTATAAATACCTACCTACCAGAATTCAGAAATATATTTTTCCAATTTTAAATTTATAGTGACATGTAACTTACAGAATATATTCCATTACTGGTATAATTTTGACAAGAATGACAATCACATTGTATATTACTATATGAATATGAGTAACGAGTACCTATAATTCATGTCCCTTCTAAATTGAGTTTTTTCCTGTTAAACACGTCAGAGTAGGTTTCGTTTGATTACAAGTCACCACGGACTGGTGTTCATTCAAATACAAATATAATATATTCTATGTAAAATGGACGAAAAATAGGTATTAACTATTAAGTAATACATTATTTATACCTAAGATATGTAATTGTCGAGAATAATGGTTTTGACCAATTCTACATTCTTACGAGTTTAGGGTGCGTCGATATTGATGTAGAGAGTATGATTGTTTAAATCAGCAACAGGTGCTGTGATAGAACACCAAGGAGTAGATGACGACATATGCAAATATTATGATTTATTAATAATAAAAAATTAATTATATCAAGTTAAAATGTTTATCCAATACTTATATTAACGCTCAATAACAAATGTATAGACTATAACAGACATAGACAAATATATTTCTAGATTACTATAAATGTGTAATTAGTAAATTGATTTTTGTGGTTATACGTAAGCTTTCAGCATATAGTACCTATTTCCTTTTTAGATTCAAAATTAAGTGATGAATATATTAGTTTCAAAATGGTGTGTTGTTTTTTTTTTTTGTCACCTTTTAGAGTAGTAAAAGTATCTCAATTTTCAACTTTGAGGGTGGTTTCTGGGAGAAAATTGAACCTAGTTGGTACTTTAGACCGTTTATTTAGTTTTTTAAAAGTAAAAATTCTCAGGACTTTTCAAGATGGGTAGTTAGGAAATAAAAGTATATTCTCTGAACTATACTATAATATATAGCTACTATCCACGCAATGCGCATATAAGTAAGGCGATGACATAAAAGTAAAACACGTGATATTTTTTATTTTTGATAAAAACTTGTGAAGTTGTCCTAACTCCTAAGTAATCATTATACACTTATACTAATCAGAAACAAAAAACAAAATAAGATTATAAAATATATTTTATTTTATATGGACCAATTTCGTTAAAAACTAGTCATATATTAAACTTTTTTAATAATCAAATAAAGAAAATAAATATAAAGATATAAATGCACAATAATAATAATAATAATACTACTAAACAAACCCAGAGTCGTAAGTGTATAAAAGATGTTGTTAGTGTGTCAGTGTAAAGTTTGTCAGGTCATAATTTACATTTAATGTACACATAATATTTACCGTAAGTTAAATTTAGTAGAAATTTCAGCAACAATTTAATGTTAGAGATACTGGTTCACTATGGTCAACAATTATAATATTATAGCTGAAAACACCAAACCAAGAGTTTTTAAAATAATGAAAAATGTGTCAGTACCTACTCCTTATAATTATTCATTCAATGCAATTACATGCTTGATACAATTGTAATCTAGGCCTCGTAAAACTACTGCTTAGGTATTCCTGACATTTTGTAGATAATTTCTGTTATATTTATCAGTCGGTAATGAATTGTATACCGTACAGAATAATAACTAATAATAAATAAAAAAAAACATTCAAATACCATAATATTGCAATTGTTATACTTTTTATATCAGGCATATAAATTATATTATAATATGTACCTATAAGGCCTTACTAAACAATAATATGCCCACCATTTCAAAATAATAAAATAATAATATGATCTGATTGTATAACCAAATTTAAATACTGTATATAAGTATTAAAGTGCTCATTTATTGAGCTCAATAACAAATAAGAACAATGCTAATAATAAAAGTATAGTTATTTTAGTATTATAGATTCGTAAACTTTACACATGAATACATTTGTGAAAAAATAAAATGTTATAATAATGATACAATTAAATATATTGAGATTGTATATATCTATAAATATGTTTTTATCAACTATGTATTTTTGTACATATTTTAGATATTTATATTTTATATCCATTACAATTTATAGTAATAGTATAGTAGTGGTATGTATTTATATATCTTTTATATTGTATAATTTATAACAAAATTATTTAAAATAAAGTTCTGTCTATGCCATACATAAGGTTCCTTTAGCCAAAGTCATGCATGTATTCATAGGTTAATAAATTAAAATTTAATTTTTCAATTGAGTGTATAGGTTTATTTCGTTTGAATTGCATTTAACCACGAGATAATTTATAAGCTACACGTTACCATACAGCCTTAAAAATAAAATATTGCAATATATTGTGCCCATTTCAGTAATAAAAAAACGATACTTGAAATAACCATAAGTGCGGATGAAGTATATGTGAGCATGGAGGTTTGGTGGTTGAGAAAATAGTGGATGTTGGACGGTGAAAAAAGGTCAGTGATAGTTTTTTTTGTCCATTCTCGAGGGAAAAATCCCAACGCCGCATTAAATAACTTCTGAACGATGTCGATTAAACGAAAGTCGATAATTCACAATTAGTATTCCGGGCCGGACGCTCTGTTCAACAAATAAAACGAATGGGTCCCTTTTGTTTTAATCTGGATAATACATTAAACAAAACTTTTTTCCTCCCCTTATATCTGTGTAATGTGTGCCTCATGACCCTCGCGGGTTCACCACGAAACATTCGGCTTTTTCCACTTTAATATGTCCCTTATCACTTATGTTGGCCATTCGTATTCTACGCCATGCTATACCTGCCAGTATCGAGAACCAACAAACAGTTAATAGTTCTAGTTCCAACGAATATAATATTGAATACAACGAGTAGATTGTAGATAACAAACTATAGAACGTATATTATATAACTAATGATTAGTTATGACATATTGTGACGAAATTAGGTTGCATGCCATTAAGTTTTCATTTTATATGTATATTATATTAAGACGTATAATCATAAATATTTTGTTTTTAACTGATTTTTTATTCAACTCTTAAATATAAATATTTTAAAATGAAACAATAATATACAGTTATTATATTAAATTATATTATTTGAAATTTCAATGATTTTCTTAAGTTTAATGTTTGGTGCCTAGCTTAATAAACTATTTTAATAGATCAAAGTAAAATATTAGTAGGTATATTGTTAAATACTTAAATGCATGAAAATAATTGTTGATGGTTTACGTTAGTACGTTACTTGATAGTTTTGTTTTTACTATTAATAAAACTATATAATTAGTTATAAATTATATTATTTATCATATTTTGTTTTTTTTGTTTAAAAATAAATCTGCATCACCACAGGATACCACTTAGGTAAACAGTAGGTATAGGAAAATCAAATAATTTGAAAATATATAGCCTTAAGGCTTAAGGTATACTTGAAAATTAAAAAATCGGAATTAAAATAAGTTAATATTTTGAAAAAAAATTATTGACGATCGTGCTAGGTGAATTAATAACGTTACATATTTTATATGTATATACTGTATATTTATGTGTATTGTGTATATATTTTTTGAAATAATTGGTCATCTAAATATCTTTTTAAGAATACATTTTTGTAGATATAGAAGAATATTAATATTAGTTTTGTAGTAGGAACAGGTTCACATTATAACGTTATCAGGACAAGTTGTATAGTGTATACCCTTGGGATTGTAATAATTATGTTAGTGAATTATGTTCCCAATTCGTATAAATTGCTTAAGTTCATTTGAGTTCCTTGAGAAATGGTTACATTTAATAAGCTTAATTTGACTCCTTACATAAATCTAATTAATCTCGTACATTATGTACGTATAATTTATTTGTTTTTTTTTTTAAATTTTAAATATTTTTCATAAATTCTAATTAAAAAAAATCATTATTTGTTATGAATTCTTTTAAAATTAGTACATTCTGCGTTGCTGAATTATATATTTATTGATAGTGTGCTCAGTAGTAATAAATGTATGTATATCAAATATGTCTATATGAATTTAGACATATTATTATCTTTTAAAGATTTATATAATAAGATTGACTCCTATAGATACTCATGATTTTCAATAGATTTTTTTTGAAACTAATAATAAGTTTCATTGAAATCATTTTACATATTTTTTACATGGTTAACTTGTTAGTCTTTAAAAAATTAATTGATATATAAAAATTATAAAAGTACGACCTGAACACATTTTTTGATGATAATCAAAATATTACAAAAAAGTAATATGATTTTATTTTTATGTACCTATTACAATTTAATTTGAACTCTTTTTAATGAATAATTTAGACATGGTTTTTGACATATTATTTAAATTTAACTGCAATTTTCCTGATTTTCGTTTGTGTAAGTACTCAAAGGTGATTGGTGTTCTTAAAAGATAAATGTTTTTTTTTGTGCAGAGTATGCTATACGTAAATAATATTTCTTAGGATTGGTGAATGCGGTGGGATACAAAATTATTTTTACATAATCTCAGGTATTTGAAACTTTCTTATTCTTATTGATTATATACTTATAAGTTATAAGTAACGCAGTTATTAAAAAAACAAGCTCGATAATAATATCATCATACAAATCAACAATATTTTTCAAAATACGTCATAAATTCAATTCCCAAATATTTTACAATGTACCTAACTTTAATTAGGTATATAAAAGTATATAGTTATAAGGGACAACTTTTTTTAAACGAATTTCAATACAGTAAAACAAACTATGTATTTATGATAATTTCTAAAACTTTGATCTATGTCCTATATTTATAATATATTGTTGATTTGTTAATATTTTAGCTATTTATTGATATTCTATATGACAAATCGATTACTTGGATTGGATTTTCCGGCTATTAGGTAATGAGGAATAATACTTACAATTGAATTACAAATACATCCTAGAAGTCATTCTATAAAATATTTGTTTTTCAAATTCATGAATTGACATTTATTTGCAATTTGTGATTATTGTCAAATAAGAAGATACCGAGCTTAGCTATTTGTCGCTTGGATCTAACCCAAAAAATAATAAATGATACTTTTGCGCCAAAAATAGCGAAGAGTGCTAGAGAGGTTTATTACGAAATTTACATAAAAAATGAACGTGTCAGGGTGTAACAATATTGTATTCGAAACCTGATCATGTATCCTCTAGATCCTAACTGGCAAGTTATATTCACCCTCCATTATAAAAATGATTATATTAATAAGGACATGACATTATAATTTATAAAGGTGTAGAGATGCTTAAGTTGTTCAGTGGAACCGATGTTTTTGCTTATGAGTTATTAAATCAAAATTTAAAAATATATTTTTGTGAAGTAAAAAATGATCGTAAACATTTAAACACAAAATTATTATTTAAAATATATTGTGACTAATGATGTTCAAGCCGGGAAGAATTGGTGTTATTTTTTGAACCAGGAAATATATATTTAAGTGACTTACATATCATTTTTTAGATTCAAAATGGAGCCACAAATGTGTATGGCTTACATTGAAGTGTTTAAAAAAAAATAATGTTTCACTATGTTAAAAATATAAATATACTAACTGGTTCCGTGCACTTTATTTCCCGTTTAAAATGCCAACTGCAGTGTATGCGATTAATATAATATTAATATAATGTATATTAATATTATAATGTATGGTAACAGACCGCCTTCGCTTATAATCGTTATTCGTATGATTTATATTAAACTCAAACTTAACACATCCATTACAGTGATAGACTCTGGTAAACTCGTCACGTAATATACAGCATAATGAGTTCTTTGAATTTTTTTATTTTAGAAATTAAGGATTCGATTCTAGGAATTGCTTACCAACATTTAAAGTTAAAGTGGACAGAGTGATTACCCTTTAAAATTTGAGCTAAGTGTGTATAATGAATTTTCTGAAAATCCATTTTTAAAACTATTAAATTTAGCAGGTGAGAAAGATGCTAAATCTAAAAATTATTTTTGATTATTTTTTAAAGTCCTTTTCTCCATGATACAATAAGTGTATCTGTTATATTAGGTAATAGGTATTAATATATTATACTATATTATTATATTACTGCATATATTATGATATATTTTCAGAATTTATCAGTTTTAAGATTTTTTCGAATAAAAAGTAGGTACATAATATTGTTGTAGTTGTGTTTATATAATGTGAATATATTGAGATCTTACAAATTCATTTTTTTTTCATAAAATATTAATCAGGTGGTTTACATGAAAACCGGCCCTGGAGAAAGTTGTCGATTTACCGATTTTCCACCAACCCTGGTTTTATGGTTAGCTAATGTTTTAAAGTTATAAGTTAAAAATATACGATTAAGCTTAAAAATTGTTTAAGATTTTAAGATGTTAACATTTTTATATTTTAGAATTTCAAGTATTTTTTAATAAAAATTAATAAGAAAACATTTTACAAAGTTGAAGAAACTTTTAGGATCCATGTATAAGAAAATATATTGTTTCGTTATTAATATTATTTATATTTTTTTACTACATCATTAAAAATATATTACATGTAAATACAATACTTATCTACTTATTTCAACAAACCATGAAAATATCTCTGACATAATTATTTTAATTTCATGCAATAATAACTAAGATTTTGTTAAAAATGGGCGTAGTTTAATTTGTTGTAAACATGAATACGATGCATCTTTTTTTGAATTCCAATAATACAACTACAGACGCGTTTTGTTTGTTGAACGAGCAACACGTATGTTCCATTCACGTGTGTCGAATTTATGTGAAGTGTTTAATAAATATTTCTATACGAAAAATGTTTTCTCTTACAACGTAGGTAAGTTGTAGTCAAGTGTTTAACATAAATTATTTAGGTCTGCGCGCGTCGCTGCTTGGACCGTCATCATTCACGTGAATTATATTTTACGTTATAAGAGAATATTTACAAGTGATGCATGATCACACGATGATCCAACAAAATGATTCAGCTAAACTATTGGGTATTAACCATGATTCCCGCCTGAATCGGAACACCGTATAAAAAAAAAAATGCAAATCAAAGAAAAAATTTGCGAAAAAATTCTAATGGGTAGTTGGAAGACGTTCCACACTAGACCTGGAAAACAAACGGTTTCTATATTATGTATAATATATTGTAGCTATTGTCAAATCGATATGGACTTTTGATATACAATCGTGGGATTGTGCCTGCAAGTCCAACATCAAATTAAATTTCAACTTTATCAAAATATTGATATTTGTCCCAACCAGTGGCGCAGGAACTATTTTTCATAAGGGGGGGCAAAACATGAAAAAAAAACTAACTATTATAATATATTTATTTGTAATTGATAATAGAAAACCTTTCTTAATATTTTGTTCTTTTAACGTTAATATAGGTAGTTTAATATATAGGTATATACATAAATATATGTATATATTTTTTTTTTATTTAAAAGTTTACCAGCTAGTTTAACATAGCAAAAGTTTACCAATATATAAATGTATAAATTTAATGATTAAATTTATACATTTATATATTGAAACAAAACATGAATCATATTTACGTTAGGTAAACCTAAAGTTAAAATAACAGTATCTAAATAAATATAATAAATAAGTTTTAAAAGAAATATATTTACTATATACCTGTAGTTGTATTCAAAAGTAACAATATATTATACAGAAATATAAATAAATTAAATATAAAAAATGTATTTAATTTATACCTTAGTCCTTAAGTTATATTCTAAAGTAACAATATGTCAATATATAAATTATAAATAAATATAAAATTAAAATAATAAATAAATACCTGAAGTTGTATTTAAAAGTAACAATATATTATACAGAAATATAAATAAATGAAATATAAAAAATGTATTTAATTTATACCTTAGTCCTTAAGGTATATTCTAAAGTAACAATATGTCAATATATAAACAAATATAAAATAAAAATAATAAAATAAACTTCACAAAGGTTATTTTTTTAAAAGAATTACCTATAAAATTAATAAAAATTTCCAAATGTTGATTTCCTTTCTGAAGTTCTGGAAACAAATTCTTTGGCAATTAACTTCAAATCAATTTTTGCTGTCATAGACTTATGAACGTGTAAAATCATCGTATGAGTTAATCTCTTTTGGGTCATTGTGGACCTCAGATATGTTTTTAGTCTTCTCAATGCACTAAAAGAACGTTCAGCAGTCGCTGCAGATGCTGGTATTGTTAAAATTAATTTAATAAGCTTGGTGATTTCAGAAAACAAAGAATCTTTTACATTTGAATATTCATTTCTCAAATGATTTATAATATCTGAAATACTAGTGATAGATACTATAGACGGTAACATAATAAGCTGGGCATGGAGTTTATTAATGTCAAAATCCTCACTCATATTATTTAAACAATTAGTAAGTTCTTGGTGAGTTCTTGTGTTTTGATCTACAAGTATGTGTTCTAATTTAACCAAGTTTTTTAGACCTTGTTGATTAAAACGCCTATCAATTTCATTTATCAAATAGTCAATTATTTCAAACATATCTTTCTTCAATTCACATATTGGTGATAATTTTGTAGGAGGGTTACTTGTATATTGAAGTCGTTTTGGTGTTTTTTTTATACGCTTAGTGTCATCAAGTGGTTCTAATTCATATATTTCAGCATTTAAATTCACGGTATTTAATATCTTTTCAAAATATTCATTACTTCTGAATGATAGTAATGTTTTCTTTAATGTATCTGCAGCTTTAATTGAATCTGATGCGCAAAATTTAGGATTTTGTAATACTTTTGCTAATTGTTCTACAGGACCAAAAATATGTATTGCAATAGTTAAAAAAAAAATTGTTTTTAATTTTTTTAATTTTTTCACATATCCTCTAAGTGTGAATTTTCTATCATCTGCTATACAAACACTCCCTGAAAGCATTTCATCTAATGTTTTTTGAACTCTGCTATAGTTATCTAAAAATCTTGATAAACTTTTAACCCTTACAGACCATCTAGTAGGACAAAATGGAAGTAGATTTTGTTTTACACTACCCAATTCAGAGGAATTGTAACATGGCTCTAATACTATATTTTCATAGATACTTTTTCTCTTAGCAGATTCAAGAATAGCATTTGATACATCTCTGACCATAGTGAAGGTATCACACATAGCACTATTTTTTCTTGCAACTTCTTGTAATGCTAAATCCAGTGAATGATTACTACAGTGTACAAAACAACTTTTTGGCTGAACATTTTCAATTAATTTTTTCACCCCATTCAATTTCCCAGACATATTGGCAGCTCCATCAAAACAGTGGCCTCTTAAATTTGATGTAGATAAATTAAATTGTATTAATATGTCTTTTATTGTGTCAAAAAATGTTAATGCTTTACTATCAGGTGTATTACATAAACCAGTAAATACTTCATGTACTTCAAAATTTTAATCAACATAGCGAATGCATAATGAAAACTGTTCTGTAGAAGAAATATCAGTAGTTGAATCAGCAATTATAGAGAAGTATTCTGATTTTTTTTATTGATTGCACAAGTTCACGCTGTAAATTTAATGACATTATTTCTAAAATTTCATTCTGAATATCTGAACTAAGCCAATTATTTTTCTGTTGTATCCAATATCTTAAGCATGGAACATCTACACACCTTTCTTCTAATAAGGAAAGAAAATTGCCATCATTATGAGAATGACCTCTAATACTTATTCCCATCTGACTAAGGTATCGCAAAGTACTAATAATTGTTAATAAGGCTGTGGATGCATTTTTTTGTTCTTCAATTTTTTGTTTTGATAATAAAGAAATTACTGATACATTAGTATTAATACTTAAAAGAAAATGTATAGAGTTGACGTGCATTTTACCGTTTTCATGGGATTGAAATTTTTCAGATGCTTTTTTCCAATTATTAAAACCATTTACTATAAAAGATAATTCTGTGTGTTTATTTAATTTATTATTTGTCTTATGATAAAATGAAACACGATCAAAACAAAATGCACGATCTTTAGATTCATCATAATGAAGCCAGGCAAACATTTCAAACCACTTTGCGCAAAATGATCTTTTTTTGTGTTTTGGAAAAATAAAATTATTTGATGGTTGATTTTTTGTTTCAATTATAGGAAGAATGGGTTGACTACTTTTTTTTGAAATTGAAGATGTTGAGGCGACATTACTGATATTATTTTGTAAATCCTGTTCTATCTCTGACTCCTGAAAAAAAACTTAGAGCTGACTCAGAGAAATAAATGCCCAAACAACACTTAAATGCATGCATTTATTAATATTATACTGTCATTGTTTATTTAAAAAGTTTTTGAAATTTTTTCTTTAACACAAACTAGTCTGTAGACTGTAGTCCGTAGTGCAGTTAGTAGTATGAAACTATGAAATAACAGTCTTAATTATTATACGATTTAAAAATATTTAAAAGTTGTTATTTACTTTTATTTAACTTAAATTTAACCTTATATAAAAAGAATACTCATTGTAAATGAAATATATTCAAAGAAAACAGTAAAATTCCTCTAAGATTTACTCAAAATATAAATTTTATTAGGTAAGTGTAAAATATTTCTTCTTTTTAATTTTGGTTGGAAAATATAAACATTACACAGGAAATTATTTAAATTAAGGCAACTAGATACAAAAACCGGCTTTTAACCATCATTAATTAATAATTAATCATTTTAATAAAATTAAAAAAGCATAATAATCTCGGGTGTGTACAGTTGACATAAATACATAATATATTATAAATACAAGTAGGTAATTATTATTATTAAATTAGCTTAATTAAATCCAGTTTAGTGCCTATAACATATTTTGTTCTACTGTCTACAAATATTAATTAACGACATGAGTTGTTTAAATATATTTGAGTAGGAAATAAAAAAATAATTGGTAGGTATCTAAAAAGTAAAATTATTATTCGTTCAACAAAAATATTGCTTTGTAGAAATCAGTTTGATTTAGGTATATTGATATATCACTATATCAGTAATATTTATATTTATAACAATTTATTTTACTAGACAGATTAATAATTACAACAAATAAAACAAATTTATTTGAAAGTATGTCTTAAACTTACCTCGTTAGGTATAAGCTCCTGAATTTTCACAGGTGTTTTCAATTTGAAAAAGTCTCTAATATTTTTTTTGGGATTGGGAACAGCCATCGCAGGTACCGGTACGTGTAACGTGTTATTCTATAACATTGTTTATTATAATTAATCGTTACTATGTTGCTCGTATTTCCAAAGATATCGTGTTTTTTTAGAGTCAAATCAATATAATTCACGAACCATTAGAGATATGAAAAAATGTAATAAATAAAAGTTATAGCAAATTTAATTTACTTTAAAATATGTAATATTAAAAATATCGATATTTCTAAAGGTTAACGAAATATTTATGAAAATGTTAAAAATTTTCGTAAATATTGAAAAATGTAGTAAGTTCAAACTTAAATCACAAGTCGGCACGGGTTAACCTTATCTGATCGAACCAAAACTTTTTGTAGTTCGTTTTTGTACATATAGGCACAAAATTAGGGGGTGAGACCAAACATATTTTAAAATCAAAAATTAAGGAACACCCTAATGAATATGAATGTTACTGTAAAGTACTAAAGTGTAAACTGTATTCTGTAGCGACAGGCGACAGTCAACGATCACGACAGCGTACTCATTTAATAGTCGTAATCAGTAATCACTAATCGCCAATCGGAATCTTATCGTAAACGATATAAACAATAAACTGTAAAAACCCAAAAATAGCCTAATGATATTGTATAATAAACAATATTGTAACTATGTTGTGAGAACACTATCCGGGACTGGTGGAACTTCCAATTCCAATTATAAATATTTGATAAAGCACTTCGACCAAAAACGTCTATAAAAATTACTCAATAATATTAATTATTATAACGCACACTCATGAAAATGAGACTTATTTTGAATACGTAAACGTATAAATTAAGCGTAAATTACGATTGTATTTTACCCTTTAATTTTAATGTGGTAGGGGGGGCAAAATTATACTTTTGCCCCCCTTGGATTTTATCCGAGGGGTCAATTGCCCCCTCTTCCCCCCCTTCTCCGGCGCCACTGGTCCCAACGTACCTGTTCTACGGGAATGAAGACATCTATCGACATTTGAAGATATCATCCATCCAGGACGAAATAAAAAAGTTTTTCAACAAGCATAAGGCTAGAGCTGCACACCAACGCATCTGCTACACAATTTCTTGACAACTCGAAAGGCATTAGCTTGGAACCTCAAACGCTAAAAGCCATATGACTTAGTTTAAGTGACTTGGCTTTAAGTGGGCTACATCATTTTGAAGGTACAACCTTAAACATTTTCGTGTACAGTGTAAACATAATATAAATTTGTATATTTATATTTATATAATATAATGTATACATTAATATTATTGAATATATTATAAATTATATATTATGTATCAATTAAGTTGTATACACATTGTGTATTTTATTTACTTTAGTCGTTTATATAAAGATGCCTTAGGTAAAAAAAATAATAAATAACAATAATACAACTGATTTTGTTAAAAACAGGTACCTAAGTAAGATATATTATTTTAATATGGATTTATACTTATTAGGTATAAATACATTGTGTCCCTAAAATATAGGGTAGGTACACTCTATAATTGAGTTCATATATTATACTCTGTACCCTGTACATAATTTTGAATTCTGTTTTCGGGACATGAAACTAGACTATTGGATCATACATTTCTATAACTTACAATTTTTTAAATCTGCTATTTTGTTGCAAGCTCAACAACACAATTTTTTTTGTGTACCCTGTTTTTGTGGACACACGGTATATAAAAAATGAGTTACAATCCATGAGTTTATTGGTTTGTAGTAACAATCAATCTTTGTATTTGATACAAATATGGGGTCACTTTTATTACGAATAATCAATTAAAATGAAATATATTACCAATAAAATATATTTTGTAATAATAGTGGTTCAAATAAATACAAAATATCAAATATAGGTACATATTTTTTAATTATGCAAATCAAAAATTATGATTTTTATTTATTTTAATGTGTTCCTCAATAAATCTGTTTAATAACTTAAAATTACTTTTTGACTTATGGTTTAGTTTTTATATTTGGAAACACACATTTGAGTGTAAAGTTATACGCAGTATATGGTGTCCAAAGTTTAGACAATTTTTTTTGAAGTAAATTATACAGTTGTTAAAATTGAAATTCATTAAAAAATGAAAAACTGGAATATTTACTCAATGTTATAGATATTTGAAGTTCAAATTAGGATGAAATGAGATATTTAGACAAAGAATGATAATTATTACAGTGACCCCTTATTCAATGACAAGGTATTAATACTTGACTTCTACTATAATACAACAGAGCGGTTTCATACTTCCCCTAATGATAATCATTACACGCTTGTAAGAAAATTATTACTTGTGTTACAGTTTTATTACAGTATAAGATAAGATTCTATTCCTGAATCGATGGTGGTGACAGGAATCAAATAATAATTGTATTTAAAAGCGTACATAAAACATACACACCATACAAAATCAATATCATGAACTAATCACGGAGTAAGAATAATATGTTTCACTATAAATATAGAAAAATGTATTGAATAAGAAAAACAAAATATATATAAATTAAAAATATAATATTAATAGCATAATTTGAATATGATAAGAGTGTCTTAGCAAACTTTTATTAAAGTACAAAACAATAAAATGTATAGGTTCGTATATTTAATATTTTCTAACTAGCCAATGACTTGATGTTTTTTGAATAATATATACTTGGTTGCCATTTATTTTACACTAATATAAAAAGAGAAAAACAAGTTTAAAAAAAATATTGGTAAGACTGAGCAAAATCGGGCTAACTTCTTATATTAATGTTGTTCACTTCTGAATATTTTTTTTTACTTCTAGAAATAAAAATTTTTCATAGGAAGAGTTCAATAAATAACTTAATTTTCATTGAAATACACTTTTGAGTAAATAAATACATTTTTTGATAAATAATATTGATTGATGTGGATTATTCAATATTTAATTTAGATACTTTGTTTTATCAAATATTTTATAAATGGTGTACATTTTAGTTTTCCAAACATTATTTTTTGTTCTTTTAGAACATGCTATGTATCAGAAGTATTCAATATAACCGTAAGCTTGTTGAATTTGTATGTAATAATATATTCTACAAAATATTAAAAATTTTTTTTACCTTTTTTGTTGCAGTAAATGTCAATAACATGTGTTTTACATCATATACTCGTAAGTATAATATGGTGTAGATCGTTTATTTTAAAAACGGTTTTTCAAAATATATGAACCCATAATATTTGATATTAACTACCCTTATACCAATACGAACATAATCATCAATATATCACCGTTATGTTTATCGGTAACCTGGATTTCAGGCACTAACTTTTTATATGAAAAAATAAACATTTATTGCAGGATTAAGACTTTTGTACATATTTTAAAATATATTTTTTCATTTATTCCTTTTATAAACTCATAATAAAACTTGTAATAATATAAAAAAAGGTGGGTAAGTGGATGTCGCTCTGCTGTACTGTAGGTTACAAGTGGGTCACTGTATAATGGATGGTATTAAATTTGAATTCAATGATACAATATCATTGTATAAGAAAAACGATTCTGAGCGAAGACGGTATGTCAGTCTAGGTTTAAGACAAATTATATACATATCTATGGTATTAAAAAAATTGACCTATAATAAATTCCAAATTAATCATATCACATTATCACAATATCCATTAGGTACTTATAACACGTTATACATCAAGATCAATTACAAACCCTGATACTATCATTGATATATAATAGTACACTTTAGAAGTTTCAAGTAGGTACCCACGATTAATATTATATAATCACAACAAAATAACTAGGTTTTTTAATATGTAATTTCATCCAAATTTGAACATAAAATGACTATAAAAATAAACTGTGATTGTATATTTTTTAGATTTTTCGGTAAGAGAATTAACTACTTACGTAGAATCTTGTTTTAAATTTTCAATCCTTAGCTATAAAAACTGAACATTTTAGAATTTATTAATTACGATGATTAATAATTTTCGAGATTTTGAAAAATTCTGTCAAAATTCGATCTTTAAATGCTTATAAAAAAAAACTGTGCCTATGTATTTTTAATATTTTTCAACTGCTATTGTAACAATATATCAGGAGCCTTGTATTAAATTTTTACACTTTTTGGCCCAACAGATAAAACTTTATTGATATTTGTAGAAAAAAAAACTAAAAAAAATTGAAAGCTGTAAATGTCCATAAACAGCTCAAAAAGAGTCAAAATATTTTCAAAATTGTATGGTGTATAGAAAATGCTAATTTAAACATTCAGTGAAATTTTCATGTATCTACAGTTGTTCGTTTTTGAATTGCAACAAAATAAGGAAATCGCTACATGAGTAATCGAGTGAAAATCCAATGTTGTAAAAATTTGAATTTCAAACGCTCATAAAAATTTAATTTGACTGTCCGGTAGAGATTTTTTTATTGATAAAGGTAGATAATCTTATAAGGAATCTTGTGTTTCATTTTCAAATCTTAGATTTAAAAAGAAAAATTTTTACGAATTCTTAACTCAAAATAATTTGCTAATTTTCGTGATTTTTCCATATTTTGTCAATTTTTGAACTTTAAATGCTTATAAAAAAAAATTGTGACTAAGGATTTTTAATATTTTTCATCTGCCTTTGAAACAACATGTTAGGAGCCTTCTATTAAATTTTCAAGCTTTCGCAACCAACAAATACAATTTTATTGATATTTTTAGAAAAAAAACTAAAAAAAAATGGAAAATGAAAATGTCCCTAAACAGTTCAAAATAAATCAAAATATTTTGAAAATTTTATCGTGTATAGAAAATGCAAATATAAACAACCAGTGAAAATTTCATGTATCTACGGTCATTTGTTTTAAAGTTACACCAAAAACCAAATTCGATTTTGTCAAAAACTGATTTTGTGTAAAAATTCCCGTTTTTCCTTAATTTTTATGTTGTTTTTCCCGGCGCTTGTGAAAACTATTGGGAATTTTAAATTTTGACCTCCCCAATGCACCAACGATATTCACTTTCCAATCGAACAAGATACTGAAGTCGAAAATCGAAGCATTATTTCGACTACTTATCGTGTACACAGACACAAAAAAAAAAAAATAAAAAAAAAAAAAAAAAACACACATCATTGTAAAATCAATACATTCATCGTTTCACTCAGAATCTAAAATTTTAAAGATTTTTTACTTGATTTAAAATTTTAATTTTTGAACAGGAACAGCAATTATTCCAAACATTATGTATTTGAATTTATTACATTTATATTAGATACTAAATATTTTATTTTCTTAATGGTCCTAGCCTACCTATTTGTAATAGCCATATTTTGAGAAAATATTAAGTTTTAGCTTCTACCTAGTACAAACTGTGTGAAATAACTAAATATTTGGTATATTTTTTAATATCAAGTAAAAACATTGACATTTAAATTCCAAAGTATATCATATTAAGCATGCTTATAATAACATCGTAGTTGTTATTTTGTTAATTAATTTGTAAACATTGACAGAATTTCAAACGAATGGAAGTAAAATAGTGTTATATAGTATATACTATATACAATCGGAGTTAGACAAATTTCAAATTTCTTAATTAAATAACTAGAATTTCAAAAAAAAAATAATTATATGAATATGAATACCTACCATCAATATTATGTTAACTTGGTATTCATAATCTGAAAAAAAAATGATATATAAACTATAAAGATACATCTTAAGATACATTTGTACAATTGTACTTATGGAATACACGGGCCCTTATGTACCTATGAAATTGTTTAAATAAATATCCACTGTTCAGGTAAGATATAAAACATTACCAAATATTTATCTTGATTATAGTATGAACACTGATCATCTTGTTAACATTGCTCATTTTTTCTAAGAAGATGTAAAGCTCATAATAAAGCAGTCTTAAATATGTATTTACTAAAAAATCAATAATATAATATTATGACATTGTGTATGTTAAATGCAAAAAATTGCAATCTTTCCCATTCACTATAAACATAGTTTTTTCATTCGTACAACAAATAATATATGAATGCATATAATTTATTTAGGGAGAAATAATAATGTACCTATGTAGATAACATAAAAGCAAATAATCACTCAAAATATATTATTTTTATATATTTAGTTATTATCTAATGTATTTGTCGTTAAAGGAATTAAAAACAACAATGTAAATTAAGATATATTAAAAACAGAGTTTAAGTTATACAATCTTAGAAATTCTTAAAAAATAATAAAATTTATAAATTAAGATAGTTAAAAAAGAAATGATGAATGAAAAAAGTTTGCATTATAAAATAAAAAGTATAAATGATTAAAATAAAATATTAAAATGTATATTATATATTTTTTAAATTTATACACAAAGTTAAACTAAAACAAAGTTTTTTGTATTATTTTTATTTATCTATAAGGATACAGAAATACCATTATAAAACTTTTTATTGATTGAAAGGTCTGAAAGAAACGTCGTCCGATTTAATGACAAATTGACAATATAACGACCCACGTGCCAAACCTAATTTAGTAAGAAAGTAGATGAAAAAAAAAAAATATTGAAACATATTATATTGGTTTTAGAATGGGAAAAACATTGATCCTGGTAAACTTATTATTTTGGCATGTAGGTTCGAGTACAAGTTTTACATTTATTACAAGCCACGCGATGGCACAAACATACATAAGCCTATATAATGTTATTCGTTATGTCTGTCGTTTTTCACGACGCTACCGGGACTCTGGAAATAAAACAGCTTCTGCCTCTCATCCAACGTTATAAGGGGGTTTTTTTTTGTCGATACTGGAATGGGGGATAGTGTAGCAATACACATCGAACTTACTTTTATTATTATTTTCCTATTTTACTTTATATGAATTTAAAAAGAAAAATAACTTTGTAGCCAAAAAGGGTACCTATAAAGTGTATAGTGTGGTAACCCAAGTCACGTAACCAAAGTTTGGCATACTCACACTCGCACACATAAAAGTACACAAAACCTCTACGATTATTTAATAATTCCAAATTCACAAGCGCAGGTTATACACAAAGCGTGTTTGAATCAACTGTTGGGAGGGACGTGATGATCGAACCGTTTTTGCGTATGACAAACTACTATTTCCTAACTGCTGTTTTTTACTCAGTACGTATAACCAGGCTGATTTATTTACTATTTTTTTTTTGAGCTTTATCACATTAATATTATAGCTACGCTATGTTATGATAAACGGTTTTTTGGTGTTTGAAATTCAAAGTAAAACGATCCAGGAAAACATTTAACTGTCCAAAAGTTGATATAAACTTTTGAAAAGGTTGTTATGTGTTATGTTAAAGTTGGCTAAATGTTATGGAAATTTCTACCTAAATTAATCCTTAGACGAATATTAACAATATAAATATATGTACCTCAGTAAAATAGTATGTTTAATATTATAGGTAATAAAATAAATTTAGCTTTCCAACAATTAATGTGGTCAATAAGTCAAGAGCGGTTTATTAAAATACCTATAGTTTATAATAATAAAATAAAGTTAAGTGAGTATGTATACTATGTATATGTATTGTTTAGGTAAATTTCCATAAAAAATGAGCCATAGTTATTTCCCTAGAATAGTTTATTAGAACTACTAATTATATAGTTCCTAACTAACAATTAACCATACTATTTCTAAGAAGACTACCACGAGATAACTCATTAAGTCTTTAATAAAGGAAAACTTTGACTCATTAGTCATTAAAAATGTCATGATATTCGTGATTTGGTGTGTAAGTACCTATACTCTACCTATTTCAAACGATCCAACACAATCGTAAAAAGTTACAGTCAGTGAGTGGGCCACACATCATTTATTTACTAACTAACTTCTCACCACGAAAGATGCATGTATATTTCTTTCGATTTTGTACACTAAGTGTTAGGTAAAAATATATATATTTAAAGAATATAAAATGTATTAATATTATTAAACGACAATTTAAAAATGATATTAATATAATATTTTATAATTAGGTAATACAATTAAAGCTAAATAAAATGAATCATGGAGCATGATTAGTAAATTAGTCGATGTATGTGGGTTATTAATATTAGACTTAAAAGCATCAAGTCAAAATCACTACTTTTTAGAAAACGAACCAACATCTCATTTCTGAATTGACTGTTATGGGTTTTATTTTTCATACACATGTAACTAATTTAAGATAAAAAAAAAAAATACAAAAACCAAATATTTTGATACCAATATGATAGTAAAAATACGTAGAAATTTTTTAATAAATGAATATAATATAATAAAAAAAAATTTTTAATTTACTTATTCCTTTTTCGTGGTAGTCTTACTCATTAACAATGGTTTTTTGTATAGTAAATAGTTAAACTGTATTTATTTTATCGTTAATAATCCATTGCCTTAATGTTCATTAAAATTTATAAATTTGAAAAACTTTTGATAATATTATATAAACTTTAATCATCGCACACCACTTAAATATTGAGTTTTTCCTTGAAATGTGTCACAAGGACGACTATAGCTTTGTTGCTGTTCGGTGAAGTAGTTGATGATTAGACATGCAGAACGCAGAAGGTATTAATTATAAAGTGTTGGGGAGTGCCTGAAACTTTTTTCTGAAGCAATGGTGTCTGTCAATCTTGATAGTATAATAATACTATTACTGAGTACTTTATAATTGGTTAAGTAGCCAGTGGGAATTACATAATACATAATTATAATTGTGCCTGCAAAACTCTCAATTACATTTAGTTGTGTTTTAGTGTTTACGTATTGTTATGATTTATGAACAATAATTTTTAATTTCATTACAATAGGCTTTGATATGGTTATTTTAAATGGTTGTACATTTGTAATATATTGGGTCTTTCCACCTTGCCGTGTTAAGCAACATATATCATGTTAGACCACTAACTAAAAAGAATGGAAGCGGTCAATAATTTAAGCATAACACGACAGTTGTCAATATATCTGAAGTTTTCTAGGATAGGTTACGTAAACACAACATAACATAAAATATAACACATTAAAATACTTAACAATGATGACGATCAATACATTAAGTAAATTTTAGTTAAATAAACTGTTATTAATCAGTATAAAAAAAATGGTAAACACCCGTTTTGCATGTGTAGCATACTACACCAACGAATTAGAGGTACACAAGTACCAAAAAGATCAAAATATAGATTCGTTAATGAGTTTAATAAATTACAGCAGAAATATTATACAGGACATTTTTGAAAACTTGGAAAGGGTCTATAAAGTGAACTCACTATGTAATATACACATTATCCATAGTACGTAGGGATATTTTTATTATCCTTGAGCGTAAACACATTTGAAATTATATCATATCCTGAAAATCTAAATGAAACCTTTTATGTTATTATTATGGTATATATGTACTCAAAGTGAATTTGTGTAAATAATCCATTAACTGTGGTGAATGAATAAATTACTTTTTTAGGCAATTTGGTAGTATAATTGTTTTAAACAGACGAGATCAATAAGACAATAGCCATGCAAATAGTACAATGTGTATGGAGTTAATATTATGAAATTAAAACTTTTCGTTTTATTTTTTTTTTTAATATTAGTTAGTGTGTATGAATTTAACTATAAATCTAAGAAAATCGTTTCAGGAAAAAAGTATTTTATCTGTTTATTAATAATTTTGAAATATACAACTAGTTAAAAGATAATATTTTGAATTGAATTTTATAGGTAGTTTGAAAAATAATAATGAGAAAAAAGTTAGTGGCATAAAAATGTACGTCTAAATTGGTTCTTAGCTACGCAGAAAATAGAAGACAAATTGTTACTGTATTTAGGGCATTCAGTTATGAAGAAAAAATAGGTAAGCAATAAGCATAGAGTGCCATAAACTTGTTTTCTAGGTATTGTGTTTATTTTATGAATAAATTGTATATTACGTAATTTATGTCATTGTATATAATTTTAATTATTGATCTAATAATAAAAAAAAAACGAATAAAACATACAATATACAAGTACATGGGTTTTATTGTAATATATTTATGTATAGAATATAAATATTGATGTTTATTATTTTGTACAATTTAATGAGGTAACAAATTTAAAATGTATTATTTAGCGTTATATACAGGTCGAATAAAAATCAGTTGAAAATTCTTTATTATTTTTTAATAAATTTAATATATTATGAATCTTAAATATAATTTATTGTTTTTGTACACTACTATAATCAACGAAGTAACTAATAATATAATCAACATGTCAAAAATCCGATCTACAAATATCAAAAATGGTGAAATGTGTTCACCGTAGATGCATCGTATCTACATAACATCATGAGAATAAATCGTTTTCCTCAAAAAAAATTTGAAAACAAAGTGCATCCATTCAACTCTATTATAGTTTACAAGTGATAATGTTGGTGACAGGACAATTTTCTGGGTGGGTAACATAAATGTGTTATGGATACATTTTTTTAAGAAACGATGAGTTATTCGGTTTATTTGAATTTTGAGTATAGTTGTCCACAATGGTTTATTATTTTGTATTATTCAAATAATTGTTATTTGATATGTGATATCATTAAAAATATATACCTACAGTCATTGACATTGTGATCATCTAATATACCTAATACGCATATACGATTACATAATAATATATTTTATATAGATGAAAAATATTGTTTATATATTTTATTTTCTGGATATTCATGTTGTTAAATATTAATTAAGATCCGATGAAAAATATGTTTGAAATCTAATAAAATTACAGTGTAAAACAATTACTGTATAAATATTTTCTGACCAGTTATCAACTATTTTATTAGTTAGTATAAAGCATTATTTAGTACTCCATACTTGGTAAAAATATAATCGAAGAAACATTGCAATTTATAATATTATTATTTTTGAAGAAGAAATTGAATTTGTGTTTTATTATTTAATTGCACGAGCATAAATAACTATACAACCGTACGGTATAGTTTTAAAAACTGTTCAATTTAATAAATCAAATAGTTTCTGTTTTAGATACGTTTATTGGTTATTTTTTTTTTAAGAATTATGATATTTTATTTTTGTCATACATTTTATGAGACTATGAACTTTGTTTAGTCTTCTTTTATCATCTGGATTTGTTAATCTCTTGCATAAAATATGTGTGAATTAAGACTTACAAACAGAATCTAATAAATATACAGCATTTTATAATTCATTAAAAAAAGACTTAAGAATAAAATATTTTTTTAATAAGCATTGTATTAAAAATAATGAATAATACTACCTACTTTATATTGTACGTCTTCGATAAGTATAACTGTTATTATTTCAAGAAGACTAACATCATTGTGTAACAATATTTATCAACAAAATTGTATTTTGTCCATTTTTGTAATTTATATTTTTAAGTCTTATACTCTGTTAAATGATAACATACATTTTAAATTTAATATTCTGTAGCAGAATATTTTTCGGAGTATTTCGATACATAAAAACAAATTTCGAATGAGAAGTTAAATTGTAATTTATTATTCTTTAAAGTTTAGATGAGTGAAGTAGTGCATGCAGGCTACTTAATTTAAATGGTTCCTTGGTAATAAATGTAACAACATTTTCAAAACAATGCAATACATGTGCAAAAGTACATAAAATAAGTATTTATAATATTTTATTCGGAAAATGAAAAAAAAAATAAATGTATGTAGTGTTTTCCGCATGTAAATATAAGTATATTATAATCATAGTAACAATATTATTATGACAATAGCGGTGCATGTTATGCGAAAAAGAAAAGTTTATTACATACCATAAAGTAATGGATTTTAAATGAGGTTACAAAACTCAAAAGATACGCGTATGAAGTTAAATCCTCGTATTTCATCATTGTAAGCATATCTTGTTCCATATTGAATAAGAAACATTGAGGGTTATTTTTGAGGGGGTGGGATATTGTGCAATCAACTTTTGTTAACACTATTTACATTAAGTACCAACATATAATAGAGTTTTCATCACTCATAAATGTCGTTGACGATGATTGATGAAAAAATATTAAGTTCAGTGGGTACAATTTATGCAATAATATTGTAACATAAAATTTTATAAGTGTACCTACCTCGCATTAATATGTATTAGACATTAAGAATATTCACTGTTAATTTTATTAAAATATAAGAATTCAAAGTGCATTATAAGGCGTAATATTTTAATTATTAATAGGTACAATATATTAATTTTAGTATATAGTATATAGTATATATAGTGTATTTAGTATATTTTTAGTATATATTCAATTTTAACAAATTAACGACAAACATTAAATACTAAAAGAAAATAGATTTGAAATTGGTTTTTGTTATCATCAGTGACGTAAACAGTTTTATCTAGGATTTTTTATGGGGGGGGGGGGGGTAAATATTTTAATATACACATAATATTCATAATTTTACTAAAAAAAAAATTAATTAATTTAAAATCGATATAGTTTTATTTAATGTGTGCGTATATATAGAGGTTAGGTATTCGTTTCTGTTTTTTTGGGCCTATCTAGAAAAAAATTTCTACCTACACCACTGGTTATCAGATTATATTATACATTATTATATTGTTAATTATTTTGTAGTTAATTTATTACAACCATTTTGAAGTTAAAATAAAGACACTTAAGTTCATTTTATGACTTATGCTATTATTAAAATATATGGTCCTCTCATACTATACTTTATAGTCTAAATTTGAAATTATTATTGTAACTTCAATATTACGGACAAAGGTCAAAAATAAAAACTTAGTTTTAAGTTTATACTATGTAGGACGTAGGTAGTACTACTTTTAATCATTCAGAATTAACATGAATAATTGTCAATCAACAACGATAAAAATGGTTTTGTCAAATGTGCAATGTAATCATAATATTACTTAATAAATAAATTACTATAAAAATCAGTTAGTTGTTAAGAACTTAGTAACTGTATAAATGTACAATGTATTGCACAACCATTTATATTACCTACACGCGATCCAAAATATTTTTATTTTGTTGTTTCTGTTTAACATTCAATTTTTAATACTGAATATTTCATAAAATATTATCACATACAGTTGTGAAATATTTATGCTATTATGTATTGATTCACCGGTTTATACTCTAAGGTAAAAGTTTCCAAACTTTTCATCTTTCATGATGTGACTCATTTTGGAAAATTTTTAAATTTGTGGCAACCCACTAAATACTTATGGTCTTTTTTTGCTCATTAATTTAAAACATTGTTAATAGCTAGGTAGTCTTGCGAAAAGTCTTAGTTTGACAGCGTCATCTCATAAACATCAAGGATAACAGTCAATGATAAATCTAAATTCGGACATCAAATAAAAGTAATATATGTATAATATAGTTACACAGGAAATACTTAAGGAAATACTACACTGATATCTTAATATTATATTCATATTTATACATATATTATTTACTTTCTTTTTTTACATACCTATGCATAATGCATATAATATATTATATCTATTTTATAGTAATCTAATATTAAATATTTTAAAATTTAAAAATATATTTTAAAACCACTTTTGGTCCAACCTCTGCTCTAAGGCATTTACGTACCAACCGGTACCTAAAATGAATACGAAGTATTTAAGTATAAGAATAACATTTAATCGAAATTTGCTATTGCAAAGTCTCAACGCTAAAGTTATTATGGTTTGCTTGCGTAAACCACACTTTGCGAGTATAAGGGAAGATCATCCAAGAAGTAATTAAATTGATGTCAGATAAAAAAAAGGAGGTCATTCTATACAGAGGTCGAGAAGATTAATGTTTACTGTAGGTAATGGATGAGAAGGAAATATCGTTAGAGAGTTGGATAGAAATTGATGTTTCTGTGAAAAGCCGATATTAAACCAAGGAATAGAAAAAAAGATATTGTATTTAATAGACTATTCTTAAACATTTTAACCTACAAAATAATATCTTTATTATTATAGTAGTTTTAAAATATTTGTGTAGGTACTAACTTACATGTTGGGTCATTTTGATTACAATCTACTAAAATGATTAGGTACCTAGATAAAGTTCAATTGATTTTTGTAAAATCATTATTTTATATTATAATTTAGTAAATATATTTAATATTTTGTATACGTACCTGGTTAATTTGTTTTTTAAATTAACTAATCAATATCATCAAATATTGTCTGTTATTTTCAGATGAAATGTAGACTTTTTTAATGTCCAACATTGTCTAGCATCGCTTACATTTGCAATAGAATTAACTATCTAATATTTAAGTACCTACATATTTTAAAAACCAATTAAGTATACGATTAAGTCTAATTAGTATTACAATATCGAGTATACCATAAACTTCTGACTACAAAGTATACACAAGTAAGTAAAGTAATTTATTTTGAAAATATGTTTGAATATCTAAAGTTGTTCATGTCAATAAATCAGTTATATAAATTGCAGTTTGCCAGAAACAAATATTGATCAAATAGACAATAGTATTGTACATCTATTTAGATACCTACGATTCATAATTCATCAACTATAGGGTAAGTACTCAAGATGAAACAAAATTGGACAATCTTGTTTTTGTTTATTCTTAATATGGACACATATGGACATATTAATGCTCTTCACTTCTTTCTCGAATTAACTTAAGATTCCTGCTCGTTTCACTACATCATATTTTACCTTTGTTATTCCTTTTCATATCTCTAATTATGGTTAGAACTATCCAATTGATCGGATGATGCGTCTGGTGAATGAGCACCCTAATTTAATCAATTTGTAAAAAATAATTATTTAAAATTGTATTTAACATTCAACATATTTGTATTCGTTATAAATAATAATTTTATTTTTAGTTGTCAAATCTATTAAGTTTAATTTGTCTATAAAGTAACGTATATTTTTTGTTAAATTGTATATGCCACTATTGGGCATCATGCCCAAATAATAAATAAATAAATAAATAGATAAATATTATATATTTTATTTATAATAAAATAATTTAACACTAAAAGTTTAGCATAGTTTATGTGATATGTTTTATTATTTCAGTGTATTTGCTAAATACGACGAAAAATTACAAGCCAGGATGTTATATCATAAGTTCTCTTAGTTTTATCGGTTATAGTAGCTATTTAAATTAAGGCTGGGACAATGGTGAGATATTCATGTTATCATTTTTTTTCAGTCTTCAAAAACTGATCGATTAACTGAACCGCATTGTATATTTATCTAATTGTTTACTATTATAACACTTAAATTTTAAATCGGGATCTATTTTAATATAATATATGACTGTAATGTCTGTTAGTTGAACTGAATACTTTTTCATATACCTACATAGAACTATTATACTAGCTTCGAACCATACTTAGTATTATTAACGTGTTTAATTAATGTTTAATATTAAGTCCACCAACATCACATCAGTGATAACCGTATGACCAGCAGAGCATATCGAAATATTATGCATAAACGAGAATGAGTAATCAATGAGACATTTTTGTTTATTATAATTAAAATTTTAACTTTTATAAAAAATAACTGTACTGTCACGTGAACGCGAACGGCTTGCGGGTCGTGGTCACGGGCTTGCCGCAGGTGCGCGGGTTGCTCGAGAGCACGACGGAGAAGGGCCACGACCGCAGGCTGGTGGTCGTCGAATCGGTGAACACGGTCAGGTGTGCGCCTGACCAGTTGCTGGTGATGGCCACTTCGGAACATTTCGTTCAGTCGTTCGTGGTCCAGATCAAGACGCCCAGGACGTTCACCGTAGTCGCGTCCATCGTCCAGCCAGCGTTCACCGCTCGGCCGCCTGCACCGGCTGCGGATGGCCGCGCGACCAAGACCGACAGCGACGTCGGCGCATGTCCGTCGTCGAGAGACCGTCGACTGTTTATCGGTCACCTGTCGAGCTCCACCACGTCCGAGCAGCTGAGGATAAAGTTTTCAGAGTTCGGTGAAGTGGTCAACGTGCGAGTCATGAGTGGTCACGACCGGTCCGGTAGACCGGCCAAGTTCAACTATGCTTTCGTCGAGTTCAGCAAGCCTGATGGTGTGCACGCCGCGCTCGTCAGTCAGCCAATCAAGCTGAGCAACGGAAATAGAGTCAACGTGAAACGGCCCAGAGACCGAAGCTGACTTTTGCTTGTAATACGGCAATTGATGAATGTTGAGTATCTTGGTTAACACAATATAAACGATAATAATAATATGACACGCACTTGTTTTTTTGTAACTAAATGTAATATGTTAAACCAAACTTGACGTGCTCGTCTACTTCTTACGATCATAATATTATCATTTATATTTACCATAACCGTGTTTACACGGCCAGCCACTTTTCTAATGCGCCAGAGCAGAAAATTTAAATCGTCACAAAACTAATTTTTAGATTTTTTGTTTATATAGTGCGAGTAGTGATTTTAAACGGACAACTTCCCAAAAATGTAATCTCGACCAGATCTGTGAAATTGTTTTAGACTCGCCTATGGGTATTTACGTGTATGGTTGTCTCTCAATTCTATCATGACAACCGTTTGGCCTGCGGTCAATGATTAAAAAAAAAAACCACTCCAAGTCTAAACAATATAAACTATTTCTATTGTAGTATTAAAGATTGATAAACCTAGACATAATATTTCATAATATTATTTTAAGATAGGTTGTAGATATTTGATTAATTTAGAACGGAATAATTGCGAATACAATTGTGTAGAATATTGATGTTTTAAATTCTATGTTTCTACACTTATACATAAAAAAACACCACACATTTGGTTAGTATAAAATATTATGTTATTCTTAAAAAGTCTTAATCTTTATATTTAAAAAAAGCAACGGAATTTTGAAATGCCATTATTTCAAGTTCTCAGTATAAAAAATATTTGCCAGCGGTGCTTATGTGCATAATTTCTTCTTTGAAGCAGTATACATTTAAAAGCATATCTACCAGTTATTTCGAACAAAGTTTTATAGATATTGTTTTAAGTTTCCATTTATGCCAAAGGGTAAAAAGTTAACGCTTTGTATTTTAAAGCACAATTAAATCTCGAAGAATAAAGCGTGGTAGTATTCGACCGTCTTCTGATGCATATGTAATAATATGCAATATTGTGTATATTATGATGTATACCTACTATTATTAGATTTAAAAAATGTTTTTGTATGATTTAAATTTTTAAATGTTTAAATATACAATGATATTATGCTTAGTACCATATACAAATATTTAAAACGTAGTCCTAATTTACTTTTTAAATTGGAAAATAAGACGTTCAAAAGTTTGTAATTACTTATGACCATAACTTAAATGGCAATACATGTGTATAATGGTCAGTTATATTGTTTGTGATAAACGTCGATTACCCATAAAATATAAATACATAATAATATGTAATAAATTAGGAAGGATTGTGTCCAACCTTAAACTTATATGGCGTATTTTATTGCTTCTATTTATATTATATACTGCAATTTACAGACATAGATAAATTATTAGATAAAAATACCAATGGCTTATTGGTAGTCTGACGACTACAATGCAAAATATTGATTAACAAAAATCTGCTCATTTTTGCACATTGGTTATAAGTTATAAATTAAAGTGTATAATGTTGTTGAGTACTATTATAAAAAAAAAAAAAACAAAAACTTAGATACTGTGCATTTTGGTATTAATTAAACACTAGAAAAATACAGAAATTTCTCATTTATTTAGAAAAAATAATAAACTGAAATGATTGATACAATGTATTCATACATTAATAACAATGTGTGTAAAAAGTTTACGATGAATGATTTATTTATATTAATAATAGTCAAATATTCAATTTTAAAAGGTGTACCAGTAGTTGTTTGTTTGATCACACGATCTAGTTTATGTTCACCGTGGGACAAATAACAAACTCTAGAAGTAGGTAACGATAAAAACAACACACCAAAACCTATGTAAAATATTATTATATTCAGTTGAAAGTGGAAATGATATGTCCGTGTAATGAAGGAAGACTAGAGCGGACGGATGTAACTACACACATTTTGTGGTTGTGCTTAAGAAATAAAATGTTATGAAATTTCGTCACCGGTGTTACATAAAGGTAATTCATCTATAAATTTATTCGTATATTTTTATTCGTTCTATTACGTATATATATATATATATATATATTATTGCTAGTAGTGAATTTATGTCTTTCTTTATTATCCTTACAAGTCAGAATGCATTTTAATGATTTATACATCTGTTGTTTTGGGCTTAAAAACTTAAAGTGCTACGGTGGAAATCCATACTTAGAATTGTGTTCAAGGTAAATCTACGTTTATGGTATTTAGATATCAACTTTTTTTTCTGTTTGAGAAAAAACCATTAAAATTATTTTTGATAAAATAAATCAAAAATGTTTTTATTATTTTAAAATGTTATCAATTAAAAATACTCACTTTAAGCTTTAGAAAAATAAAACTATAATTTTCATGGATCTAACAAATGTTTTTTGCAATTATAAATTGTAATCATAAAAAGTACTTTGTCTATTTATTTATCTTCGTAATTATTTATTTCAGGTCAACCCTTGATCCTTTATGCTAATTAACTTGCACCAATTAAAAATATGATATATATCTATCTTAATGAATTACTAATTTTGTTGACACTATTGTTAACGACTATGCATATTTTAATATTAGCATTATCGTTATTGTTTCAATTTATATCGTACTCATAAATTATAGTTATAGTTTACTTAAATACAACAACAATTAATTTGATAAATACTAAACCTATTAAATATTGTAATTTGGCATTTAAATTAGTGTTATCAATTTTATCCAGGGCTGATAAAAGCTATGATACCTACCTAGATTTAAATATAATGTATACATATATATATATGTATATATATAGTATAAATATTTTTAATTTTTTTAACTAACTTACCAGCTTAAACTTGTTAAAATTGTATTTTCAATTTCAATTTCTATTTTTTTTTTTGTTTAAATAATTAGCTTTATGATTGTTTTTTGTATAATGTAACATAATATTTATATTTATATGAAACAAATCATAACTCATGACATTATAATACCATAATAATTGCTCAACAATAATATAAAAGCTTTTTAGAATATAGAATAATATTTGTACAGACGATATACGATATACTCTGACATTTGTGTTTGTAAGTAAAAATAATAAAGTAATCATAAATAATAATTGTAGATGAACATTTGAATTATCTTAATTTAGGCATAAAATGTATTAATTAAACTCTTGGTATATATAAATGTAGTAAAAATAATAGTCGTACATTTCCTGGTTATCATGCAATAAATTATAAACTAATTTTGACATTATTGTATTATTATATACTATATAACAATAAATAAATAATAATAAAATATTAATATAATTATGAGATAAAAAGAAAAAAAAAGCGAATAAGTGGACGTTACTCTGTTGTACAGTAGGTTACAAGTTAAATTTGTTAAATTTGAATTCAATGATATACAATCATTGTATACGATAAACTGTTCTAAGCAAAGACGATCTGTTAGTCAACCTAGGTATATAATATTGCTAATAGTAGGTATATTTTATTCATTGTGGGTATAAAATATGATAATATACTCTAAACGTTTCATTTATCCACGAATAATATTTTTAAATTATAAACAATCAACTAAAATCGTTATTTTTGGTTTAAATATGTAATTTCACCCAAATTTGAATTTAAATTGTCTGTAAAAAATAACCGTGTTTATATATTTTTTAGATTTTTTGGTTAGAGTATTTACAACATTACAACTATTTATGAGAATCTTTGTTTTGAATTTTCAATCCTTAGCTATGAAAATTGAACATTTTATAATTTATTGTAATTACAATAATTGATAATTTTCGAGATTTTGATCAATTATATCAAAATCTGAACTTTAATTTTCTATAAGAAAAAATGGTGCCTATGTATATTTTTAACATTTTTACACTTTTTGGCCCAACAAATAAATTTATACTGACATTTATAGAAAAAAAAACTAATAAATTGGAAACTGAAAATATCCATAAATAAGTCAAAATAATTTGAAAATTGTATGGTGTATAGAAAATGCTATTATAAGTATTCAGTGAAAATTGCATGTATCTAATTGCATGTAATTTGTTTTAGAGTTACACCAAAAACCAAAATCGATTTGTTCGAAAACCGATTTTGCGTAAAACTTATCGTTATTCCATAATTTTTATTTGGTTTTTCCGACGCTCTGGAAAACTATTGGGATTCTTAAACTTTGGCTTTCCTAAGGGACTAATTAGATTCATTTTCTCATCGAACAAGATACTGAAGTTGAAAATCGAAGCATTATGTCGACTATACTTATCGTGTATACAGATACAAAAAATAAAAATTAAACACACATCATTATAAAATCAATACATTCATCGCTCCGCTCAGTTTCTAAAATAGAGAAATACAATATTTATATTGTTGGTGAAAAATATAGGTCTTAATATTTGAAAGCAACGATCTACGATTTACCTATCATTACTTTCGGATGATGGTATAATAATAATAATCAAATAGAGTGGAGCTTTATTTTATTTATATTTATTTACTTAAATTTTTAAAATAATTAAAAAAAAAAACTCTTTACATTATTTAATATAGTTATGTATAGTACTGTAATGATTATACATAATATGGTAAATTAGTAAATTAATTATTTGATTAATTAAATTATTCATTAATTATTTGGAAACAATACGACGTAGTAGTGTATTGTTAATCTGTATACCTACTATACATAATATACTGAAATTAATTTATGAAGTAATATGTATGGTTACTGGTTAGATACCATAAATAGTTAAATTATTTATTCAAATCTATTATTCTATATATACTATTTATTAATTGCATTATACCTACTTAATTGCAGAGTAAATATTTTAAAATTTGAAAAGAATCTAAGATTAAAAAAAACACCACCTATGTAATTAGAGAATGAAATTATAGATTCCATATATTTTAATAACTTTAAAATTTTTTATTAATAAATAAATAATAGAAAATAGAAAATTATACAACTACAAGTTTAAAAACTTTGTTAACTACCGAAATCTTTAGAGAAAATACTTACTTTTATAATTTATCTATTTTACTTTTGCCAAGAAAATAATTATCTTCTTCATAGAGCATTATAAATTATTGTGTCCTCCTAGGTACTTTGAACAATGGTGTATTAAGACGCATATTTTTTTAGTCCATTTTTGTACGTCAATATTTAAATTTTATAAGAATCAAATTAATTGCAAACTTGTAATTCAATTGTATTTAAGCCTAATTATACAATTACAAATTTACGTTCGATTTAATCAAATTATTTAGTTTCTAATAAATCACCCACAAGGCTACAACATAACTTATTAATGAATTTTATAGTCTTATGCCACCCAAATGAATTATTATTATTATTATTATTATTATTAACAGGCTTGGTACCAAATAGTCAATAGAACATCATGTACCTAATACAATTTTATGAAAACAATACATACCTACGTGAACTATTTAACCCAAATGAACAAAGTAAACATAAACAAATTGTATGAATCGATAATAGGTGGTGGTAGTAAAACAAATAAAAATAATATTATTAATAATCGTTTAAGAGAAGCATAGGTCCTCGTTACCCATGCGCATTTTATCAGTATACTGCAATCGAATACAATTAAATTGTAACAATTTTTATGAACCCAGAAAACGTTTGACTAAATTGAAAAAAAAACGTAAACTTGATTTGATAAGTATGATCGAGATTGACATCTTGTTCACGAGCTATTCGTATAAGTGGTTGTAATTTGATATTAGATTCTAACACATTGAAGAGTGGAATCTATTTTAAAAAGTTTTAGTTTTTCACTACCTACGGGTTACTGGGAAAGTATTATTTCAAAGGTGTACTGGCTACTACACCTAGTAATAGAGTTGGTCGCCATTGCAGATGATCACAAAATGTTCAAGTAAATGCATTAGTATTACGTACCAAAGAGATGAAAAATACTGTCAAGAATAATAGAATATACAGAAACCATTTGATGATAATACGATTTTCAATTTTTATAAAAGGACTTCAACCATATCTGATACACCAAGTATTCTTCAATTATTAAAAAATAATATATTTTTATTGTCAATATACCTATAGTAGTATTTCTTTTTATAAAATATTTTATATATAATTTATATAAGTTCATGAAAGTAAAGGAATATTATTAATTGTCTTTATTGGGTTGAAGGAACCCTTTACACCCTCCCTTTACAATAAATACACCATTGATTTTTAGAATATTTGATCAAATGTCAATGTTATTCAATTTTAGGCGTTTTGGTTTTCATTAAACAAACATTTTGCCAAATAAAGATGTAGTATAAAATAATTGTTGTATATCATTATTATAATAGGTTTGTCATATTTATTGATTCTGTAATAACTTCTAATTTATTGAACGATACTATGTTATTAAATTGTGTATTTGTGTATTTAACGTGCCCTATGATATAAACTTAAAACAGGACAGGTATACACATTTATATAGCTAATCAGATTCTGATTATTTGTTTCCTAATGAATTAGTTTTTTTGTTATTTTTTCAGCAATCACATTAGTTTTTGTAAATTCAGTTCTAATATTTTTTGCTACCATATAATTTATGAACGTACATTTTTGACGAAAAAATTAGTTTTATATAATATATTATACATGTATTTTGACTAAACAAGTAAAACAAATTTAACAAAGAATAACATGAGTACACATTTTACCATCAAGGAACTTGATTACAGCCCCAGGGACGCAGTGCTTTTCTGTTCGTCGTTACAAGATCGGTAAATACTTAATTAATAATAACGAGAATAATATCTAAGAAGATTGCATTATTTGTTACAAAAAATATAGAAAAGTGGTACCCCCCCCCCCAAGCACCTAATAAATACGTCACGAAAGTGGCCTATAATATGTACCCTGCAGTAGGGACCATGACAGAATTTTTTTTGGTTTTTACAAACCTATATTATAATATATGTACTGATACGCTACGTCATAATATGCAACTACAATGAATTGTAAATATCTGCTGTCGAATAGGCTTCTTAGTACCTGCGAATCAATATGCGACGTGAAACCTATCGCTGTTTGATGAGACAAACAAAACTAATGCCATTGGCCTCGGTCGGAAACGGACTACGATGCGTTTCGACGGACTGGGAGTGACGAGGCTCGTAAATATAATATTATTCTATTTATTACGTATGCAAGACGCGTTTTGCCGACAGCCGTACAACACACTCGCTAACTGCGTCACAAAAAATTGTCTGGCCACCGTCTTCCTTTGATCAACGAATCATACCTAATGTCGAGGTTAACAGCTCGCGAGCGTACCTAACCTTTGTGTACGCTTGGTGGTCACCGCAATGACCACGGTGCAAATTCGGCGACCGCGGTCCATATTGTATACCCTACGCCCACGACAGAAGGAGATCCAGAAGTCACCCAATGGGGGGGGGGGAGGCTGGGGAAATCGCCACTGACTCACGATATCGACCAACCGCGATATTTTCAATCGTCGCGGTCGGTCCAGGAAAACGTCGGTTTTTCGTCATTTGGCAATCTAGAGCTTCAATAAGACCGTTGCTCGTTTTTTTTTTTTTTTTTAAATTCACCAAATAATATAATGTCGTATTTTTAACACAATAATATGATCAATATGTAATATAAATTCAAGCTTATTTCATACCTATAAATAGTTACATTTTATTTGAATAAATGACGGTGACATTTGTAGTTGTAACTATTATTATTACCGTTACTTAGTAGTATTAATTAGAAATAAAAATTATGTTAATTTTATGTCGGGAATGTCATTTACAATAAATACAAATCGCTCTTTACACAAGATTTTTGTGTCTTACAATGTAATGTTATCTAACCATCATAAAATAAATTAACTTAAGTTCAGATAGGTAGATAAGTCTAGTAGGTACTAAAATTACCATGTTATTTGATTTATAATTGTTACCTAATTTCTCAGAGATATTTTACTTTGTTATGGTTCTCATAAAAATAAAAAAGGACATTTATTTATTTAGCATCATTAATGCAGTACTAATATATATCTTTAAGTTTTTAAATATTTATATTATTTTTTCATAATTACATGATTTAATTAAAAAGTATAAAATGTATAGCACTGATTTGTGCATTAAATAGGTACCACTAAAATGTTCAAAAAATAAATATATACATTTAAATTAAATACTTAGGTATAGGTACAAATAAATAAATACAATTCAACAATTTAAATTTTGTTTTTATATTAAATACCTAATAATATTGATGATTGATTATAATATTATTATGTGTAGCATATATTATAAATTGTATTGCACATTCCGTATTGTATGTTTCAATATTCACTCAAACGTAAATTAGATCGAATATCTGTTAAAAAAATGGCCAGATATTTTTATGTATTACTTGATGAGTGAAGATAATATCTACTGTTAAATTGTGCACAAGAATAAAAAAAAAACATAACAATAGCTATGTACCTATTGTATTTTTTAAAAATTTTTAAAAATATACATAGGTACCTACCTAATAATATTGAAAATGTTCCGAACATGCAAATATAATATGCAATAGATATCAAATTTTGCCCATTTACTTAATATATTAAGTTTAGATTTAAATGTATATTTTACATAGGTACTTATATAATAGTCGTTTTTTTACATAATTAATAAAAATATGTAAATGCATAGAAACTAATATTTCAATAAATTATTGATATTTTTATACTAATAACTAATATAACTGAATTGTATGCTGATTATATATGTAGTTACTTTAAATCATAATTACCTACCCGTATTATGAATTTATCAATTTTCGGTGTAACTGAGAAATGTGGTCGCGGGGTATTATATGTACCTTATACTATTATGCTTTTATGTCTCTTAAAATTGAGTAAAATTTGTATTATTCATAGTTCATTGATACACTTTAAAATGCGATATGACATACAATGTGATATTGTGATATCATCGATAATGTAAATAACACTGCATACCTGCACTATACATGATTTCTTGATTTTCTATAATTTTCTATTCCTTTGCTCGTTATATTTATAATACTATAGTACCTTTATCTATAAACAATTGTAATCTTTTTTTTTACTTTGGAGGTAGGGAGAGGGATTAAACTCCATTATACAGCTTTCACCCCGCGTATCTATACCTACGCTATATTACTGATTATTTCTGAATCATTTAACAGTTATTATTAGTGAATAAATGACATGCTTTATATTGTTACTTATTGGTACTAGTACTATAGTAGGTCCAATAATAGCTATAAAACGTTGTCTATATCTGGTACCTCAGTTACCAAAAGGATGATTTTTATATTAATAATTAGATTAAACACATAGTTACACCTAGCATAGACGGAAATCTATTAAAATTTCAAGGGGGAATAACATTATTATTTATTAACATCAATGTGAGCCCCCCGATAAACTAAAAAGTAGGGGGCTCGACGGAATTTGGGGGGGACGGGGCTAAGCCCTCTCCAGCCCCCCCCCCCCCCCCCAACGACACCGGATAAAATTTGACGTGTATTGAAATAAAATGTTTGTATAAAATATTTTACTTTATCAATGACTTAGTGGTAGCGATACACAAGGCAACCGGTGAAACGAGATTACTTCGGCACACGTATAATATGTTGCACTTTTGCAGGCTGAAAGATTATTATTATAAACTGTGTAAAGTAATCGAAAACAGTTATATAATAATATATGCGGCGAGACTCCGCGATAATACTGAAAAATAATTGTAAGATACACAGGTTTGGGATATATAATTTATATTATACGTAGGTAGTATAATATGTACAATGTAATTATTATTATAATAATAAAACATAAATACTGTTAATGGTGGATCACACCGTTAAAGCATTTTTCATTGTTTTGTAAAAACATCTTAATACAACCTTCAAATGGTGTTAAATGTTTGAGATAAATTCAGATATTTTAGCTTATGCGTTGAATGTTTAAAATAATAATTTAAGGTTTCTGCATAGTACCTACATAATCATAATATGTTTAATAATATAGGATCAGTAAATTATAAATTATAAATAACAATAATGTAGTAGGTAATACATTTGTAGTATGCTAAATAATAAAATCAAAATGCTTAAGACAGTAATAGGTATTGGTATAGTAGTATTGTACACCATAAAACTAATTTATCGTTTAATTTTTAATAACCTCATGAAAGTAAATCGCGGAAATCCGTTATATCTGTTGTAATAATTTTAATGCCTGGATGAGTACTGTTTAATGATCAATTTGAATTACATATGGGTAGTAGCATTTTAATTTATACTATTGAATAAGAAATTAACATTTCCAATAGGAGATTTAATGCATCACCTACACCGATGGGTACCAAATTATAAATAAGTGAGTAGGTAGTAAAGAGATTATTTCAATCATTCATTGAAAAAGACAAAGAACTATCACTCACACGGTTTTTTATCCGATTGTCAATCGATATTTTCTGAAATTGTTTCTTTCACATCTACACAACAAATACGGATGCAATACACTATAGTATTATACTATATTACATTGTTGGTGGTGTCTGCGTGGTGAAATTATTTCATACCATTATATATATTTTTACCCTGGCGTAACAATATTGTTTGAACAACCCACAGATACGTCGTTAGATGTAAGCATTTACTGTTTAGACGTTGGCAAAGTACCCATTTTAGCTTCGTATACCATGCACGTCATAATTGTATTGTTTGATCGTCACCGCTATACTTCTATAGTTATAGCGAAACGTCTGTAACAGTTGAGCCTTTGGTTGGCAAAAAATAGTATAACGTAACAGCTTGGGTTAGTTAATTTTTAAATATTGTTTAAAAAACCGGCAACAACAACATTATTCCGTTTCGAAATTTGTATTTATCTCACGAAATGAAGATAATAAGATTTAATTTTTGTTTTACTATATTCCTTCTTTGCTTTTTCTAAACGGTAAATTAATATGTGCAATTACAATCACAAATACTACGCTTTTAATGTTGACTTTTCACGATTGTGCAACAAAGTTTAAAATCATAGAAATATGAACGTTCAATTATTTCAAGTTATAACCAGTATAGGGAGGATGTGATGGAACTAAACTTGGACACAATGACAATATATTATATTGTTATAAGCATCGAGACAAGAGTCGGAAGTAGGTATAAACTCAACTATTCTCGGAGTAATTTTTTTTCTCGAAACTCGATTCCAACGCATATAGTATAATATAGGAGTCGTAGCGACGTGGAGCTCGAGTATAAATCGTTCGACATTTTCGTTTTGCATAATGCAATATCGTGGAAATCGGGTCGGTGGAGGGTGTGGGACGATCGGGCACATTGCATTTGTCATATTACTATTACAACGACTACAACGCTACAACAGTCGTACTTTATCGTAAGTCGTAGGTCTATATAATATAATATGTGCACCTAACCGTTTTTCTATTTCCTCTTCGCGCATCACATCCGTCGCAATGTTCGTCCCGTAAACTTCTGCTCGCCCACGCTGCGCACTTCTTTGTTATAATTTTTTTTTTTATTCGCTAACCAATTGGCCCCCTCCCTCCCGAGCTTTGGCGGTGGGTGGTTGGCGAAGACGTGTTGAGGGTGTGTGTGTGTGTGTGTGTGATGTGTGATGTGGATCAGACCGGATATGAATGTTTGATAGGTAGCGGCGGCGGCGGCGTATATAGTTACACCCGCTGGCCATAGGACGCGCTCACCCCCGCGACGACGACGATGACTCGCCACCGGCACGACGACAACAGACGCGCGCGCGACCACCACCGCCACCAGTAGCACACGCCACAACGATGGCGTCGAACGCCCATCGCCACCGTCGTCTTGTTCCGGTCGGTCCGACGGCTGTCATGCTTCTGTTGCTTCCGGTGTGGCTGGCCGCCGTCACCGCCGACCTGGACGCGGCCGCTCATTACACCAACCAGTTCGCCGTCCGAGTGGCCAGCGTCAGGGGCGACCACGGACAGCAGGCGGACAGGGTGGCCAGGAAACACGGTTTCCTCAACCGCGGACAGGTCAGTTCCGGTTTTTTTTTTTACATGTGTTTTAGACGTTAGTTACCCACGTATTATACCGTATCTATATACTGGTTTTACGATTGTTATACATAATATTTTTTACTATTATTATTATAAATTTTAGTTTTGAATTTTCCTCTAATATTTAAAAAAAATTGTCGATCCTACGGGTGAAATAAATGGGCGATAAACATCCCTTACAAATCCGAAACTCCGAGGGTCAAAAATCGAGTCTGGTCGGTACTTTGAAATGTTTATGTTTTGATGGCGGTTTAGTGGTTGTACCCTAAACGTACCCTAAACGTATATCGAGAAATAACAGTGAAGTGTTGAAGAAATTAATATACACTTAAGCCAGTACCATTATAACAGAGACTCATGGCTCACAATAATTTTTCATATACCATGATTTATTGTTGCTTTCATATTAAACATTTAAACTTTCTACAATAATGATACATGCTAAGGCGAGAGTAGCGAGATTAGTGCCCTCATTCGGACTATGTCTTTTTTTTTTTTATCAGTTACTGAACGCGTATTCATGAGTGCCATCGCGATTTCATAGCTGAAACTTAAACCCATAAAATATACACTCACTCGATGTATCCTAGAAGATTTTAATCACCATAATACTCGCAGTTACCAGAAAACTGGTGTAACGGTCAGATTTTACTCTCGTCATATATATTAAAATAAAAAAATCCTTCCTCTCACGTAAGTTTAATGATCCTAAGATGTTAATGTTTAATTAAAAGTGTAATAATATCCAGGTAGGTCTGTAGGTGTATGTTGGTCGATGGTGAGACTTTCTAGGATTGATAGCTGGAAATGCGTCTATCGCTTACCTATCAGTTTATCGGTTTTTTAATTCATTATTTTAAACGTAATGATAAAGAATTACAATCGAATTTCAAACACAGTTTTGTATCGGACTTATAGTAATATCTACTATAATAATGAGCAATAAGGGTCCTCTTTAACTTTCAAGTTTAAATTATATTTAATATGAAAAAATGTGTAATAAATTACGTGTTAACACTTGGCATAAGCACCATACACGTTGATATAATAGTATAATTATAATAATAATAAAAAAAGAAATAATGAATAAATAGTTTCAAAAATGAATGCTGGTAAAAGTAAAAGGTATTAAATTATATTATTATGTTATATTATATTCAAATAAAAAAAACCTAAAAATATATTTTTTTGAAAAACCAATTATACCAATGATCTTTATGTAACTTTTAAAGAAGTTTTTTTATCTGAAAAAAGTGACAACAGTACACATAATAATATAATCAAAGGGAAATATTTTCCTTTTTTTAAACTTCTGTTATATCTAAAATGCCATTAGGATGGCACTGTATGAAACTTTTAGAGTTTTTTTAATGTTTGAATTTTTTTTTTTTTTTAAAATATTGTGTAACCTCTTTGAGTACAAAATTGAATACAAAATTGAAATTCATATAAAATATTGTCTTTGTTTTTCAGGAAAAAAATGATCTTAAAACATTCAAACCATTAACTTAATTTATCTTTTTACTTCATACTCACAACATCTAATTATTGTTGTCTTAAAAGTAATGTGCTTACAACATAATTACAACCCCTTCATTTTCCATCTTAATATACACAGTTGTAGTTAGTAGTTAGGCATTTATAAACTTGTACCCCTATTTGTTATATACTTGTATTTAACATTTGGTATTACCGTATTTCGAGTAACGTAGGTATAGTTTTATTTCAGTTAAATCTGTTAAACATGATGGTACTTCTATAACAATCATTGGATGTTTTTATGATATAGAATAACATTTTTTAACACATCTTTAAGGGAGACAAATGCAATACAGTAGGTAGGGAAGAATTTAATATTATATTAATTAGTAAGTATACCAATTATGAAAAAATAATAATGTATTCATATCACTCCAAAAGTAATGATAAAAAATATGCAAAATAATATTACGATGTTCAATTAAATGTTTTTTTTTTTTATTTATTGAAATATCAACAGATATACCATTTATTACGATAGTCGATTAAATATTAAGCACAATGTAAATAATTAACATGAATTATTAATGGGAGATAAGAGAAAAAGGTAAAAAAAATCAAACAAAGGAACCAGAGGAATTTATTAAAGAAGGCATTACATTAATGATGGGGACTGAGGAAATAAATACCTTATAGATATTCATTTAAACATCCACTATACGAGTATTCTAAATATTTTGATCAGATATTTAGTTTCAATATTTACTACATAACTATAAATTTAGACTTTTGACAAACTTAAGTATTACTATAACCGTTAGTGTTATAGTATCCTTACTTATAAAATATGTATTATACTAATATCATATTATTAAGGTTCAAATAGTATACCGCATATACCTACATCTTAAACACTTGATAAATATTATAGTTAACTTCATTTAACCGTTGAATATTGACCGATTTTAGATTTATTGGTAATGTAATGTAGGTAACAAATACTTAAAATTTCAAATCCCCCACCCCATAAGAGAAATACTAATTTAGAGAAATATGCATAGTTCATATGATTGAATATACTCATAACGCACACGGAAAGTTGCAAAATATTCAGAATTTCAGCACGTGAATAAAAAAAACTTTTGAATTATAGTATCCATTAATACTTACACGAAATATGTTTATGAAGAAACCACATTTCAATTAAATAATTATGAAAATAATGTTTACAGATAACGTAGGTAGTAAATATAGTTTTATTATAGATTTAGTCGTCACAAATCTATAGACTATAACATGAGATAAAATTATATTAAGCTTTTTTCTGTGACAAAAATAAATTGTATTTCATACAGACCATAACCAGAATGATATTTTCTATTGTCAAGTTATTTATTTTACTTTGTGGGTATGTACAATATAGAGTAAACAAACCTAAGTTAGAGTGAAGTTGTCTTCTAAAATTGGAAATATATTAATATTAATATATAATATATTATGTCATCTAACTATTCAAGTATTTTTTACATTTAGTGACTATTGTTAATTAAACCTAAAATATTACGTTTTGAAAACGCATATTCCGTTTCAGTCGAGGTCGTGTGATGGTAGTGTGGGGGAGGGTAAGTAATCAACATTTTTATTTGTCTTCAGTTTACTTTTTGATACCAACATCAACTCGTTGTACAACACTTTCAGTAAGTACATTGCTAGACAACATTTGATTTAAATTTTCAATTAGAAAATTGTATTTTAGATTCTAAGAGGAGCGATGAATGTATACATTATAATGGTTTTAATTATGTTTAATTTTTATTTTCCTTATTATTGCCTTTGGGGAATTTTTAATTGCTTCCATCGTCATTTACTCAGGGCAGTGTCATCAAAATTTGCTATTTATTTTGTAGATAAGAATGAAAACTTTAGTCTTAGTTCTATTTAACCTTTTGTATGATTACAATATTTACACTAACTATTTATACGTTTAATACAAACTTCAAATTGTTTAATAAGTACCAAAAGTAACATTTGTCTGAATCCATTTATTTTATAATGTGTGGGTAAATTAATATTATTATAATTTATAATATTTAAGTATCCTATTCCGTCAATAAACGACTTTTTTCACTCGTGTATCGAATATCTTACAAAATTAATTGATCACACAAACTTATTATGCAACATTTATATTTTGTACGATTTGTATACTTTTCTAATTCAATTATAATCTATTAATTCACATAATATGACGTATAAACTATAAGTAATAGATACATTGTTTATCGTATTTTAAGAACATGTACTATTTTATAGCAAAAATGTAACTAAAATGTAATAATATTATTAGGTAGGTACGTTCTTTTTAACGAAACCGTTTTTCATAGTTAATTCTGAAAACCATAATAATTTTGATTCCTAAAATAGTCTTCATACTTTATTTTAATCCAAGGTAAGATATAAAATATAAGATAATAACTATAACTATTAAAAGACAATATTAGTACATTACTAGGTATATTGGTTTTACAACATTCTACATTTTACTACATAGTTATTCAGTATTCTATTATTCGGGTCAAAAAGAAGGTTCTAAGTTACCTATGTTACATTTAGTAGCGTGGTGAACGACGTTTACCTAAAGCAATTGCTTAGCCTTAGAAATTTATTCATTTATTTTTTTAAATTGAAATTTAGGTGGATGAATGTATAATTAATTATTACAGTATTTTGTTCACGCAAAGTTATTGATGACGTTCTATAACAGAAAATCTAAATCAGCATACAGCTTTAAATTATGTATTATACAGTAGCGGGGGTAGTGGTTGGGTAATTTTTCGAATTCTTTGCTTAGGGTTTCAAACATAGACCTATAAAGAAATGGAATGCTAGTCCCCCATACTATACTATTATATTTTCAAGTTTATTATGAATTAATATTTTAAGTATTTTAGTTGTGCTCCTTGAGTTATTTTGTTTATATAAATTTGCACACATCCTAAAATTGTTTCTTGATAGGTACATAAAATAACATTAATACGTATTATAGTAAGAGTAACGTCCTATATGACTCAATAGAATTTAAATTTTAAAATGCGATAATAACTATTTGTTTTAGATTTTACACTTTAAGATTTCTGAAGGATGAGTTATTAAATTAAATATAAAAAATACAAATTTATTATGTTTGGTGGCGCATGTATACTAGATTATTACACTTAACATTTTAAGAAAGTTACATTGTTCAAGTATAATTGGTTTTGTATTAATAAAAAAAAGTCTTTGAATAAATAACAAATGTATTTTGAATTAAAACAATAATATTCAAATTGGCTAATGTAGGTCATTATTATCATTATATATTACAAGTTTCACGTGCGTTGTACATTCAACAATGTATACAACATAAAATAAAAATGTTCTAATATAATTCATGTACTTGTTCCAATGATAAATGTATTACATTTATTATTGTGTAAAGTAATAATAAAACTTCATATACCTATTTACATTTATATCGGTATACCTACCTATGTGGTATGTGTAGGTACTTGTTATACCGGTACCCGCAATGTTCTTTTTTTTTTACTCCATATCACTCTACATTTCTTAAGGGAATCAACTGTTTACGAAGCCATAATGCATAAATTACCTGTATGGACTCGTACAATGTATTAATTGGAGCACAATATTCACAAATGTATGTTATTATATTTCTGGAATATGTTATTGTTGGTAATACATAAAATACGATAGTGAATAACTATAATATGTTAATTTGTATTATACAATCAATAATATGTGATTAAATGATTTATAGATTTTGTATTTCAAATAATAAAAAAGAAAAGAAATATGAAGTTTCGCAACAAAGTATTGTAGGTAATTATTTTTCCGTTATTGACAAATGTGTTCTATAATATTATAATAACTTATGATATTATGTTACAAATGTGTATGTTACGACTCCACATAAATCCACTTGTAAAAATTAAAAAACTAATAGAATACGTTTCAAAATAATATTATCATATCATTAAAACCAACAACAACTAGCTTGTAATAAACGACTTAAATAATCTGAATATAGGATCAGAAGAGACTGGCTATCACGTTTCATTCACTTCAGCACAAGGTAGTGGCATGTCAGTATGCTGTGAATTTCAGATATTAACTTTGAAGATTGTTCTGGGTGGAGCCTGGTAAAAACCACGAGGGCTTACATTTTTCAAATATTTTTAACGGTTGACGATAATCGTCCCTGATGCTCAGAGAAACTATAGAGAAAATCGAAACTTTTTGAAACCCGTATTTATTAAAAAAGACTTTAAATAAATAAAATATAATTGTAAAACAAAATATTATTCTTAATTTTACTCAAAAAATAAGTAACGACTGAGGGGCTATATTATCTTTTAATACAAATAATAGTTCGCATTATTCTTAGATATAGTATACAATTTCATATTCGCAAGTAATCGTATATTTAAAAAAAAATTAAACTATTATCTTAGTTATATTATTTCGTGTTCGGCTATTTAAATATTATTGTATAAAAATGAAATTCTGATAAGAAAAAATACAACACACAAGTAAGAATGCAATTATTTACCTATATATTATACAAATAAAAAGTAATCTTTTTACAATACATTGTTTGATTGATAAGGAAAATTAATCAATATCGTTGTAATACACAATGTTTTTATCAAAAGTATTAACAGTTTATAAAACAATTTAAAAACAGTATTAAAAATTAAGGTAAAACTTGAAACTATACATCTCTTCGTGTGTGGTTAGGGATGGTTTGCACAAGTACTGCAATCAATGTAAAAAATAATTTTTTTTTTTAAATTATCAAAGGGTCTGTTTTTGTTTGGTATAATATACATTAAAAATGTCTGATAGTACCCAACGATTACCAATGTACATGTAGAACATTAGCAACAAACGTAAAAAGGTATTGGTCAATGGACACCCTTCTAAACCTTTAAGCAAATATTGCAGAGGATATCATTATATAATTGAGGGTTGATAACTATTATTAGGGAAATTTGTTTTTACCTAATCGCAAACCCAACTAATACCTACACCGTATACAGAGTATTATGTTAATAGCTATAACCTTTGGCGAGACTATAATATGTTAGTAGTGAATACATCTTTTTGATGTTTATTCCTATTTAGATTCAAATACAAAAGTGAGTAACTGGTAGATTATTCCCGATTTGTACATCAATAATAATTGTTTTAAAAGTTCAAAACTGTTTTATTATTTATTATAGATTTCAAGATGCAAATTCATTAGGCTTAATGAGTTATACAATTTTAATTTATACATTCAATATAAATATGCATCATAAAAAAATCGTATTACGACAGTAATATTATGTAGGTAGGTAGGTATAGTAACAGGTACCTACCAATAGGTACCTACTGGCTACTCGTCTAGATATAAATAATATAAACATTTTTAGTTGTAAAAAATAATCATGTATTAAACATGAAATTAATATTAATTTAACCTACCCTATATTTAATAAATATTATAAATTACTTATTAGTATTATTGTTAAATTACCAATTTAGTATAGCGATTAAATTAGACAGTATTGCAAATTGGGTTTGATTTGCTACTTAAAATAAAATGTTAATTTTGTAACAACAAGTTCAAAATATTATAATACATCTTAAGACAAAATACATTTTGTTGGAATATAACCAAAAAACGGTTATGTAAAAGTACCTACCATTAATTTTCATTTTGTACCAAAAATAATCATAATGTGAAAATGAGACGATGGGAATACCTAAATTACAAATTCTTAAGACAACATATTTTTTCTAAATTATTTGGTAGTGCCTAAATCATTTATCTGACTATTTGAGTGTGTATAAATAAATTAAAACAAAATATATTTATATAAATTGAACTGTTTTAAATAAGATTTTGTCAATTTAAAATTAACTGTGAACAATATTATAATAATGAAAGTATGGTTAGATTATTATAGCAGTTTTGTGTTTTTAGTCAATTATTATGTTTATAAAAAATAAAATCATAAAAATGAAATTTTTTTTATATAATCTCTCAAAGTGTAAATTCTAGGTCCAGTTATTTATTTATTACATACGTGAAATCAAAGCACCGCTTAATTTTTAAATATTTATAATTATTTTATTTTATTATAGTCAAAATCCATAATTTGTGAAAAATTGCATATCTATACATTGGTAAGTACCTAATGGGTATGCATTATTTATTTTCAGATGTATTAATGACATGGTATACCAATCAAAAAGTAAAAAATAAATAGTATAAATATCAGGTTTTTAGTTTTTAAAACGCCAATGTTTTTGTAGTCATTAGTTTTCTTTGATTCTAGGTACCTATACATTTTTAATTAGAAAACTTGTTTTACTCGCATATAACTCTATAAGTATCCACTAATAGTTGAAACACATTTTTTCGGAAATATTTTATACCATAGTAGTTATAGTGCCTAGGTAAGTGAGGTGTAGTGTAATACTAATACATAATATGTCTACGTCGACACTCGTACAACTATCGTCAGAGGAGTCTGTGGTGGGGGCTATATGCAAATTGATGACTATGAAGCAAGTTGATTTGGTGCAATTTCTTAGAGTCAGCATGTTTGTAAATTGTTGATTATGCTACCTTATTCGTTTTTTTAATAATATTTAAAAGTTGAAGATGTTACATAATAGCTTATGTTTAACGTATACCTAGATGACAGTCATTACATTTTCAGCCACTCATGCAAGTTGTATATTTTACATTTGGAACCAACTGCAGATATCCATCTGATCAAGCAATGCTTAAGGTACTTTGGGTGTGGAGCAAATTATATTATCGATAGAATAAAATTAAATAACATAAAACAATTTACATACTTTATGTGTATAAGTCTTATCTATTTGTTTAATCAGACTTCTCAAATTCTAATTATTTTTTTTTTTATTTAACATCAACCAATAGTTTTATATTTTATCAGAAAAATGTATTAACTATAATATTGTTTTAAGCACTATTTTGTATTCTGATAAAATTAAGGAGTAATATTCCTAATCAGTAACCATTAATAACGATTCATTATACCAACATATATTTTCATAAATCGTCTTAAAAATTTTTTATGTCAAAATAAAAATTTCTGTCATTAAGCACTAAAAAATTATTTTCTTGAAAAAATAATTAAGTTGTACATCTATATTGTAATTTATTTATAAATTGTTGTAAAAATACAAGTATTTACTTATACAGACTTATTAATAAAATACATTATAGATGTACGTTATAACTTGTGACGTTTATCATTTAATAAAAATGAACATGCGTGTAAAAATTTCAAAACCACTATATTATTATAGTTTGATGATAAAAGCTGTCATATAAATTTCATTGGGTTCAAACATTGATGTCATGTTGCTTATTAAAGGCCAAAATCGTGACCAGTGAATGATTTTATAAAACTAACACATCGATGAAAATACTATTTTCTTCGATGAACAAAGTTGATTTATTGCTTGATAGGACGTCTCTGGAGAAGCATGAAAGCCAATTTAGGAAATCCCAAGACCATTACGAACACCAAAATGGCTTAAAACGGTTTACATGGTAACGACTAACGTCCATACTCCTTAGTCAATAATGGATAAATATATTTTTAATTTTCACTCAAACAATTTTCTTGAATAACATTACGCTTGCTAGTTAGTAGTTATCTTGCATCTATATAATATTTTATAAAAATTGATGTTTCTTTCTTTCCTTATATCTTTATTTCTTTGTCCTTTGCAGTCTCAAAATCGACTAGACCGTTTTCAATTCAAGGTATATTAATAGATTCATTGAGACTCGGTGAGAGTTTGTAGCTTTGTTTTTCAACCAACATAGCTGTTACATACGTTGCTATTGGGGTAGCTCATACATGCATTTTGTTTCAACACATGAAAATCGAATATTTTTTTGTTTATAATATATATAGAGTTGCCATTGCTTTCAGATAATAAATTAGTATTTATGATTGAATACAATTTTGTGTATCCTTGAAAAACCAATACATGGTTTTTCCATAAGTCGTTATAGTGGAATTAAAAAAAATTGAGAACAATTTTTATTTTTCTACAAAAACGTTCTCATTTTTTTTATTTCAATAATGAATATCATAGATACTTGATATTTTTTTCATCAAATGTTGAAATAGGTATTTTCAATACATGATATAATTTTAAATTTTTTTAAATTATTTTTAGACATTTAACATTTCCAATTTATTTTTGTTTATAATTTTTTAGCGAAGCTATGAATGTATTAATATAACAATGATGTGTGTGTTTTTTTTTGTGCTCTGGATTTTGGGGGAGAAGGGGAAGCATATTAAGTAAAAAGTACAAATAGAAAAAAAAATTATGAAAAACGAGAGTTTTTACTCTAAACCAGTTTTTGCCAAATCAAAAAACGAACAACTGTTTAGATATTTGAAATTCTTTACCACAATGTTTGTATTTGTATTTTATATAGGTGCATACTATAATTTTCAAAATATTTTTAGTCGATTTAAAATGATCTATTTTTTTATTTTTTTTTATTTTATAGCTTATTAGTAACAACTATTATGTCTCGATAACTACAATGTGTAATCTGCATGTCTAACAATGGTAAGTTGTATGTACAATTTTTATGATAGAATCATAAATAAAAAAGTTTGTAGAATATTAATTTAATATATTTTTTTAATTATATTACAATTATTAAGACCTTATAGACAATAATTAATAGACTCTGGAACAATATATTATATATTATATCTATATAATATATTTGAAATTTGTTTATTTTACAGTTCACAGTCTGTGTTATAAAAATTATAATATGATTACTGATTACAATTAAAATTACAGTTAAAAACAACCCATGTAGTTTCCGTCTCTTTATTGTTATTTGTATACAATTTACCAAAGCGGAATTTTGTAATAATAATATCGGTGTTTTATTACATTTTGTTTAAGAACCAACATTATTTTTAGTTAAACAACTTCGTGCTGTTTACTTGGGATTTCTGTTTTAACTATAAAATAGACAAGAAACCAACATTTTACAAGTGCGAAGCATTTGTTTAAAACTTTATTAACTTTATTCTTTTGAAGTGTAATATAACGTGGTTAAGCTATTCGAAGAACCATCAAACCACATACCTTATATTATTTGCTCATCGCTTAAATATGTTTGCAACCGATTTCGTTTGTAGAAATTGAAAATAAGTTTTAAGCTGTATTTCTTCTTTTAATCCATAATTTTCCAAAGTAAACTATTTGAAATATTTTAATTTTGAAGTTATGGGCTAAATACTGAAATAAACAGAAAATGTAGCAAAATACATTTTTAATTTAAATTGTATGAACAGAATATTCTGGAATTAATGTTACACCATATAAACGTAAGGAAACAATTTTCCTTTAACGTTTCTTACAATACTGGATCAATCGAATTAAGAAATCTTCTATGGATTTCTCTTATAGGTAACGATAATTGGGAGGAATGAGATTTTCTTAGAAAAACTAGAATGTTCATTTTGACTTGAACTGAAATGTGCTGAATGCTTTTCCTTTTATCCCAAAAAGCCCTCTTCTCCAACCAATGCCTAATTCATTTAATGCGATTTCCCCTTAAGATTAGTTTTACAGGATATCTTCTTTAAATCGATTGCGTTCTAAATATTATGTATTTTAAAGGTCTAACGGGATAATATAACTGCGTAAACTCTAACGTAGCTAATTGCAATTTTTAATAATCTATGAAGTTGAGAAATATGATAAGAATTTTTCTACTTATTACTATTTTGGTACCTATACTTATATATCATGACTCTTCGTCATTTTAAAGTATTTATAGCAATTGTTTTTATTTTCATATATAGTATAGAATGTTCGTATATATTCATATATACTCAATGGTATTATGTATAATGTAACAATATGGTTACGTACCTACAGTTGCATTATGGTTTTTATTTTTCGGGACTTTTGAATTAATATTTTTAATATATTTAATTGTGATCCTGATATTATAAATACATTTATATTATTTAAAGCAATATCAACAATTTGATGGTTTATCAGTCACTTGTTTTCACTACTCTCATCAATAGACACTATTTTAGAGTATTGTTTTATTATAAGCTTGAATGCAACATTAATAAATTCATCACTAATGAAAACACCGACAATCGACTTACATGCTAATAGTATAACATCCTTAACCACCACAGACAACATTCCGCTCAAAGGTGTTTCACGATATTAAAAGAACGATTAGACTAAAAAAGTACCGTTCAATCCTGACAAATCCTTTGTCAAAACAAAAACCAAATTAAATAAAATAAAACCTACAATTTTCCACTGATCTAACATCAAGTAAACAGGAGAAATTTCGGGAAACGATTATCAACAGTCTATGGTCAACCTGTCTTGAGAGGAACCTTCTATAATATGTATGATATGCAGTGTCATAATTTCTTTCAAACACATATTATTTATTTTAACCGCAAAGCAAGGAACAAACAAATTTAGTGTGCTACTTGATATTTTCAATGTTTCACGGGGAAAAAAAAACATTGAATCATGTAATAGGTAATATTATAATTAATATTATTTGTATTATCATAATTATGATATAATGTGTTTTTAAAATTATGATTTAAAGACATGATGAAGAAGGTTTATATTTTAATGTTCAATCAATCTGTTATATTGATCATCTGTTGCTAGGAGTGGCTAACAAAAAATCTGATAAAAAAAAATGTATTCGAATTGTGTAAGATAATTTTTATTCTGGTTACTATGACAATGTAATTTCTAATATTCATTGGTTTCCAGGGGAAACCTAGGAACAGTAACTTGAAATTATAACATTTTAACATTAATTAAATGTTTGTAATAGTTTGGTTGACATGGAAACTGTAATGCAAAATAGCTGACCACTCGTAGGTAATCGGTCAGAAAAAAAGTTGTGTAAGTCCAAAATCATAATAATAACTACATAATATAATAAAACATCATACTCGAAATTCTATAGGACCTAAACTTTCAATATTCAAAATCCAAAAATGAGGATTGGAAAAATAAATTGTATATAATATATAATAAATAAATAAGTCATTGTACGTTTATTATTATTTAATCATTTTAATCCATTTGTATTCATGTATTTTGCTTACAATCAAAAAATGTTATCCTCATTAAAAATTAAAAATATTATTATAACAAAAGTATCTGCACCCAATGGCCACGCTTCCAAGGGTTAATTCTTTGAATAAAAAATAAAATCTATGACAACAACATAATGACTCTTAGTGAAATTGTTAGGATTTTGAAAATTCATATTTTTATCTTTTACAATAACAATAAGTATTTTAACATGTACTCATAATAAAAAGGATGTGCACATATTGATATATGCATATATGTGTTTATATTATTTATGCAAATGTATTATATTAAATGTTCAATATAACTTTCCCTAAAGGACGGGATCAGAATGTTCCTACTAACTCCTAGAGCCTGACATAAGAAGCTACCAAATTGAGGTTACTTCAGGTCGACAGTAGGTATATGATACGTCAAAAGTATGAGAGGTCCGAAACTGAATAAACAAACAAAATAGACAAATGACTTTTGGCTGAACTCGTGTATAAGGGCGAAGAGAATGAAGAAAAAAATGTGCAATATAGCCAGTTCAAATTTTCGATGTTGAAAATAAATCTTTCTAAATTTATCGATCTGTTTAGTACGTAAAGCAGGTATAAGTTTTTATTACTTTAATTGTTGTATAATCAACGGATACACATTTTTTTTTTAATCTCAGTAAATAATAGCATGACTTTAGTATTCAGTCCATTTTAATTAAAACTTATGCATTGTCAATTGGATAAATACACCATGGAACAGACAGTGCCGCGAAATAGTATTTAACACAATTTAAATCGTTTTACGAAATTGGTAATTGAAAATTGATTTAAAAATCTGAAATCAAATTAAAACTAACTTTTTATTTATTTGCCTAATGTATTTTTTAAAATGTTTAGGTCAAACAATCATTGAATAAAAGCCACAATTCCTTTTCTTTAAATAAAAATTTTGTAATTTATTTCAATGTAAAAATTGAATTTATACTATTTTCAATAACATCAAGAATGGTTTTCCTTATGAAAAATAACTAGATATTATATATAGGTACACATAACAACGTAGATCAAGTTTTCATTACATTAAAATGTATGTATTATAAAGATTGTTAAATTACGTATTGTACTTGACTGAAAAACAAGTTTTTTAGTTTTATTAATTAATTTAAATTAAATTAAAAACTGAAATGTCATACTATAATGCTATACATATATGCTTTAATAACAAAAAACAATAATTTATTATTATGTACATATATTTGATAATAAACAAAATAAAACAAAATGTGGAAATATGGACCATTGAAATATCGTTTGATCTGCAATTAAACTTTGTTCATTACGATTTTATTGATCGAGTGAGAATCATCTAGTACCTATGTATCAATGTATAAATATAAATATATTGTGCGAGGAATTTAAAGGTTGTGTTGTATTGTGTATACTTTACAACGACGAATACTAAAATGAAAAAAGTTTATACTTTCAGTCGTATATTTTGTTTTTCGATTTCGGTTGTAGGCTGTACATTTCATACATTTAAATTGAAAAAAACTTTATTTTGTATTATAGCTGCTGACTTAACGGTATATTCTATACATTGAAAATATTGATCGTCAAAGTATATGATTAATTATTATTACTAACTCTACATAGAATGTATATTATAGAATATGTTAATTAAATAATATGTAATCCCTAAACATTGTATTGCGTAATTACAATAAATAATACATTTAATTAATATTACCTGCATAAAAGTATGATTTAAATAGAAGTCTATTGTATCTAGTTAATGTTAAAAACAAATAATAATCTGCACTTTGTATAGCTATTATTATTATATTTTTTTCGTTTAATTTCTGAAAAATGAGCTGTTGTGACATGTGATGAAAACGTTTAGATATATTATTAATAGAAGAATGATTTGAATATTTATTATGTTTTGTAGTATTGTCAAATTAAAATAAATGTTCTAAATTTTACCAGATAAATCGTTGATAAAGTAACTTAACCTACTATACACAGGTATTTTTATAGTTTCATAAGTTAAGTTTTTTATAGTTTCAAATATAATAATATAATGATTTTTGTAGGTGTAAATAAACCACCGCACAAGATACAAAAAAACGATTGCAAGGCCAAAATCTGGTTATTCTCGACTCTTCGTGTTAAGGAATTCCTTTAATCATATTTTATATACGTCCTTATTCATAAAAATTAATATAAATATTTTTTTTTTGGTTTTTTCTACGTCTTAACAATAATATTGTTATTAAATTGTATTATATTAGTAAGAAGGAGACTAATATTTATTCGTGTGAAATTTTCAAAGTAGTTTTTATTTTATATCATTATTTTTCTTTTCTCCCTTGGGTACCAATAAGACAATGCTTTTGGACTGAGATGTAATGAAATTACACTTTTATTGGATTCAACTGACGTGGATATTAAAAGTAAATTTTGAAAATATTTTGTGTTCTCCACTGTTTGAATTTCAAAATAATAATACGATGTTATTTTAATTATATTTTAAAAACGTTATTTCTATAAGCAATATCAAATTTAACTGGGACGTTTTATTTTAAATTGTATTTGTAAATTAAAAGTGTAAATTTACTATAAAATAAAATAACAAAAATATTAAGAAAAAGTATGCCTAATGCTCATGATTCAGGTTTATACTCCGAGGCTTATAAATCTAAAATTTAATAAAACAACAGTTTTATTTTGTTGTATTTGACTCGAGTATTTAAAATAGGTTAAATTATTGTGAAAAAAGACTGAATTAATATTTAATAGAGCTTAGTGAGTTTGATTTTTGAAGCTTTATTTATATTAAGATGATATTATTAAACTTCCAAGGAAAATAATTGTTCATGTTGGCATTGTCTGGTGACTATCTTGTATGATTTTACTTTGGCCATCAATTGAGTAGACATTTCATAATACACTGTTCAAAAAAAATTTTTACAAAAACAACTTTACACTAAATTTGTTAATTTTTTTTTGATAAAAAACAAAACAATAACAATAACAATTTATTCTTGAAAATAATTGATGTGAAAAAAAAAAAATTAAACTGTTATACGATAATTTTATGACCGTTCCTAGTTGTATATTAGTTTTAGAAAGAAATGCTATACAATAATTCTATATTAACCAAGACTCCAATTACTTTGTGATATTTATTTATTGCGTATATAGTAAATAATATACTATAACTAATATAATAATATGTTCATGCTAAGGCGATATAATTGAGATAAATATTCGGCTTCGAATTCCAATCAGGTTTTTGGTACCTATTAATTTCTCATAATACATAGACTTAGTCAATATGATAATTTAATGATAAGCTTATGTATAATAGCCTTACGCGTAAATATGTAATGTATGCGTTACGGTTCCAAATCCGAAAATGAAAAAAGTTTACACTTTGGTCATATATTTTGTTTCTGATACCAAAAGTATATTGTGAAAATCTAAATTGCAAAAAGTTTGTTTGTCACTGTTTTGGTTTTTGACAATGATCGACGATATTCACTATCAATATAGCAAAATTAAAATTTACATGTCTATTATATTGTATACGTTGTGAAATAAAGTTTAAATATTTACTCGTTAAAATTGTAATATAATAATATTTTATGTATTTAGCACTTTGAGTAATGGGAATATTGTAACAGGGGCAAAATATTAAAACAATTCATTTTACAGTCTTAGGAAGAAAGTTAATTATTTAAAAATATTCGTTGTTTGGTTTTAAAAATAGTTTTAGAGCAGCAAAGCATTTCATCAGTTTAGCAGTAGTTTATTGGTAGGTTCATGTTGATAATCAATTTAGATTTTGTGTGCAGTGACGAATTCATTGATATTAGGTACCTTATATGTAATGATGTGAGTTTTGTTTATTTCTGTGTCTGTCATGAGTTTTTGGGATCGTAATAATGTTACGGTTTTTAACTTTGAAGGTAGTTTCTGGTAGGTAGCAATTAGGACATAGATAATATTTATTTTTTTCGTGGGGGATGGGCGCCAAGAGTAAAATATTCTCAATACTTTTCGTAATATTAGGAAAACCAAAAAAAAAATAATTTTAATAAAATATTCATTTTTACGCAAAACCAGTATTTGATAAAATCGATGTTGTTTTTTTGGTGTAACTCAAAAATGAATAATTCGTTTTTACAAAGTAGACATGAAAGAACTTTAACAAAATATTTTGGCTCTGTTTTTATATGTTACTTTTTATAGTATTTTAAATTGTCTACTTTACCTAATAAGTATTTATGATTTAAGTAAATATGATATAATTTTTGATTTTTGGTAAAAGAGCTTGGGTATTTGTACGAAATTCCACATAAGTTGTGACTTGCTTATAAACCAATTAAAAAATCGAGAATGCATGAGTATTATCTTTTTTTATTACCGTTTGAAGTTAGAATTTTGATGAAATTCGTCAAAATCTCGAGTTTAAAATATTTGTACCTAAGGTTTGAAAATGTAATACAAGGTTTCTCATAAGCTTTTTTACGATAATATTATAGAAGCGAATTTGAGCGTATTTCTAATAATATTTATTGGTAGCGTCTGAAGTTTAAATGTTGACGAAATTGAATATTTACTCATAAAATAACTATTTCTCATCAAACGATTTTAGTTTTGTTTGTTGCAATTTAGATTAATTTTAAGCTATTGACTATTTGTACCAATATACCCTGAACCTATTCGTACCGTTATATCTATATGGTAAGTCATTTATTTACTCAACAGTCAACAGTTCAAAAATGATATGCAGGGTGATTCACAAAGCAAGCTTTTCCCAAATTTTAATGATAAAGTTAAATTTTTCTAAAAATATCTAGTTATTATTGAGTGGATGGAAAAGTTATAGTTAAAATAACTAATATAGTAAATTACTAAAGATATTGGTACCTAACTAATTACACGTACCTATATTGATTTGTTGTATTAAATCAGAATTATTTTATAAACGATATTATAATATGCTTGTTACCACGTTACAGGGATAAAGACGTGAAGTTTTCGAAGAATAACCTTTATCCACTCAAACCTTCGGCACCTACCTATAATAATGCCCTTATAGAAAACATTTATTAAAAAAAAGTCATGAATGCTTTTGTAAAATGTCATTTACTCAGTTAGGTATGTTTTCTAAATGCAATAAACTATAAAGTATTATCGATTGTTATTCAAATTATATAATATGTTATATCCATCAATATTAATAAAAGGCAATGTTTTCGTGTGTGTTTGTAAGCGATCTACAGTCAAGTCTATCACACTCTTGGTTCTGAAATCTGTTACATCAGTAATCCTAAATAGCACACCTCAATGACATTTATTTTTAAATTTTGCATTTTAAAGAGAATTTTGCACTATGATTTGTTAGCTCACGAAAACGAATATTTTTTTTTGCTTGTACAGTCTATATATAGTGAACATCAGTTACATGAAGAAAACAGTTAGGTATTATAAATATATAATATTTTAGACCTGTATTTTGTATGTGGTAAAAATAACCTTAATACCAGTGTTAAAAGTGCGTGGAGTTAACATACATTAATTCAGTTATATCAGGGGTAATTCCAGGAAAATTTAATTTGTCACGGGAAAGACCATACCAGATCAGATCACTTAGTTATTAATAAAACACTATAACAAGTCTAACCAATATTTGAATTAATAATTTTTGTTTTCTAAAGCACGCTTTGTATATGAATATGTTTAGTATGTTTAATCAAATAAAGTTAGATTTTTATTGGTTATTGAATATATGATCTGAAAAACTTAAGCTAATAGATGACAATATTGTTTAATCTCATTTAAATTTAAATATCCTCTGAGCTATACAAATCAAAACATGTCCATTTTGTTGAATATCGTCTTATATAATATTATGTTTCCGAAATCTTCCATTTATTATAACAACGATTTACATTTTAACAAGTATATTTATGCTAAGACTTAAGGAGCCGTTATACCCACTTATGTTGTCTCCGACTTTCTCAAAACAGTAAATTTTACGTTCAGAATAATCCTTTTAACTCTGTTATTTTTGATATTAGAGTGCATTGATCTATTACTATACAGTTTAAAGCAGTACTTAAATTGAGTGGAGATTTGTTAGTAGAAGTCTCTAAATTGTTTAAAAAAATATTTTAGTGTACCCCTTCTATTTATCTATATCATAATCAATAAGGCATTTAAATCTTCAAATGTACAATTTTTAAAAACTTTTGGATTCTCTTAAAATTTTTCCAATATAAACATTGACTAAAATATAAGATTATTATACGTTTGGTTTATTTTAATTTCTTAATTAAATCAAATTAAGAACATTTTAGAATAGTAAATTTTTTGTAAACATTAAATTACTCATATTATCTTGATTTAACATTTAAATATAAATCAAAACGTTGGAACCCGTATAATATTCTTACCGAATAATTAGCTTGTTAGTAAGACGGAAATACACATGTGGGTAAAATGTCCTCTAAAGAAAGTGTCCTACATATTATTTAAAAACTTTATGAAACACAATAAACTATTTTGTTACAGATTGGAAGCCTTAATGAATTTTATTTGTTTGAACATCAACACGTACACAAAAGATCAATTTACGTCGATGAAAAATACCATTCTCGTCTAAAACTTGATCCACAGGTAATATAAACATTATTCATTATAATTTATATGTAGGTACTTATTATACTTACACTTGTATTGCTTCAATATATTTTATTTGTCTATTAAATAAGTATGATAAGTGACAATAATTTATTATAGAAACCTATCAACATGTTTGCTTTTTAAGTTTTTGCTAACTCTTATATTTTATATAATTTTAATATTAGGAGTGACCAAGTAGTTTTTTTTTTGAATAAACTTCGAATGTGGTAACATTTGGTTTATTTTTTTCTTTATCGAAACTCTATATTAAATTTCCTTATTCAATTCATATACTGTGTATGGACTAACAAGTTTAAAAGAAATGTACACACATATATATATATATATACCCACACTAAAAGACAATTCATATGTCAGTTGGAATTCATAAAAAATAAATCGAAATCCCAAACAATAAATCCATATCAAAAAGTAACATATTTTCCATCATGTGTACCTACGAAAAAAAGACTTCGCAAGAAAAGAAATGAAAAAAATGTTGAGAAATTCACCTTAAAAACACATACATAGTAATATCCTAAATTTGGAAACTTTTAGTTTTTCAATTATATTAACCAATTGGTATACAAAATAAACTCAATAAAAGTGTACAAATAGTTTAAAAAAAATTGTTTCAACCATCGTAAAAACAACTTTTGGAGTAGATTTATTAAAATAAATAGTTCACACTACTAACATAAATATTTCTGACATACCTATTTATTTTGTTTTGATTACAATATCTTTGATTTAAAATGTGTAATAACAATAGATTAAAAACTATTCTCAACCAAAGTAAGAAATGAATGGTATAAGGCCAGCTTATATATTTTAGGTTTTGAGTAGAGATATGTATGTATTTGTTTTACAATGATGTGTGTGTGTATTTTTTTTTAAATATATTTAATGTAGTTTTTATATATTAATTTATAAATAATATTTATAATAATTTTAGTTATTTTGTTGTATTTCCAAAAATACTATTTGAAGAACTTAAAACTTTTCATTACTGCGTAGTCGTATATTATTATTTCTTTTCCACAATGACATTTTCAAAACATTTAGATTAATTTTAAGCTATTTACATCACCATCTGCCTATATTCACACCTTTTTATGGAACTTCGATATTGACTTATAATTTAATTAGCACTAAAAATATATGAAATAAAATTATAATTCTTATATGCAGTTGGTACATAAAATATGAAAACAGTTTTGGTCAACAATTTGTTCAAACTAACGAATTACTAATAGTAAAATAAATGTAGTATGATAAAATATCCTGATGGACTATCTTTGCTCAGAAAGTGACTTCCCGAGTTTAAAAAAAAAAAATATATTTAATACAGATTATGTCATAGGTACAACATTATAATATTATGTATACACATTTTTTCCCCATTTTATTCCGTTGATGTAAGTTGATAAAAAACAGTTATTCACATCATTCTCAACGTTAGAAAACTTGATTAAGTTCGCCGTTGTATAATTAAACCCATGACATTGGGATTGGGAGGATATGCCGACGCACGAAGTCGCGAGTCGGGGCAAAGGAGAAAAGATGGAAAAGAAACGTTTATAGAATTCCATACACTTGTTTTAATATTGTTGCCCGTCAAGGCGTGAAAATAATGACATTATAATCCCATTTCTTAAATTCTGTCGGGACATCCGGAAAACGGCTCCCGGAGTGGTTTTTGTGTGCACATAAGTCCGCGACAACGGGGATGAACAAGATTGATGACGGTGTTTCAGAGAAATGAAGGGAAAAACCACTGAGCTTTTGTCTGCAGTCCGGTAACAACGTACAAACTAATGTAATTGGATGATCCCGGAATTCCCTGAAAATTCCGTTTTAGAATTTAATTTAAATATTAACACACGGCATTCATAAAGTCGAATGATACGAGAAGCTACAGGAGTTCGAAAAAATAGACTGAAGAATAGCATGAAAAAAAAAAAATAAAGAAATTATGAAAAATAAAAATCCACCCCGGACGTCCGGATTCAGGAAAATGTTTCTGTCCAATGACAATATTTATACCCTTCTCTCTCTTTGCCTCTCTTTTTATTTTCTCGCTTTTTTTTGTAAACATAGCTGGGTCCAGAGTTTCATGGGCGTTGAAATGTGCTTGAAAATGTCAAGCTGGCCCAACAGTAACATTTTCAATTTGCCTTAAATTAAAACTTTTAATTTAAATTATATAATCTTGTATTTCGTATATATATTTATGAATTATGGTCTGGAATTTAACGTTAATAAATAAAACAATAATAATAATCAAATTAAATGTTCTATAATTTAATTAGTACGTGAAAAACAACATTAACTATTTTCGAACTATATATTATATTAAAAGAATCTACAAATATTAATTTTATTATTTTAAATTTGATTTATAAAAGTGTTATTTTATTAAAAATTTGACAGTTTTCAAAATATATCATAATATATAAAATTAATATCTATAAGAAAGTGTAAACATTTAATATTTTATTTGATTTAGCCTTTTATTTTGGTTGAATTTAATACCTATTATTTTAAGTTAAACAAAATAGTATGTACTAAGAATTAATATTTAATAATCGTAAACTAATTTCTGGTCACGTGGCACTGCTGGGAGCCTTCCTATTATTGATATTTTATGTCTAATGTTCTTATGTCACCACACTTGCTCATTATACCTTGTCTGTTGTATAGATTGTAAATATTCTTTTTAAAATAAAAAAATAAAAAAAATAATCGTAATAAAGAATTTTTTTTTCAATGATTTCAAGTATCTTAAAATGTAAATGCACAAATGTTATCCACGACGTTTATTATAATGATATCACTAAGCTGATAGCGGCAGTTCTTTCACACGTGAGTGCATCGTAATTGTTGTCTAGAATCATTTATGTTTTATGTATCATGTAAGTTCACTTTAGATTGTTAGTTAATTATTATAGTTTGTATTTTGTATATCTATTACTATATATTTTAAAAGGCTTTGCTCTTTTTTTTACTTATATATGATTTACAAAGGAAAATTCAAGGTTGGTATACATGTTATTAAATGGGTACCAAACTCCACCAACAATGTATTTTATTGTTAAACTATTACACTATTACACTGGAGACATACTTTATAATATGAGGTAGGTTGAATTAATTGCTGTGAAAAAAAATCATAACATAAACCTATTTGATTTATTAATATCATTTATTATGATATTTTATCAAGAATATTTAATTATTAATATTAATTTAAAAGTGAATACCGACGTACCGTAAAAATAATTTGGATATAAGTATATAACCATATAGGATCTTGAAATATATAGTTTAAAATTAATCCAACTATTTTAAACAACCCAATGTATATAGAAAATAATAATATAATATGTAATGGAGAAAAGTTTCAAGTCTCTGTCAACATTTTTCGAGTTTAAAAATAATAAACAAAATAGGTTTTTCTTTCACATATTAAATTTCTTCGACATTCGAATTGCAGATGCTAATTTAAACATACTGAGACACGCGTTATATTATAATATTTTGTCATTACTGTAAAAACAATTTTTGAGCTCTTTGACTTTAAAAAAGTCAAACAATTGAAATATCTATAAATATCACCAAACGCCAAAATATTTTTTAAATTATAATATGTCTAAAAATACTAATAATTATATATTTTAGGTAAAGATGTAAGAATATATTTTTGAATTACAAAAAAATAATTATATATTATATATTATATCATATTATATTATATTATATTATTAATACTAGTTATTAATATAAATTTCCGTAATTTGTATTCAGTTTTACTTCATATTTTTAAAAGTACCTACTGGGGAATTTTATTTTTGACTTCCTCATAGTACAAACAAGATCTATTTATTTCAGAAACCTCCCTCAAAAATGTAAATAGAAGGATTTTCACTGCACCAAAAGTTGATGACTAACTCAAACAAAAAAAATAAACCACATGATTTTAAAACTATAATACATTCATAGCCTCACTCAGGATCTTAAATGTAAATATTGATGACTATATGTATATCGGTATTTATTTATTTTTTAAACTCTTAATACGTGTTTTAGTTTTTAAACAATAATGCTCGTATACAATATACATACATTTTTAATCTTGTATACTAGTAAATATTATACATGCTGGTACTAAAATGTATACTTTTTTTTTGGTCGTCCATTTGGTTTTTGAGTAATATAAGAAGAGTCTCAAAACTTATAAGTTTCATAAACGTCTTTTAACGATTGAAAATTGTCTACAAACAAGTTATAATATGGAAATTGGAATATTTTTATAATCTATGCTGTTGGTTCTTAGTTTCTAACTTATAGATAATAGCTAACAGATATCCATCAATATGAATTTTCCATGACTTCAGGTTATTTTTTTCCACAGACAGCTGTCGACCGTTCTAGTTTTCACATGGATTATAAACTAGTAGACAAGCTACTACTTACTGCTGTAGTTGGTAAGCTAATTCGCTAAATTAGCCAATTTAATGTTTCAGGATACCGAGTTCTGTTTCGCCTTGTTGGTCGTTGTATTATGTACTTACGAGTTATGAATTATCCACAATCATTTTAATGTACCTGAATAAACATTTCAAATTTCAATAACCATTATATTATATTTGGATATTTATTTCTGATGAAGTTTAACATTTATGTTTGTTTAAGTATACTCCTCCTGCAGACTAATTTGCTATTCAATTTCGTAATGTTAATCGTTTACGCATACATGCATAATCCTATGTGAGTTATTGATGTGGTAACCACTTTATTGATTCAGTTTATGTGAAAATGATTCAACCAGCTCATGTTTGTTCATATTATTTGTACTCGAATTGTATATTGTATCTATGCACGAGTGCTCGTTTGTCGTTTTATTTATATGTGTGATATACTGGTATACATCTAGCATTGGTATAGATATTTAATACTTAACTGGTTTTTTTTTTTAGTTTTCAATCTTTTTTAGGCTGGTCTGAACAATACTAGTTGTTATCATTGTTATTTTTTTTATGTGTCCGTCAACACTTTTTGGAACAGTACAAATTTATAGATTTTCTACTTTAATATCTTTTTTTACTTTGAATACTATATACTTTTTGGCAAAAATGTATTCAATCTACTGAATTACTAATAGTAAAATATATTACTTTAATAACAATATTAATATATCATAAAAAATACTTAGTAATATACTGTTTTCACTTAGAATAGTGTTTTCGTATGTAATGATTTATCATTAAATACAAATTTAGCACACATATATTACAGTAAATTACTCAATTACGAAATATACTCGACAACTACAGCAGAGAACGGTTGTCTAATTTCCCCTTTTTTTTATATCGTTTATTATTACTTTATTTTCTTGAGACTACACGTTTGGGTAAAAGTCAAATTTAAAGTGACGCATTGCCAGTATTGTACTTATATATGAATTACATACCTGAATTAATTAAAATAAAACTGGACAATATTTTGAATAAGTAAGAAAGTAAAAAAACGTGAAAAAAAATCATTCTTCTTTGCTCTTGTTTTTTACTGGTGAAATGCACAATGATTTTATTATATGTCAACATAACTATACCTACTGATTACTACCTATGTGTTTTAAAATTGTGGTTATTCCACATTTTAAGTTTAATTTATCAACATTATAAAAACTAAGGGCGTTCACGATGATGCAACACAATTTCACGACGTGCAACAGGTGAATTCTCTCGTAGAATTCATTTATAAAAAAAAGGTGGGATCAGGGTAAAAAACAAATTTACTGAGGCAAACCATTAAAAAAATGTCAAGGCACAGTGGGAAATCGCATACAGTTGACAACTACACTGAGCACGGAAAACCGTTCAACCCACAGGGGCACCCAATCACTCAACCCTCGTCGCGCGCGATTAACTGATGTTTTCCAGCGAGTCGTCGTCGTAGCCTAATGGTCCGCCGGCTGCGGCGTAGAATAATAAATCGTTTCAGCACGTAACACCGCTGTATTGTTTTTGATACGATGCCGTGAGATAAACGTAAAATAATATTGGTGTTTTCAGTTTGAAAAGTGTACAGTGCAGAAACAATTACAATTTACAGTCATGTTGTGGAGGTAGGTAAAGCCCCTGTACTAAAGCAGCTGTTATTATTATCAATACCTATTATAGTATACCTAATATTATATCTATTTTTGGTCAAAATTCAAATTGAATCGAAAATCGACAATACTAAAACTGTGTTGGCTTTTATTATATTCAATAAAATGGTGATATATGCTAAAAAGTATATATTTAGAGAACAAGAGCAGCAAAAAAAAAAAAAAAAACACAAAATTGACAAGTCTTTATCGTTTGGCGTGTAAGTTGTCTAATAGAAAATCGATTATTCGTTTCGCAGTTATTTCGATCTGTATCGTCACATTTTTTCTTCTTTTGCGTAAAAGCTTTTAACACAGACACACTGCGCTTCCTTTGAAGAACCCGTTGGGAAATTTGCCATTTATCTCGTGTCAGAGAACTGAACATTTATTGGCATGCCATTTAAAATAGTATGGTGGCTCTGTAACCCACACAAATAAACACAAAAATCTAACGTCGTTTGTATTTTCTCCAGAACTTTTATCTTTTTATACGACGTTTCAGTTCATTCATATAAGCTTAAAATGACTATTGAGAAATTCTACCTGCACTCACGTTATTCTTGCACTATGGGTCAAACATTTACAGAGGACTATTCAAGTATGATTGGACAGTCAAAATAAAACCTAGTATTTACACTACATAGCATGTTAACTTTATTTTAATTTTTGTTTTTTATGTATTTTATTCATGAAAAATCGTTAAAGTACCATTAGAAAATAAGCACAAATGGATGAGTTATAAAATATTTTTAAGGCACTAATCTAGTGATATTCAATAACGCATAATTATGTGTATATTCTTTATATACCTAATTACCCATCGAGGATTTTAAAACTGTTTATCGTTGAACTGAATGCATTACGATGTATTTTATATGTTTGTCCTACATTAAATAGGTAACATAAATGTTATATTTGATAATCCATCTCTATTATGATAAAATGTAACTAATATTAGAGAAGGCATTCTTTTTTGTACAAACATATTATGATTGCTATGTTCAAAATGTTCATATATTTTACAACTATACATAATTGCGACTTAGTATATTATATTAATCTAATGCCAAACAATACATTAGAATGCATCAAATGAAATATACATTAAGCATTGTTATACACTTATATAAATAATGTTTATATTGATGAGAATTAAGTCAAACTTACACTAATTTGAGTCGTATTCTAATTTTACATATATCTGTTCATAACTATAAATATTGAATTTGTCAAACTAAAATGTTGTGTATTATTCATTGATGAATACTGTATAGGCGTACGAAAACATTTCGTTGTTACATATTCTATTATGTTATGATATATATTTTTCAGGGGGGTTATAAGTTAATAATTTAAAACAATTGTATTATTTTTAAATGATATTTGAAATGTCAAGGACTCAGAAAAGCTTTTATTACATATGAAGTTTGGTTACGCATGGTTGAAACAAATGTAGCCAGTTCATAACAGATTGCTTTTTGGTAGTTTATCCACCCTTTTCACTGGAAAAAAAATATTAACCAACGTCACGGATTCCCTAGCTTCTCAAGAGAATTTATGTAACTCTAGTGACTGTATCGTAAAAAAAAAAACTTGTACCAAAAAAAGTATCTGTGGGTAAGCCGTAAATTTAAATTTATGATGATAATTTGGGGCCGAAATCCCGCAAGACTATGTCCGGAACTTTTACATATAGACACACATATTACATGCATTTATTTACACATTTTAGTTTATATATTGGCTATTCATTATTAGGTGAGGTATAACAATCAATATGTTTATAGTTTTGGTACTATAATATTATACACGTTATGATAATCATATATTCATATAAATAATTAAACAAGTCCATTATAAAATTATACTAGAGGTATTTTTTTTCTGTAATAAACAATAATATTGTATGTAAGTTCCTGTATTTGTTTTAATGCATTAGTATATTTAAAAATATTTGGAAGATGGACATTAAACTATTCATCGTTACATAACCAAAATTGAAATGGGAAAAAATATTTTAGTACTAATTTCAATAAAGATAAGATTTCGGTCAGTTTGCTAATATTCTTATCATGTAGCGTACCCTTTTTAACCATTTTTTAAATACTATTATGATTGTTTGTTATAGCTTATAAATTGTTGAAATAAACATATAGATACTTTAAGTATTGAATTATTTTCTTATAAACTTATCAAATACGATAAAATCATCCAACTTTATCTTCAAATTGGCTAAATTAAATTTAGCTATCCGGGCGACTAACAAGGAAGCTCATCATAAAATTATGAACTATTTTAAAGGAAAGAATACGGTGTTTCATACTTTTTTACCACTTGGCACACTGCCTTACAAAATAGTTTAACAGAACTTTCATCACTCTGCTATGGTAGTCATGACTCAATTTGTTCAGCTCTTTCTGAACTTTTAAATCTAGTTAACTCTGTGTCCAGTATCGTCCATTATTCTACTTATACCAAGTATTTAAAACGGATTTCAAACGTATGAATGACATTATTAGGAATTACAATATTTTTAATGTACTTTAAATGTATCAAGTTTGAACTTCCTATTAAAAATTAAAGGGTTTCCAAGTATACATGTATTTTGAAAGGCAAAAAAAAAAGGTATATTATCAGTTTTCTGATGTTTCAAATGCAAAAGTTAGCATTTCACTGATTTGAACTGCACGCACACTCAATCAAAATTCGTTCAGTTGTCTAGGCCATTTGGATTTTAGACAATAATAAAGAATGTCCGAACTATAAACAGCTTAGCTTCTAAAGACGACTAAATAAAGACTAAACCTTTCCACTGGAGAAAATCATATCTCATGGTCTTAAGTGACTTTTGAAACTTTCATTTGTATCTGTAAAACTTTCACTTCTATAATATAAGTAGTTTAATTGTTTATTATTTCATGGAACTGGGTGTCAAACGAATACATTTTAACGTGATCATAGATAATTTTTAACTATTGGTTCTAATATTTTTAAAATACTGTTTATCTGATATTATTGATAACCATAATTATATGTTTATTCAAAAATGAAATATAATGAATACCCATGTTTATTATATTACGACAATTAAAAAGATTAAACTTCATCAGATTATTTAATTTATTATTTAAATTTATGTAATTCATAAAAAAATTATTTTTTAAGGCGCCCGGTGCCAATGTAATTTTGTACATACAAATATGATCTACTGGAATAATGATCCTGTTCTGTAGAATCAACCAAATTTGATAATTTTTTTTGAATTAATAGAGGGTAATATTTTTATCTCTAATTTTAAAATATATCTTCAAAAATAATATAGTTTTAAGCGGTTTTTTAAAAATGATATTATACCATTATTTGAAAATTTGAAATAAAATAAAAAAACTTAGTTCGAGGTTCATTCAGTAAAAACGTAGTTATCAAAATCTGACATTTCTACAATGCCTGAGAATTATTCCCGTGAAGTAATTTTTTTCGATATAATACAGCCTTTCAATCTTTCTACTAAATAGGTATCGGGTAGTAGATTAGTGAAAAAGTATTATAGTTAATGTGGCAGCTAAATATAAAATTTAACTCTCAAATGTTATAGAATTGCTGAAAATTTGAAAAACACCGGGCCCCTTTATTTAATATTATAGTTTATACTTAAATTTGAACAGGTTAATTTCCCTAACAAGTGAAAACTGAACGTGTTAAAAACTTTCAATTATTGATTTTTAGCGGAGTGATGTATACATTGGTTTTAAAATGTTGTTTTTTTATATAAAGATACATTTTACAGTAGAAAAAATGATTAGATATTCAATTGGAAGGTTAGTTTCTGGTAGACAATTTTATTTGGTTGGTATTTTTTTAAAATTCTAAAAAACCTCTTTTGTTAAGAAAATATTTAAAAACTAAAAGCACCTTTGTTTTAGTTCTGCAATTAAAATTATAATAACGTATAGTAACTTTCTGCTTTGTCAACAAAGTTTGAATGTAATGAATCGAAATAATCAATTTAAAAAATAAATAAACCAACATGTAATAAGTATGGATATAGATTGATTAATAAAAAGTTTATATAATTAAAACTTTTAATAGCATGATTATTATTAATTTTAATAGCAGCATTTATGTTTAAACGATGGGATATAAAATATAAATACATAATAGATAATATAGTGGTACTTTGTAAGACTGTGGCTTTTTTAGTGCATTTTTATTATTTTTATAAAATTAAAAATAATATTCAAAAATTTGAATTTTTTTTTTATAAAAATCATCATTTCGTATTATTTTTTAGTTCTTAACTACAATTCAACAGTTCAAAAGTAGATTATTTGTGTATATTTAAACCGTTTTAATTGGAAATGAAAACTAGTTTTAGAAGGGTTGAAAATTTTATTTGGATAAGTAAAATAGAAGTACCTAACACTTAACAGATATTTATTATTAAAACTTTAAGTGTAATGCAAGATTATACTTTTGTTGACATGCCTTATGAAATCGTTGGATACTTAGAATATAGTAAAACTATTTTTATGAACATTTCAAATTTAAACTGCGTGAAAATAAAATATACTCAAGTATAAGTAAATTGAGACCAACTTAGCATCGTAATCGATGATGATAATTTATCATAGCTGTCAATCATAATAGTATTAATAGTAATAATAATACAACGGTAATACATTTTAGATGGCATTACATAGTTAATTTTATATTACATTTCTATTCAAATTGTTTTAATAAAATAATTATTAAAAAAAAATATAATATCATGAAATTATTTAATTTTTCTAAAATACTTAAATTATAATAATAAAGAAAAAAAATACATTCAGTTTTATGAAATTAATCTACCGAAAAATTCCACCTAGAATATTCTAGTGTACCCACCTAGAATATTTTAATTTACTTTGACTTTTAATATTCGAAATAATTTTTTTTTATTGCTAAATAGAGCACAACATTAGTAAGCCGACTTTTATAAAAAACACAGCGTAGGGTTACAATATATACTTTGTTTTACAGAGGAAATTACATTATGTAATTAATACCTATATACACTATAAAATATAATAAATAATAATAGTTAAAAAAATAAATCATATTATAATTTAAAGATTTTTGAGAAACTGTGTAACAAATAAATAATTTATTGGTGTTTTTTTATAAATGAGTTTTGCAATTTCCACTTGGGAAAGTATATAAATTATATATTCAGCTCAAAAGTTGTATGATATACAGATTATAAAACACCTGCAGGATAAGTGGAGTCTGATGCAGCAATAGAGTTAGAGAGAGGTTTCATAATAGTTGAGCGAATTTCCTTTAATCAGCTCTACTAGCATAGAATTTTGGTGGAACTTGGCAGTGTTTATTGTTTAATTAATATTGTGCACAAGTGCCAACGGTGAACTGGAGTTGTATGAAGAAAAAGTGATTTCTAGACACGATAAAACATGACCTTTTGAAGTTTTTATTAATATCCTTTCAATATAAGATATGGTAGGAAATGTCGGGCTTTGGTTATCGAACTATGTACAAATTAGTTACTGTCTAGTGCCTATAATTGTTTATGACTATATGTCAGTTAATATAAAAACAGTTACTTACCATAAGACATATTTAATTTTAAATTACTCCTTAAGGGCTTAAGGTATAAAAATTAGTCATTTATAATTTTTTGGATTCTAAAATTAGTATATAATTTTGTTGTTTTAAGGAAGTATGCTGTTTCGGCTTTTATGTTTGTTACAATGTTAAATAACACAATTTATGATATAATATAATATATTTATATTATACTAGAATGCATTTATGTGGAATTTATGTATGGTAGAACTTGAACTGTCTTTTTTAAAAGTGATCGCATACCTACATTATTTTATTCATTATCGTTAATCATTATAATATTATGTTATTATTATTTGTTCATATGTCTACACAGACATAATGTTAAAATTAGTCTAAAAATGGATTGTGAACAGAAAATAATATCACACAAAATAGGTCTTAAAGTGTTAAGTCTACAAATAACATTTTTAAATCACAACAAAATAATTAAGAGAAAAAAATCAATATTTTCGTCAACATTTTAATATCAAATGTATAAAAAAAAATTATTTAAATACCTAGTTATATATTTTTGATATTTTTAAATAAATTGCTATAAGTTTAAACGTAAGTGGAACATTTTATTACATTTTAAAGTATTTTGAACTAGAAACAACATTGTATCAATATGAATTGAAAAAAGTTGACAATTTAAAATGTCAATTATTAGCTCAATAATAGCTAAAATATTTTGAAAATAATATCATGTATAGAAACTGCTATTATAAATTGTGTCTATAAATTACTATAGTTTCTATAGTTCTTTATTTCTGAACCAGCTAGAAGAAATTTACAACCAGAAACATCTTTGGGTCTTGATGATTGGAGTAAAAAATCTACTCCAAAACGTGATTATGGACACAAAATAAAACATGCATTATTGTTAAACTAATACATTTCACCCTCCGTTTAGAATCAAGATTTTTATTTTAGAAAGTGGTGTAAGTGAGACGTATTAATGAGGAAAGTAGAATTTTCTTTCCCCCCGATTATATTTCTACTTTTTTTTCTGCTTTTGACCTCTTGATTCACCAACTAGATACAATTAGAGAAACTAGAAACCACACTTTAAAGTTAAAGATTGAATCATTTTTTCTGCTCAAAACACGATGACAGAACAAAAAGAAAAACGTCCATAGTTTGTATAATTATTTATTTATCAAAATGTCTGTAAATTGTACTAACTTTATAAGAACAATATTGACATTTACGGGTTTTAAAATGAAGAATGATAATATTAAGAATGAAAACCAGAAATCCGGATCTTAATAAGTTCAGTTATTTATGCTTTTCCTTAGAGGATTATAAACATATATTTATTTTATTAATAAGGTTTGAAATATCCTTTTTGACTTTTTGATGAGTTTTAATCGAGCAGCAGTGTGATGTTTTATAAATCGACTATAACTAATAAAGCTTAAACCTGTTTTAGAACTGCATAAAAGGAAAAAAACTTAGACTTTTATTATACTATTTGTTTTTGTATAGTTTTTTACCAGATTAACTTTGGATATAATCATAAATGTGTCAAAATGAAAATTATAAAAGTACATACACTTATCTTAAATAAGAAAAAAGTTTACTTTTGTGAATATTCATGACTTATATAATAACAGCTGTAGTAGCCAGTAGGTACCTGTACACAAATTATAAAACATAAAAGAAAAAGAGATTGTCTTTGGGGTATATTTTTGATTAGGCAAACTCATATTCAAGGAATGATTGTTAGAAAACTCTTTTAAAATTAATTTTGTTTCTATAATATTAAGCATTATCCCAAGGTACTTTTTATTTTCAATACAATCAGTTTCGAAGTAATTTTATGTTCATTTGGAGATTGGTAAAATATTTTCATATTTTCGATGGTTAACTAGTGTTTAACTAGCATATTATTGAGAAAACTGAATAAAATTACCACTCGAAAATAAATATTTCCAATTTATAGACATTAAATTATAAAGTTATTATGTTCAGGGTTCATTTTAAAGTTCGTTATTGCTTATCTGTATTTAAAAAAAATGATTAATAACAATCATATTATTTCTTAATTTTGAACGAATTACTCACTTAAATATAATATAAGCCTTACATATCCTATGATGATGAATTCTAAAAATGTAAAGCTATATGTATTAGTTAATACATTATATTTATTAATAGAAAGCTGTTGCCTGGTTATGAGGAACAATAAAATATTTTTAGAGTTTTTTTAAAATCATTGAGCGACCTCTTCAATTACAGTCCGTGTGACTAAGTGGAGTGATGTCTTCTCAAACGGAACTATAATAACTAATAACTTTACTTCTTATCTATATTCGGATATTATAGTCTCTAGAATCAGAAAGGGTTTATACAATTATTATCGGAATATAGTAAGATCATTCCAATTATAAAAATATTAATGTGATTTTACAGTAGTCAACTGAGAAAATATTATTTTTGTTTATACATAGTTTACACTAAATTGAAAATAAATTTACTATTTTATTTTTTATAAGACAATACAATTTTTGCATCAATATATTTTTTTGAGAAGTATATTTATTTCATAAATAATAAAAATATTACTTATACTAATTTGTAAAAAAATCATAGTAACTTTTTTCAAAACTCTAAAACATAAAAATCCTTTTATACAAATTATATTTTATAATTATTTTTGTTCCGTCAGAATTCATTATTTAAGTTATCGTGTACAATTTAAATCAACAATTGCATGAAAAAACATTAATGTACTTCAAAATTAATACTGCTAAATTGAAATAACTATAAATAACAGTTATATAACAATTAATATTTATAAAAAACTAAAAAAACTTGATATATATTAAATTATGACGAATTATCTCATGAAGTTTTTTTAATTTTATTAAAATATTTAAATTGCTACGTTTTTACTCCGGTTTTTACAGTAGTGATATTTTGGAATAGGTCTAGTTTAAATTAAAAAAAAATAATATAGATCAGATATTGTTATGATGCCCTTTGTCACCACTAACAAAGGATTAAAAACTAATTCAACCAAAGTTTTAAATAATTAATTAATATTGTATTCAATAATTACTGTAAAAAAAAAGGAATAATAAAATAAATTTTTCTTCGCGTCAAGAATTATAGTTATGTGATTGAATGTCCATAAAATGTTTTTGTTGTAAAATAGAAATACTGTCAGATGTGTTACACCACGTGTTTATGATTAATTATATTATGTATTGGTCAAACTTTTCTGAAAATCGTAATAGGAGTTTCGAGTACAACACGAACTACGGAGATTATCATTAAAATCGGTTTAAATATTACAGTGCGTATGAGATAGTTTAGAGTTCATGTTGAAATGTAGTATTCATTGTATCACTAAAAGAAAGTAAAAATAAGCCTTTTTAAATTTCTATTAATTTCGGATTGGTACGTCACAATAGTATTCCGTAAAATATTCATAAAGTATAATGGATAAGTGATAACAAATGATAGACCATGGATGGGATACCTACTGAGAATTTGTTTTTAGTATTGTTTTTGAGAATCTTAAGTAAGTAAATTGTAATATATTTTTAAAGCAGTAAAACTATAGGTACCAAATCATATATTTGACAAAAATCAATTGTATTATTTTAAAATATGTTTTTTAGTAGGTTACACAATAGTTTGGCACAGTATTAGTTTTATTTATAATTTCTTATTTTTTTAGGCGCATCGAGAAAAATTTAAATAATTTCATTGAATTAAAGTTATATACCCGTGGTTCTAGTATTAAGTCATAAAGTTATTATTTAAAAACATTTAATGAATCTTCTGTTGATTGAAATGAATAATTCAACAGATAGCAACAAAATTTAGTACCGACGTCTTTATTGCGAAGATAAATCTCTTGAAAGAATTAGGTCGAATATTAATTGTAATCTTCATTTCTTTCTTTCTTGAATTTTATTTATGTGTGTTTTTGTTAGACGTTATTTTATAATAAATACACGTCATTTTATAATATACATTTTTTTTGGTATCATTTTATCACATGTATTATTTAATATTTGTATTTGTATATTAATTTAATATCGTAGGTATGTATTTAACGATAGGAAGTTATGATTATTTATCATTGTATTAATTACTAACTTGATAAGTACTTGCAGTTATTCAAACCTTAATAATTATTTTTTTTTAATATGACTTAAAGATCATGTAAAATGAACGGTGATAATGATAAATCTATTAAAAAACAATTTTATTTTTATTTATAATATTTAAAATACCTACTCTATAATTATTAATTATACGAATAATTATTTTAGACTCTAGGCGTCTCTTAGTATTGGTTTTATAATAATGTGTTTCTTTTTGTGTGCTGTGTGTCCGACGACACCTTTAGTAGCAATAAAAAACTTCAATTTTAAACTTTGAGCTCGGTTTTTAGTAAAATTTGGATCTAGTAGGTAGTTTTTTTGTTGGGGGGGGGGGGGGTGTAATTAATAAATAAACGTAAAATCTTGAATATTTATTTACACAACACATGTTTTTGACAAAATCCATATTTTTCCAGTTGTTTAAGAAAATCATATAAGTAGAGATTTGAACATTTTGCAATTTCGGTGCTCATGCACAATAAATTCTTCAAAATATGATTTTAAGCTATTAATAACACAAGTGTTCTATACGGTCGTTATAGAATATAATACGATATATTGTATATAGGTATCTCACTCGATGTCGGTATTGACTTACAAATCAATACTTAACAATATTTATGCAAGTATATATATTATTTATGTATAACAGTAGTTCCCTACCTAAAAAACAATATAATATTTTAAGCCATAATTTTGTTAAACGTTAGTTTAACTATATTAAAAATATAAAAATTAATCACTTAATTTAACTTTGTTGTTTATCATTATTTATTACATTAATTATGAAAAAAATATTCTAAAGAAAATTTGTGTTTTTCAACAAAACTGATATAATTATTGATTAAATATTATAATAAAAAGATGTATTTAATTAAACATTTTTAAATTGATTAATATAATATAATGATTTAGAATTATAAGCTAAAGTAACATTTTGCTCGATGTTCACTATTGTAATATTATTTATATCATTAATTAGTTGAATGCATTAGGTATTATAGTGTTTGTTCATTGCAAAAATAAATTCAAAAAGCTGTCATTAACATTTTTTGCTCTTGGCAAATGAGTGACCTAATTCTAACCTTTCGCTGGTCGTGTAAAATATTATACCATACTTGGCTGCATACAGCGTGTTTTTGACCGTGCGTGCTAATATTGTCCAAAACAAAAGCAGCTTTCAACATTTCAAAGGAAATGTTCACTCATAAATCGTGATTCGTAAAATAAAATGGATGGAAATGTATTAAATGTACTGGTTACAAATTATCATGCACTATAATAATCTAAAGAACATAATATTTAGAAATATATAAATTTTATATTTATTAAGTAAACATAAAGCTAATAATTAATAATTGATAAAAAAAATTGATTTAACTTTTGTTATAATTTGTAAACATTATACAATAGAAAACATAATTTTAGTACACTACGTATTATACTGGTTGAACATTTTGAAAAGTTTCTAGATAAATTAGTGTTAGACGCTAGTTATATTTATTATATTGGATAGTTGAGACACTCTGAATTATAGATTTTGAAGTACAAAAGTATAATGAGATATAATTTTAGGATAATTGCTCTGAAACACGTTTTAATTGAGTAATAAAGAAGTTATCATACCTACTGATATTGATCTAAGTCAAAATTATTATACTAATAAGGTTAGGTCAGGTTCAGTAAGCTTAGATTCTAATCCTTAGAACTTCAGAAAATACTTTAGGTTTGATATATTCAGTTTAAAACATGTTTTATCAAGTATTTAAAGTTATTGAAGTAAATTAATTTGTAATACATTTTCAAGGTACTTACAGTCAATATCAGTGACAAAATATAATCACCCGTGTACCTCGATATATATAGTTTAGAAGTCATAAGTTTAACATAATTGTTTTCGATATAAATTCAATTTTAATTAGAATTGCTGAAGTTTGCGTTTTACATTTGCATTGTCACATTTTATTGATTTGACATGGCAATATTATATTTTGTACTTAACATCTTGAAAAATATTATAATTAATTTGTTGAATTAATTACATATTATATGTAAACGCATTTCAAATAATTATTGTGTAATACTTGAAACACCATATTATATGACCAATCACATCATTCGTAATCATTAAACTATTATTTTAATAGTTTTGTTATAATATATACATAGATTTACTAGCCTGAAATAGTTTTTGCAATTACATATAAAGGCAAAAAAAAAAAATAAGTTGGTTAGGTAGTAGAAAAGGGTAAATTATTTTAATAAAGAGCTCTAATGATTGAAAATGTCTTAAACGTATAATGAGTGTTTTGCGATATTGAATTTAAGCTGACTAGTGTTCTACATTGATCTGAAGGTTGAAGGTTACTCTGAAAGTTTTAAAAGACGTTTAACAAAAAAATAAAATATTATATCCAATCTTATTCTTTTAGTTGCTTCATAATTCAATTATAAGCAGTATGATTGATTTACCTTCGGCTACAGATATTTCCTAACTACTTTATCAACGAACTTTCATAACTTTTGACGTGACCTATTGATATTTTGATGGCCAACTTTGAAAGTTGTTTCAACATATTTTACAATGTATAATATTATATAAGAAAGGGGGATGTTAACAAAAAATACACTTTTAAAATGTATCCTAAATTAACTTAACAATATAGGTTAATAATACATTTTCGTTATGGATTAAATTCCGAGTACACATACATCAGTATAGACTTATAGTAATAATATAGCATTTTCATATTTTTGTTACATATAGTTAATTTTTCAGTAAATTTTGAATTTCTTATGCGTAGGTAATATTTATGATACTATTCAGTTATTTTCGTTCAAACCATGCAGTTAACCGCTCACACATTTGTGCCAGAATATTTAAAATAACTAATGTGTAAATTTGATTTACACAATATCATCGTTTATAACGGTAATCATTATAAAATAAGTAATTGGACAGTGCATGCTGTTGAAAGATCTTGGTATGTACTGCATATAATCGACTCTCACAAATGAGTGAATCAAAATATGGATTTAAGTCGAACTTAAGGATACAAAACGTATGTAAAACGATATGAATGCAGGTCGGTCATAGATCCGTCATAAACAAACGAAGGGACAACTGCGCGTTATGTGCGGCGAATAGCGATTATGGTCCTTTAGAAATATGCCGTGCAGTGTCACGGATAATGTGAAGCACGTGTTAATCGATCAAAAATATATGTTATATAATATTATGTAGGACTTATAGACTATATATAGTCTACAATACGGGCATCCATAGTATGTGTAAGTGTTTGTGGTCCTCGAGACCGTTTAGTGGAATCCTTTTCTTTATTCTTATACACGGGGAGTATTAGTATTCCGCTACTATAATACCTTCTTATTATTATGTGTGTCGTGTATGTATTTACAATATACTATATATTACTATGTTATTAATGCACTTACCTTGATTGTAACCGGTGCTGTCTGGGATGTGATATCGTTGCAGAGGTGTATTGATAGTGTCGGGTTTGACGCTCGGTATCACTTTATATACGGTATGCGTATACCGTAATTCGATTCGCGTATATCGGTTTAGTGCGATGATTTGCTCCAGTAAAATGTTATCTAGATTTTCGCTAGTAAGTTAATATTATATATCGAGATGTGCTCTATGTCACACTTTCGAGTGTATTATAATTAAGTTTTGGTAAGTCGAACACCGTTTACATGTTATATAATAGTATCTATGTATTTTATTGTCAATGAATATTGAATACTAACGTATTGTTAATTATATTGTACGGTTGGAGCCTTGGAGGGTTAACTTATATTTAATATTACATATTATAACAGTAAGGTTCATTAACCCGTTCGAGATTCAAAACCGTCATAGTACGTACTACGAATATACTCTGAATATTAATACATTCTGGAATATTAGAAAACTAGTTATTTACCGATTTGGCTCCGTGCAACAACGATACAACTCCGTTTTTATCAAAAATGAGAATTTCCATGGAAGAAATACTATGTTTTGGTAGAAAAATCAGGTAAATCGCTTTATTACTTCCCAAGTTATCTCAAACTGAATTATTTTCCGCCTATATGGGTAAATGAGATAAGGAATTTCGTTTTGCTTCTCCTGAACAATTGATAAAAGTGCCAAGTGGACTTGTCTCGTTGTTGCACGGAGCCCTTCTATTGTAAACTGAAGGTACCTATTTGGATATCCAGACACTGACTTACATAAAATTATTGTACCTAAGTGGTAAACTAATGACATTTAATTTAGTGCAAATAAATTTGCTGTGCATGTACTATTGTACTACAGAAATTATGCTACTACGCTAATTTGACTAATTTATCAATCATAATCTAAGTAATGGTGCTATATAACAACTATAATAATATGATAAATTAATACCAAATATAAAAACTAAACTATATTATGCTAGTGAATAATTAAACTGTGAGGCTTAACCTATAAGTGTGAATATACCTAATTGGTTTGATAGTGGAATAATGCAACAAGTATGTTTTGTGAGCAGTAAAAAAATGAGTAATCAATTTAGCTATGACCATATCCTGTATTTGAATACCCTAGTAAATTCAAATATGGACGGTGTAAAATACTCGTTCAACCAGTGTGGACCGATAGGTATTGATATTAAAACAATAAAAACTAGATTGGGGCTGCGGTTTTCATTTTCACCTTCTCTCTAATATATCATGGTTGTTCTAGCTTCGTTCCCGCCATTTCGGGATGTATCGTACTATCGTTTGTATGAAACATTTGGTCTATACGATATGTCAGTATGTTTGTGTATATGTTTAAGGGAATGACTTAAAACTAATATTCTATCTGTGTCTGGACCATTATACTGTCTTTTAAAAATCGTTCTTAGTTTCCCTTAAGAATATTTACAGCTATATATTATTATGATGCCGGCTTTTGTAATATAGTTAAATATTGTCCGTGACTCGAGTTGTTGATTTTATGTTGTCATCGTCGAACTTGTTTTTTTAAATTTACGTTATTATACAATGTTGCCTAATAAATAAAACATAAGTTATAGGTAGTTATAAAATATCATGTTTAACTTAATATAAAAAACATTTTTATTGTATTTACATTGTCTGCGTCGGACAATGGGACAATACAAATATTAATTACAGTATATGTAGGTACTATATTATGATATATGGTTTTTACTTTTAAATTCGCAACCACAACATCTGTTTCAATTTTTGATTATTCTGAATTTCTGAATCGTGACTCTCCATTGATAGTTTTTTATAACAGTGTACCTATAATGTGCTATGAAATAGTTCGGTTATGGCAATATTGGCAACTCAAAAAACAATTGTGTTATTAAAATTTAAAATTTAAATTATTATAAACATTTATTTATACACAAATATTGCACATTCTATATTCAATTACTTGATATTTCATTAGGTATATTATAGGTATATTGTCTATTTGGTAAGTGTTAGATAAGAATTGATTAGGACGTTGTCCCCACAACCATACATATTGACCAATAAAAAATATAATAATCTTCAATAATATTGACATATCCGCTATCCAAAACGTATTAAAATTTTCGTTATATGAAAATATAATTTATAAAATAATAATTATGAATTTTTAAGTAACAGAAGATACTACAGACGCCATTCCTGACGTTTATAATTGAAGAAATTAATAATTAAAAAATGCTTTGCGGATAAATTACTCTTAATAAGCTATTATTAGAAGTATCTACTTAGTTGATATAGCTTTAACGATTATATAATATGCTCATATTAAAAGTAAAACCTTACTTAAAAGTCATATTTGCCAATTTGGTAATTCATTAAAATATAATGAACTAATTAGTAGCTATAAATAACCTTTTATAATATCGGTCCGTCGTATTTTCATATTTAAAACTTATCATGATTTTTCATAATTTACAATTTATTGGCTAGCTTATTATTGTGTTTACGTATAACAATCAAGTATAATATTGTTTTAAGACAATTTTTTTTTATATTATACTGCATTGAATTGTATTACATAATATACCTATTTGTATGTCCTTTTAACTTGGTTTTTAATATATATTCTTCTTTAACTATAGTTAAAGGTATAAGTGTATAACTTATAACGTCTTGATATTATATTTTGCTAATTTAATTTATTTTCGTAAGGAAGGTCATTATTATTATGGCCAAGTTACTGTTATATACTTATGTATATAATAATCAGCGTTCAAAAATATGTAATAATTGAAAATATCCATCTTCTTAAATAATTCAATGAAATTATCAATTTTTTTTTATATATAATATTAAATATTGAGTAATTATTTATTAATTATTAGACATATTATCAATCATTGGTAATTAATGGCGTATCAACGTTAATAGTATCGTGGTTCTGGAATTACCTTGTTAGTGGTACATAGTACCACTAGTTACATAGTAACTACTAACTAATAACTAATTATACTACTTTAATTTCAAAATATGATAATTAAAATAATCATCTAACAATACAAATTAACAAAAACTAAATAATACATTTTATAAAATATCAGAAAGTTGTTTACATTAGTTTTAAAATGTCAAGTGTTATGATGTTCTGAGTTTGTGACTTATGGAGTAATAACTTTATATGAGTTTTAGAATAAGAAGTTATATTTAAATTGTTTTATAAAGACGTATAAAGCAACATATACATTGTATTAATGGTTTATCTTTTCATACAATAAACATAGGTACTTTTAAACATTTATAACTTTACTTTTTAAGTTTTGTTTTTATTTTTCACAAAATCCTGTAATATTATTAGTTATTTTGCTTTATATTTAAAACGTATAACCGGGAAATTTACCAAGCATATTCGCCCCCATTTTATCCTTTAATATATTTAATTTATTCAAATTCCGCTTTTTAGAATTTTTAAATGTAGGTAATCAGACTGTTATATTTTAAAATTCTTGAATTTTTTTGTACTACTAAACAGTGTCCTGTTGTGATAAAAAATTTCTCTTTTTAAATAAAAACTCCACTTTTTTAGTGTAAATTATTTAGTAGATATTTTTCGAAAATGTTGATGTTTCTAATTCAAAATTTTAACGAGTTGTTATTCAGTTATTAAAATGTTTATACTAAAAATTGTCCTTAAAAATGGTTTTTCAATAATATAAAATAGATGTATTATTGGATCGAGTGTTTATAACACTTAGACCATTTATAAAAATTATAAATGTTGATATAGGTATTAATATTAATTATTAAAACTTTTAAATTGCCATAGCGTCCTTATCTTCCAAACCCGTCATCATGGAACCGTAATCCTTAGTACACAAAGTTAAATAACTCAAACCTACTCATCTGAATTATGATTCTGATACGTCAACATTTTCAGAAAAATTATCCACTAAATAATTTACAGTATAAAAGGGGTATACAGTATAAATTCTCATTTGAATAACAGAAGTTTGTATCTTCACTCCACAAGTAATAAGTACAAAATAATCTCAAGAATTTTAAATACGGTCTTTAAAAGTTCCGAAATCATATTTTGAATAACTTCATCACTGAAGAATCACGCTGTATATACTATGTAAAATACAACATAAGACTATATAAGATATGGACACATTTCACGAAATGGACCGGACGTTTCTTGAAAAGAAAGAATTCACTCGGTGCGTATGCGACATACTATACAATATTATATGCATTAATATAAGCTTGTGGAATTTAAAAGTAGCTTATTATTCATGGTTATCATGATGACGTATATTCGAGTGAAAACGGTACGCAACGCTGTTGACAAGTGAATGCATTAGGTGTTTTTACTTTACAATAGATAACGCTAAAGAAATATGATATTACGCACATCGTGTATAAACGATATGGTTTATCCTACATTGTGTGAGCAGATTACTGTATAAATTACAGTGTTTGTTTATTAAGTTAATTATATTACAGTATAGTTCGTGGTAATATATCTAGGATGGTCATCGGGAGATAGCTAAATTGAATGTTTGATGAGCTATTTTGCACACGTGAACATGGGATTTCTGTAATACCGACCGATGGTAAAGATTGGCACCATGGGATTATTTTTACCTATTATGAACATAATTATAAATACCGTGTTGTAAACACTAAACACGTATCGTAATGACATACGTTTATAAAAACCAATTTGATGATTAAACGTCTTAAACAAACCACGCTTTGTATTAATTCTATATGGATTAAAATACATTAAAATTCTATAAATACTTCTTACGTTCTACTACGGATCACTGTTGTGTAAAGATAATTAGACCATATTTTTTTTAACTTAAAGTTAATCACAGTTGCATTTTAATAAAATGAATTCTGAGGATTATTCAATTAATCATATAACGTTGTTTATGTTATTCATATTATATTATGTGATTCTTAATAAATTACAAATTACTTCTGAAATTATTTATATTTATTTTGTTGAGTTTTAATTTTGAAGTTAATATTTCAAAAATTAATAACATAAATATTTAAATTAAATAATTAGAAATTGTATGTTTAATTTAAATGTCAAAAGACTTTTCACTTGTTTTGAGGGCAAATGTGTAAACGATAAATCATAGTGAGAACTTTGTGCATTAAAAATGTTTCTACTTAAAATATTCGATCAAATAACTTTTAAATTTTAAATTTAGAACATTATACAATATAATATAAACGTAGTACAAAAATATAATTATAGAGAATATATTAGAGAGTTCAGATAACATGGATTCTTAGAATGGCATACCCAGACATTTTCCTGGAAGGTAATTTTAAAGATAAATGAATATTTTTTTTTATACTTAAAACTATTAGCTCCAATGTATTATAATTTATAATACCAAATATAGGTTTAAAATGTAAAAACTACAAATTATACATTATTACATAACTATAATGTTATGATAAAAATAAAATTAATGTTTTGCAAACAGAATTAAAAACCTAGAGGGGGGGGGGACAACTGCACCGTTTTTGTGACTCCTGTGATTGTTAGCGTGGTTGAAGAACTATCTAGTAACTACCTAGTAACTATCTAGTATTCTGCGTGAGTTCCTAGGGGTTTATGGTGCAGTAAAATATTACATTATACTTTGTTTTGAATATTTCACTAACAATTTAATTATATATGGTATGGTTTTTAGCTGTACTAGAAAAATACAGAGAATTAGAAAAAAACACCTTTAATGCAGTTGGTACTTATTTTACGAGTTTTGTTTAAACAAATATACCTATTATAGTATTATACTAGTATTGTGTTATTCTGTAATGATTCATACATGGTTTACCAACCATATAACATTCACTTTACAAGTATGTATATTAATTTGAATACAAAATATTTATTATTTTGATCAGTACTATTATTGTTCAACTAATATTATGTTTTTGTTTTTGTAAGATAATTAAAATAAAGTATAAAAAAAAAATTCCAATTAAATATTAAATTATGCCTTAGGTATTATAATCAGTTTTTGTAGAGTTATTTGTTCTGCTTGACTTTTGTTGAATTTCCAGGAATCGATTGTTTCGTGATTATCAAGTTTCACCGCAGATACCGTCTTTGACGAGTTTTCGTTTATATTGGTGGCATACCTATGGTTTACATCAAGCAAAGCAGTTTCTAACCACGTGGGACGTGACTGTAAAATAACTTAGGTTGTAATGTTGTATAGCTAATTTACCTTCCCGAAATTTGTCTCTCAGCCAGACTAGTAGCTCTATAAATATTATATATTAATATATTATGTATACAATATTTTGTATGTGTAAAAAATTAAAGGTACATATTATGAGATTGTTTTCAAACAAACTATGCAAAAACGATTTATTTTATTATTTTTATTTATCAAATACAAAAGCCATAAGGACATTATTTTTTTTTTTTATAAATATAATTATAAATATTAAATTACATTATTTTTGTTAGTACATTGGAGTAGAATATTAGTTGTAATTATCATATTTGTTTATCAAGTCTAGTGTCTTAGACGAATGAAATGAGACCGTCCGAGATGTCAAGTGTCTATCTATGGATTTTCATTAGGTTTGGGTTGATGTTGTGCTTTAGTTTTGCTTCTTGGTAAGATCGGTAGTCTGTTAAAATGTGTTTGATTGTTATTGTCACTATACATGAAATTCAGAATGGCTCTTTGTTTCCCTTTTGGTAATCCTGAGGCAAGTGGGTGTGGCTGACTCTTATAATCTATTGATTATTGTTTCTATTTTTCTAGATGATTCAGTCGACTGTACCATCCATTTAATTTCATTATTTTACTGCGTTTAGTATATTAAGTACTTTATAAGTTCAATTATGTATGCAATTGTTATACCTAATAAAATAATAGATTTTAGTTTTGTACTATGATAGTATAATGTATTTATTATATTTTAATTACATATATTGAATCTACAATAATATTATTGTGTGCAATAACAGTTGTTATTTAAATTAATTATAGACGAATAATACACCATAAGGATAATTTCCTGTTAGAAACTTATTAGTAACTAGTAAATAAGAGATTTTAAACTACAAATATTTCAACCAACTTTTGATTTACAGTTAATTAATACAAAAACATTTGAAACTAATTTTCTATTTTATTTCTTCATTAAATTGTATTAATACCTACTTCATAATAATTTAACACATTTTGTACTTTGTTTTTTTTTCTTGGTCACTAAGATATAATTGTAGGTGCATTGATTAATAGAATAATTATATTGAAACCAATAAGTTTGTTTTTTTATTTGATAATTAATTATCATCGAGCTCGATCATTTTAATTTATCATGATCGTTAATGCTAAAGGGATATACATATACATTATACATATCAATATTATCAACAATTTCATCTTGTCTTAAATTGTAATTTCTATCTACTTTAATTTAATTATCGTTACAAACAAATATATATATAATGTATTTACTTTATTTTCAGATCATATGGTCACAACAACAGTATGAGCTCAAAAGATTTAAAAGAGATTTTGTGCCAACTCGAAATGTTACAAAACACATTAGTTCAAAACCAGCACTACGGTTTCCCGATCCATTATTTGTTGATCAATGGTACTTGGTGAGTTATTTTAAAACGGTTTTATAAATCATTAATTTACATAATACGAATGTGATTTTTCTATTTTTCTATTTTATAATATATAAGATATTAATGATGCATTAGTGTAAATTACAATGCTGTGTGTTATATATTTAAAAAAAACACGTCTTACATTTTTCAGAATTATTTTTATGGTGACGCTTAAAGTCAAATACTTATTAAGTATTTCTTTCATACTACCTTAAAATATAAATGCTTATAGAAGTTTTTGTAATTGTAAGAAATAACTAAACTAAAGATAACTATTTGAAAATGTTGAAGAAATTTTCAATTTATTAACGTATTTTATCCATATTAAACTATTTTAATTTTTAATACTCAATTTATCAGCAAAAGTATTCTAGGAAAATCATTAAAAATCATCGTTCTAAACCATAAAAAAGATTGGCACTAAAACCTTGAAAATTAAAAATTTCAAAATATATGTATATTATTTTGTATATATAATAGACAATTCAATTTAAAAAATGTTTAAATTAAAATATATTACTATCAGGAACCTATATTCACTCCATTCAGCGGTGCATCTATAATGACTTTTAAATTATAAGTAATAATATGTATTGCTATTGGCAAACATTAGTTTAACTATTATGAGTTAAAAATAAAATATTAATGAAATTAAAAAAATTAAACATTAACTATTCCAAGAAATATATACTGATACACTAATTTTCTTTGTTTAGGACACTTTTTTACGTCCACAACGATTAATTATTAAACTAAAATTTAGCATACCTATCCATTTTAGTTATACCTATAGTCAATATCTACTTGATAATAAGTCCAGCTTAAAACTAACTATAGGTACACAAGAAGTGAATTCCCTGTTTTTTTTTTTTTAATCAGATTATTCATCGCAGCTGATCAGAATCTAAAGATATACATTTTTTTAGAATACTACTAATCTACCTAGTGAATATAAATATTTTGTTCAAAATATATGTTCTTCTTTTTTGTTAAAAATTAAATGAAAATTATTACTTTGATGTTGTTTTTTAAAAAAAGCAAGCAGCAAAAATGACTAATTACAAACAATATCAGTATATACGATAATATGCTATACCTACCTACTTAATTAAAAATAGAAAGAAAAAAATTAATTATAAATAATACTATATGAACCTAAAACCCTATATTTGTCAATAAAAATCTGTTTGTTCTTAGTATTTAATATTGGATAGTAATTATTATTATTTTTTTTTTAAATTATAAAATCTTAATGTAGCTTTTTTCTGGGAAATTTAAATATTATTTCTTATAAATTATAGAACAGGCTTAAATATGCATTGGTTTTACCTGGAAATGTTATATAATACAGCTTTCGGTTGTGCTAATTAAGTCATAGAAAACAATATATATTTAAACATTTTTTTAGTATTATTATAACTCATAAATCAACTAAACTCTTTTTATGATTACTTTTGATGCATACTTTTAGTTTTAAAATGTGTTAAAATCATTTTTTGAATAATGTAGATACCTACCAACTAATTTTTGTGGCCTGATAAAATATTACATTTTATTTAATGTATTAGGTATTATTTAAATAAGAATAATATAAAATAATGTGGCATATCTCTATTTTCCGCAATTTATGTTCTAAAATAATAGGTAAGTAGGTAATAACTTACGTGATTTTTCAATTATTTAAAATCATATTTTCAATTTATTCAATTGCCTATATAATATAAATGTAAAAGTGTATAAATATTTTAAAAACCACGGCTTAATAAAATAGTAATATGTGTTAAGTATACTATAGCTGGTTTGAATAATGCTTACAAAGTACAAACACAGATTAACATTATTGTAGTATAGATCTATTTAAAATTATGACAGATAATTTAATAAAGGGATTTTTCAATATAAATTATTTAAATATTTGTTGATATTTAGTTAGTTAAAATAAATACCTATACTGAATAAATAACTATTTATTGTTGTTAACTTCGTGACATTATACTATTGCTAGAATAAAAGTTTATAAAATAGAAACAATGAAAGAAACTTTTGCTTGGTCAACTAGTAAATATAGTAATAAATACCCTAAGGCAGATTCATTTTAATTTGTTATGCTTTTTGTTGCAGGATTATTTAAGTTCCGTAGGCAATAAGTAGTTACCTAATCTCATTTACTCAAATTACAGTTAAAGTTCTTTATTTCTCATTTTTATTAGTGTATTGATATACAACATTTTTCTGTAACAAAATACTATATTCTGTTTATTGGTAAATTGGTATTGATAAATGATAAGTTGTAACACACTCGTGTTAATATCTTAGTCGGATTCAAAAATATGGTCTCAAACTGAACTTGAACTGAACATTTTAGTCATATGTCAATCCAAACTCCAACCAAACTTTTGAATCGTATGTTGAACCGAACACAAACTGAATAATTTTGTGCGACGTTGAACATTCCGCTGAACATTTAACCGAACCCATACCAAACATTTTGTTCATTTTGCAAAAATTTGAATTAAATGTCGAGTGTATTTAATTATAATAATATACGGTTGTATTTTTCGTCAATAATAAATAAAAAATACAATTTTCACAATCAATACCTGAACCTTTTTTGTTCGAAATGCTTGAAATGTTCGATTTTGTTTATTCAATAAACTATTTTTAAATTCTGATTATTTATAAAATTTAGTACTTGCGTTCAAATTTGGTTTGGGTCGGTATTTTGAAACTTGGTACAAAATTAGAATTGGAACCGAACACCTATGGTCAGTTTTCGATTTATCAAACATCAATCAGTTTGACTTACCTCTAGATAACACACTTAGGTAAAATTATACTGTGTTCACCATAAAAGTAATAATATGTGTATCAATATTGCATACTCATATCGCCGTGTTACAAAATAATACTTTGTTAATAATAAATTATTATTATTAGTACACCTATTATTTGTTGGTTATTGTATTGTATGGTTATATGTATTATAATTATTGGAAAAAAATTGACTTGAATAAATAATATTAGTACACGGTACATTGTTGCCAGTTATCCACAACATTAATCGCTAGTTGGTTATATGACATATGTTTGAATTTAATTTTGTTCACTCTAATAATATGCAATAAAAATATGTTGAACAATCGACATCAGCATAGTATTACATTTCTAAATACAATAACGATAAAATAAAATAAATGTAGTGTTAGTTTTTGTCATAACTGCTTTAAAAAATGTTTATTCTAATTTTTTTATTTTATGTGAAAATTTAAGACAAACTATAACCAAGCAAATAACATTAAATTTAAATAATAAGGGATTCCTATTACATAAGGTATTCCTGTATATTATTCATTGATTGCACATAATTTGAGTATGCCATTCAATTGAAATGGGAGATGAATGGAGCAGCATACTGATCACTGAATGAATGTCTAAAACATTCCATGATTCGTAATTTACAATTTATATTTTATTTGTGAGACTATAGTTTACTAGGTAAGCATTTTTATATGATAGGGGCAAAGTAAAACCAACATCGTAAAAAGAATACATTTCAGAATTTGAATATACGATTCATCCAATATTAAAATGTTACGTACCTAATTCATAGTCAGCATAGAAAACCAAACACATAAATATTAGTACACTATCATATTAAGCCTATTATTATAATATGCCATATTTCCTGGTGATTCATCATAAAATATTATAATGAGGTACTTCTATTTTATTCTTGAATTACAATTTTAAAATTTCTCAAAATCCTGATTTTATTTCTTTTTTTTTATTATATTTAAATTTTTACCTGTTGTTAGGTGGTAATCCACGCTTCTTTTTTTTTCAAATAAAAACATACCCTTATTGTTGTAAATTGGATTAATTTTTAATGAGGTCATATCTAAAATAAAAATTCAAATTCAATCGAGTAGTTTTTCTCTTACTAAACATTATATTATACAGATAGTAATATTAATTGATCATGTATGGATTAATAATGAATTGGGTCTATACCTAATTATAAATAGAATACAAATTAGACATAATATTTAGTCGATTACTATTGTAACTTAAAATAAATTATAAAATGCTAACAGATGAACATTTATTACAGTATATTTTTTACCTTATTACTCATTACTTTGGTCCCGGCTTAACATTTGTCAACTGGTTCTTTATTGAGGTTTGAATTAATTCGTTTTAACTGAATTTTAAATTAATATAATTATTTATTTTGGCATAGAAATAGGACACTTGTTTAATGATTTTTGTACTTCTGTTCTCTTTCTAGAAATAAGTATAAAATGAGGTCAATAAATTGAATGCATCTATAACATTTTTCTTTTTGTTTGGATGAATATACTGGATGTTCGTGAGAAAACTCAAATTTCACTATGGCAATATAAATACTTTACGAGCACTTTTCATTTGAACGCAATTTGATATAAGCGAAAAAAGAACACTCACACATTTTTAACACATTGTGATCACAAAGAAAGTTATTTATTACCTACTAAGAGATATTTAATTTTTATATCTCCGTTCGAAGTATTATTATTTAATAAAAAAATTTAAATACAGGTTTATTTTTCACGGAATATAATAACAATTTTTCATAAATTCTCCTAAATTCCTTAAAAATATTTTTTACAAGTACATAATGATTAACGAACAATGATGTATTTATATTTTAAATTACATTTATACGTAGTATTTCTAAGACTTTTATTATTATCATAAATTATTTGTAATACGATTTTTTAGAATATAAATTAATGTATTGGTTAAGTAATTATTAGCTTAATATTATGCATCAAATATACAAAATGTCAGAGGCTGTTCAAATATGTTGTTGAATTTTGTTCTTGTGAATAATTTTAGTTTAATAAAGATATTTGAATTTATGTTACTAATATTTGCAAACTAAAGTAGTAGTTATAACGCGTGTAATGTTGTTATAAAGGCCATATTAATATATGAATGTACGATGACTCTTTAAGTAAACATAATGTATTACCGAATTTACTGTAGGTAGTCATATTAATATGCATGCACTCATAAAATAAAACGCAGTGAGTCGATCTATTTTAATTATTAATAATTTTTTCACTAGTAAAATATTTTGAGTTGATTATTTTATTGAAGTTATATAAAAATAATTGACATGAAAACACGGATATGAAATAAAACCAATTATCGAACGAGTAATGATGTATTATAGAAGCATATAGTATGAAACTTAACTCAACTATTTAGTGAAAGTAGCTATATAAAAATCAGATTGAAATACAATAATTAGGTGAGAGTTTATTTAAATATCATTCATAAATCATAAACAGTTAAATAGTGAGATAAGGATACATTAAAAATACATTGAATCTGGTAACTTGCGATACAAAATAATATTTTTGTAAGAATCAGGTTAAAAAAACGTATCGTAGTGTGATTTAATATAATAATTAATAATAGCAAAATATAATCAATAAAATCTAATTACCACTATTAGGAGCCATTAATTAATCGATTGTAACATGATATAATACCTATGCCAATGTGGCATTCTAGAAAACATTTTAAAAACTAAAAATAATAGAGTTTACAATAAAAAACAAAATTTTAATTTGTTATGTTGTGCAAGAGTTAATTGTTTAACATTATGATAATAATTAGCTTTTCATAAAGTCCTTGAAGCAGAGAACTACGAAATAAATAGGTAGGTATGTCCAACAAATTCAAAACGTCAAATACTTGGTAACAGCCATTTTGAAACGTCGTGCCATAACTTTTCGAAAGTATGTGGAATTGTGTTTTAATAATAATTTAGTTACGAAAGGGACGTCAACAATTTTAAATCGTAACAACGACTATTTAGATAAAATACACATATTATGTTAGACACAGTCATCCAGGTAGGATTTTGGAATTAAGTAATAGTGGTTAGGTAGTAACAATGTTATGTCATAATATAGAATACCATCATGTTCTGTTTAAACGTTCAACTATGAATTATTATTTATCAGAATATTATTCAGATAACTATATTGTACCTTATGTTTAATAAAAACAGTATATTGTGTTGAAAAAATTATGTTTTTTTCTAATAATTATCACTGTAATGAATTTGAATATCCTGGGACATCAAGTGTAAGTTCACGGTATCGAATTTTTATAAACAAAATTATGAAAAAATAATAAAAATGGAATATTTATATTCAAATAAAGTTGAATCAAAAATAAATCAATTTTAAGATGATTTGAGTATAATATAATTCATGAATCTTTGACTGTGACGGTTGGACGTTTGAAATATTATCTTTAGGGTATACTCTAATATGCTAATAACTTTTCCACAAACAGAAAAGTAAAATTTTCCATCGAGATTGATTTCCTTTAATATTGAAATTGAACTATATCTATTTTGATTTTATTCTATACAGATATCTATTAAATCTTTGGAAAAATTAACTCAAAAGAAACTTTGAACATTTAATAATATACATTTTTAATTATCTCCTAACTGCATATTTATTCCATTTACATCTTGTTTACAAAACTGAATAAAATGTAAATACAAGAGTTTTTTTTTTAAGTATGAAGTTTTATACAAAATATTATACCTAAACTTTGAATACACTTCATACAACTAAACCAAATTTCTGTCGTTAAAATGCATAGTAATAATATATTTACATAATTTACAGAGAAAAAAGAACAAATATTATTATAATTTTTTTTTTGTTATCTCAATCATATGTCACAGTAGCTTCTGAGAACCGTATTTTCAAATTATATGATTTTTTATTACACTCAAATTTATAACAATAGAACTCTACTTTTAATGAACTAATATGCATGTACAAAATAAGTTGACACACTAGCAGTGGTTTCAATCAGTAGCGTCACTGGATTTTTTTATTGGATGGAGATGTGCTAATAATAATTTTCCCGAAATTACATACTACTAGAGAAAAGTGGCATTTTGTATAAATACATTTTAATTTATCATAATGGAAGACATTTCGAGGTGGTAGGTGATGGTGGTTGTGTTATTTTGGGAGAGGTTGTCACCCCTTAACCTTAACCCTTCCCAAGTGTTAGCCACTGGATGTCATGTCCCTTTGTGTACCCACATGTATATTTAAACTAAAAAAACAACCATACACATCCATTTCATAAATATGTTTGAATACACAAAAAAAAAAACAATAGTTAATAAAACATTCTGCTATGGCATTCGTTGGGTTGGCACTATCCCATTTATCTACTCTAGGAATGTTAAATTTTTTTGTCGTGGAATTAAATTTGAAATAATGATAAATTATTACATTCTAAAAACCATTGGAATCAATCACGGTTAATTCTAAGTTTTATTCACTTAAATGTGTTTATTTCCACAACGTTTATCTATAGATTTTTCCTGAGCTTAGTGGAAAAAGTATAACAATTTACAAATTTAAATCTTCAATGTAAAAACAATGCTCACTATCGTAATAATTCGGAAAAGAGAATGCTTAAAATTGGTGGAACATTAATTCTGACTAGAAATAAGTACACGGACAAATTTAAAATATAACCCTTAAAATGAATGTAGCTGGTTCACTATTGATCTGTAAAAAATTGGACTTTAATTAATCAATTATAATTCTTGGCTATAATTTTTGTATGTAACAGTTATAAATATGTGTATGTATTACTTATTAGTTTTAGCACATTTATCTAATTTTATATCTTTCATTAATTATAAGTAATATTTTAAATTATGTTTTCAATTGAATGATGTTAATAACACTGAGTGTTCAATGACCAATCGATCGACAGAAACTACTAAAATATAAACAGAACGGTTTATTTATCTAAGCAGTAAACTTGGCAGTTTACTTTATCAATTTAATGACATAATTAATTGCTTAATATGTTATTATAACTATTAATAAATTGAAGCGGAAACTGAACGTTTCAATATATAAAATTGACGGATTACTGAGAAATCTAATTTACTGATATATAAAAGGTGAACTGGCAATTTTTAATTTTAAAATTTGGAATGGTTTGGAAAACGGTTGTCATATTTTTATTATAAATAGTCTTCATAAAAAGTTTAACGTGTTCGTAAAATATATTTTTAAAAAAAAGTTTAAAATGAACTAATTTTAGGTACGAATGAAAGGCATACTGATTTTTTTTATTTTTATATGTCAATTAAAAAAGGTTCAGCTTAAATTGAATATAATATGATTGTTAATTTTACGTTTGATTTTATAAAACAAAATAGGTGTAACAGTTTAAAATATTATCATTCTTTCTCTTATTTATTAGAATATCATTTTAACTGAATAAAAACACAAATATTATTTTAAAAAAACGAGTTAAATTTGGCTAACTGCCTTGATTTGTTGGCACCAAAAACGAGTATTTTACATATTTATATACCGTTTTTTTTCCAATAAATAATTTGCACTTAATAACATCGTGATATTTCATTTTGAAAAAGTTATTTTCAAAAACATCAAATGATTTAATTTATTACTTTTTTTGTAGAATTATTCTAACGAAATTGTATACCAGATAAAAAAAAAGTATTCATGTGATTAGTACCTAAATGCCTATTAGTATTACTATAATAACTACCAATTTAACTATAACATATTTTATCTTATACAAAACAATATACTATATTTAATGATCTATTTTATTATTTAAAAAATTATAATTGTGTATGGCTCATTGTATTTTTGAAAAATGTATTAAATTATAGGGCTTTTATATTTAAGATTTTAATGAAATTTTTTTTTTTAACTTCTGAAGACCTATAAAAACGTCGAAAGTTACATTGCATGTATGCATTTCAAAGTATTAGTAATCGTTCTTTGGGGAAATATATTTTTAGAAGTTTTTCTTCGTTTACGATGATTTAACATTGCAATCATATTCAACCAAACATATTCAGACATTTTTTACTCGCTTAATTCCTGTATCATACGTTTTATTCCAGGATACCTACAGGGTTATTCACAGAGCATTCCAAACTCGCATTACCATGGACTTATTATTCTTAGTACATAAAGTTAAATAACTCAAAAACTACAAGTTTAAATTTTGATTTTGATTCATCGATATTTTCAGAAAGACTATCAACAACTAAATAAACAGTAGTAGAAAAGTAAGTTTTCATTTGAAAAACAGAAATTGTATTTCTACAGAACACTCTTTAAGTAGAAAAAATAATTAAAAAAATTAAAAAATGAGATTTTGCTGCATTATTGAAAAAAAATGGGACTGGAATGCTTAGTGAATCACCCTGTATAACTAGACAGGAAATGTTTTAAATTTCCATTAAACTTTAATTAATTTTCGATACAATCAAATATGGTTGTATAAAATACTAATAATAATATACACATCATAATTTAGTAAATAATCCAATTAATCACTTTTATTGATTGTGATTATTCAAAATATTATTTTAGTGTGTTATTATTTTTGTTTGTACATATTGTGTAGAAGTGAAGGGGCAGTATTATAATTGAACACATCATAGTATTATTATTTTTAGTTAAAACTAATATTTTGTAAGTTTTGAATACAATTTCTATATTTTAGGTTCTAGCTTATAAGTTACAAAATAAGACACTAGAACTGTTTATCTAAGGACTCGTTCCAAATTCCAATTATAAATTTGTAAATAATTAGGTACGTATATTGAGTGCATGATGTATTTTATAACTCTCCAAACAGAATGTTAGTCAAACACCAGTGATTGATAATTGCATAAAATTACACTAATGAATTAATTTTATGCAATAACCTTGTAAACTTCTACAAAAGTGGATATTTGTCTTTGGCTATTATCTAAAAAGTGTTAATTTAGGATTTACGAATTATTCAAACAAGAGTTTCTAAAAAATAAGGATAAAAGTATTATTTTTGTAGATTTTTTTGGTACAAAATAATACAAGTACAACAAAAATACATTTTTCAAGTAATTACATTTATTTCGATTTTCAAATGTTATGATACTAATTTTTTAATAGTTATTTAGTTTATCAGTTATATTTATATACATATATATATATATAGTTATAATTCGTTAATCACAAACTATAATTATATAAAAGTATTTTTTATTTATAAATTTGTTAAGAATTTTATATTTTGTTAATAATGTAAATAGCTTTTCAATTTATATATCTTTTAAATATTTTTCTTTTTTTTAATTTTTTGAAGGTCTTATTAAATTTCCTTTTTGTTCTCAAATCATGATTATTAGAATTGGTTTTATTTAATAAAATCATCGTAATAACCATGATACATATTTATTGTATTTTATATTGAAAATAATAATTAACTACCTACCTAGTATTTTTATACTATGCTCTAGTTTTACATTTTCATGACAATAAAATTCTTATGATTATCATAATAAAAGCTTATAATATAATGAATTGTTTTTTGTGCCAGCCGAATGTAAATTGTTATTACCTACATCCTCATCATTCTTTATTGTTTTATTAGTCAATAATTTGGTAAATTTATAAAAATAATGTGCTAGGTACTGAAATAGACGATAATATTATGTATGAATTGTTGGTAATTTCACGTGTGCTAATAATAATAATTAAGGGAATACGTAATTCGCGTATATTTTACAACACTATATTATAATGTTGCCTTTTATTGTTATTGCGAAATCCGGCTACACGCTATATTTATGGCTCTACGAGAACCGATGACATTACAACTGTCGCTAATACAGGGTTCAAAATTATTGCCACATAGGGAAATGAATCACTTGTCCAGTTGGTCCAGAATGATTACTAAAGCTTTATGTTTGACATAAATACATAAACTTGAAAGCGAATATAAGTTTAAAATGTTATTTCACTATATACGTAATCATATACATAATATATAATATATATTATACATATTATGAATATATTTATACATCTTTTTATAAATATATATAGAATGGAGGCGCCAAAGGAGGATTTGATATGAATATAGGACCAGCCTGGCAAAAAGGATACACAGGAAAAGGAGTAGTTGTGTCCATACTTGACGATGGTATACAGACAAATCATCCAGACCTAGCTATGAACTACGTAAGTTTTTATTGACACAATATAATAATCAAATATGCTAAAAATGGTTTTTAAATTAAATTTCTTTGGTGGAAATACCACAAATATAATCATTAGAAATATTGAAATATTGCATGTTTAGTGTAACATAATACATAATAATATAATATAATAATATTTAAATTCATATTTTAAATAATAAACATGTTCATTTTAAGAACACGTTTTATCCAAAAATCGGATGTCTCGTCTCAGTTATGTCAGAACTGTTTAATATATCAAATGGATACGTAATTTGAATTAATATTCAGGATTCAAGTTCAGTATCAATATGTTTGAACATTAAAATAAATAAATTAGTATTTTTATGTAGAACATACTATTAACAATTCAAAATTCTAAACACAAAATGTGTTTTGTACTATTATCATAAGAGAACGGCTAATTAATTATTTAAATAATTAACACTGCAAATCTTGGAATTGTTCAACATGTAGGTTATTTGCAAACGCTTTATTATATTTACTAAAGCGTATTACCCGAACCTTGGTATTTTTGTAGATATTATTTGTATGTGATGGATAGATATTGGATAAGTTACAAAGTTGAAAAAGAGTTTTACGGATTGAGATAACTGTTGTCACGAAAAAATGGCCAAACAGATTGCGTTTGTACAATGGAATTCTTTAAATATTATTTACTTTGAAAAGGGATCGGCTTGAAAAAGGAATAAAATACGAATCTTTACACGTCATTTTCAGTATAATATTATGATAAATATCAGAACTAGAATATTTATGTATGAATGTATTATTTTGTCAAAAGTAGAATCAACTTTAAACATGATGTATATAGTGAAATAAAATTGCCTACCTATGTTATAATATAGATGAGTATAAGACTTATAGATTTTAGAGTGTTAGGTTTTCATGTAAGATTATTTTAACACTGTACACTGTTTTACGGTAAGTATTATTTTGTAAATAATCATAAAATATTTTCTCGAACAAAATGTATACTAGCTACTACTGGAATACTAAATACACTATACACTTTTTAAGGAACATTTTTATTTTCTTCGTTGTTTTGCCGTACAGTTTTGAAACTGACCTAACCTGCACAGAACAATATGTCTCATGACGTTATGATATGGATTGAATTATTAATGACATTTGATTGTATATATTATAATGCACAAACAGTCCCTACTGCCGCCAATGATGCCACAAAAGTATATGAATATAATTTTGATTGAATGGTTTTTTTATCTTAATAATAATATAACTTATTACTTTAGACTTTTCTCTCACAGTTGATTGTTGAATAATTATTATGATGAGAATAGCATCACTTTCAATAAGAATTTTTACATAAAAAAACACTCTGGTTGAGAAATATTTTCAGACTTGTCACTGGATATTTTATTTTTACAGATGACAAAAAACTGAATTTATATTTTATATAAAAGACTGATAAATTAACAATGCTTATATTGTCACTTTTTAACGCCAAACATCGAGATATTTTTCCTCATGATTAATGAGCTTTATAATGAAACTAGTAATTTCAAAACTCGCATATACAAACATTTAACATTAAACCGACTTTTCGAAAAATTGTAATTACCCAACTGCTATAATAATAAAATGAGTAGACATTGATATACAGGGTGATTATTTTTATTTGAAACAATCATTATTTTGAAAATATTTATGTTTTCAAAAACAACTTTGTTTTTCCTTAAAACACCCACTTATAACTAGTTTGATATTCAATTTATAAACATCGAAATATATTCTACTTTGGAATATCAAAGAATAAAAAAAAAGTATGTTGTCATTCAATTAAGTAACTATGTATACATACAATTATTAATTATGATGATAATATAATACATCAATACCTACTTAACTGTTTTTATAATAATGAAATTCAGACTTTTGTTTAAATCATAATATACTCGTAATTTTTGTTTTTGTTTAATTTAAACGGTATTTCATTGACCATTATTTATTAACGTATTAGTTGTAAGACATATTATTATAACGATTAAATATAACCTAAAATTATATAGTTTTTAATTAAATAATAATTAAGTATTAAACATTAAAAATAATGATTGTTCATAAATTAAGTGGGTAAGTAAAATACTGCATGCGTTAATTATTTATTTGGCACTAACAAGTACATAAATATCTACTTATGTACTTATGACATTTTTTTTTTATTTACCTATTATAATATATTAATGTTTTAATCTAAAGTGATATATATGTACAATCATTGTACATTGTACATATCTTTCGAATCGTTTTTGTGTTTTAAATAAGATCACTTTCATTTTAATAAAACAATTACCAGTGTATCACAAATCATTGATCATCATGTTTATAAAATTATAAATTATATTATATAATTTAAGGTATTACAAATTGTCTATATCTTCTTATATTTCAGTTGCTTACATGATATACTTAATATTTCCTCATGTTATTACAGTGATCTTTATTTATGATAATCAACATATTTTGATATTTTGTTTACTCATTTTTATCACATGTGATATTCTCGCCCTAAACGACCGTAAACATCATATCGTCATAATAATTTATAGTCGTGTAATACTTGATCATAGTGTGAAATGACACTTCTTCGTTCAGTCCTATAAATCCCTCGGCGTTTTGTATTCAAACAACATCACGCACATTTTGTCGTATCTCTGAAAATATATCACGTCGAAAATTGCCAAAATAAATCTGTCTGAGGTGCGGACATTAAGGAAACACAAATCCCATTGTGGGATTTCGCCATTGTGTCAACCAAAACTAGCGAAGCACAACCGAGGACCTCATATCGGCAAATAAAATAACATTGACTTGGTTTACCGAAACGTGAACATAGCAGTATGTGGTTTCATCGTAATTCCAGTCCACTGGCCACCATATCAACTATGTATAGTGTATACAATACATTTATCCCTCTAAAGAGATCGTGCAATTGAAAAATGTAATAATAAACACGTAATTCATTTGAAAATAAATCACTTCCATAGTGTGATTTCACTTATCTCTTTTCATCAGTTATTCATTGTTAATAATCATAGTAATATAGTACATACAAATTACTATTGTCATACAATGGAATATGATATCTCGTGACTCGTAATTAAAATTACAAACAAAAGCATTTATAAATCACCATAATATTAGCATACAAATTGTTGTCTTAAATTAATGTTTTTTTCTACTCGAGAATATCTCATTCAAATAAATTGAACATTGCTATTAGTTTTATAATATGGAAGGCAACTGAAATCCTCTACGTGTATGTTCCCTAGTATCTGTTCTCCAATACTATAAATTGTATAAGAATTATAGGCTACATTCAACTAATAATTATTGTGAAATTGTAAATCCAAAAAATATAAACTTAGGATAGTCAAACACAGTAACTTCAACACAGTTGAAGTAATGTAGGTTGGTATCTACTAGCTATTAATAGTATTCAGAACTACATTGTTTTGAATTAAATTATTATAAATTACGATTTGAATTAGTAAAATTCACATATTGTACCTATACAAAAAAAATTAATAAAAATAGCAATAAATGTTCTATTTCAAAAAGCATGAATGTTTCAGAGAGCCTGATAGTACTCGACGATAATGCCAGCATAAAGTGGTATCGCCTGAGGTAACAGTGGTTGTATTTATAGTTTAGATCTTAACCATAATTTACCGTACCTCCCTCACTTTTTCACCATCACCGCACCAGAATGTATCCATAGTGCAAAAACGTTTACATATAAAAGCTGTCGAAAGTTAATGATAAGTTGTGACTTGTAACCCGGAGGGTTTATACGGAATTCCCCGGCTATTATAATGTCATATCTGTTTCGCATGTATGCATGAATATAAAACCGTTTATCTCACAGAGGGAAAGAGTGGGGCAACTGCACTGGTGCCTGGTGGCTGCTACCACCACTAAAAGTCCACAGAGAAGAAAGGATGGAGTGGTTGGTAATCAAAATTTTATACAAGGAAGTAGCGTTATATAAAGACAACATCACTGCTACTGCTGCCACCACGGCCGTCGAGGGAGAAACCGGAAATCCGCACCAAACTTTTGAAGCTAATAAACTTAACCAACTTTAACCTCGCTTGGTAGTACTTATACAATATATAATATTCTATATATATATATATGGGTGTGTGGGTGTGTATATTATTATATAAGTATAAATCAGACAAGCATATCTCTGATACTGAAAATTTAACATGTATAGTGTGAAATTAATGCTTCGCAAGGTATCGTCCAATGTGACGGGACTGAAAATTAAAAATTCAAACTAAAAGATATTATACACCGATAAAATAGGAAATATTTCTTGAATTCAAATTCGAAGTTGGTTATATAATGTCGGGAACGTTTGTGACACCACTCGAGTAAAATTATTATGAATTGAAATAATTGGGTGATGATGATAATATTATTATAATACTCACTGCGAAGCTGTATAGTGTGATATAGGTACTCCGGTTACATGTACCCAAGGGAAACGAACATTATGGTTACCGGATACGTTTAAAAGTAATTCACAATAAATTTACTGTATGCATCGGATTTTCAGTGATATTTTGGCTCTTTAATATGTTGCAAAGTCCTAATGAGACATTTTGAATAATCGTCAACTCGTTTGGCAACAAAACTTTATGGTAAGTGCATATGCAAATATTCCGTTGTTAAATAATAATTATATAAAAAACCATGATGACGAAATACCAGCACGTCAAAAATATAACTTCTCCTTGTTGATTTAAATATATTCAAAAAATATTTGAAGCAAATACTAATATGGTATTATGAGGTATTGTTATGTTTCTATTAAGTTTCTTTTTTATTTAACTTATGTATTTATTATTTTTACATCATTATGTAAAATATTATCAAATTTGAAATAATAATATGATGAGTATTAAAGTTAAGATGTCTTACAATGATGAAAGTATTTTGAGTTTTTCAAACACAAATTGATTGCATATTTGTATACATAACTTACATAACGATAACATAACTACATAATTTATAAGATTTAAATAATACAAAAATATGTACAGTTTCAAAACAAAAATAACTAATTTTACACTAACATCATAGAATATTCAAATATATTTAAAATAATATAATATGTATGGAATGTATGTTGTGATTTTATATTTTATAATCCGTTGATACAATACATTATACTTATAATTCAAGATATTATAATTAATATTTATTGTTATACACAAATACACAATCATACAAATTATTAACACATTCCTTCTCATTTGTAGAATAGCGGCAATTTTATTTTAATTTACTTATGATAAAAATAATGGAAATACAATATCAATGATATACATACATTCATTATTTAAATATTTAAAAATCTGAAGGGAAAGATTTCACTATTATAAAATATCATTAGAAAGTTTATTTTCTTAAGAAAATGTTCTAAAATACCTTGTGTTTACAAGAAAACTTTATTTAATTTGATTTAACTTCTATTTTTTCTACCACCTAGTCCATTTAACATTTAACTTACTTTTAACTCTATTTTATTATTCTATAGTTACAAAGAACTGGTATACATATATCTTTATTCAAGTGTACTGTCAATAATTAATCATTCGAAACAGGAACGAAAAAACCAGTATTAAAATTGAAAACTTTTGAAAAACGTTTAATCATAGAATCAAAACCAAAATCAGAACAAATACTTTTTATACTTTATTGTTAGAGACTTTATTGGTGATCAATTGTTTTTTTTTTTTTTGTTTAAAGATTAAATACTAAAAATAAAATGTGTTTATTACAGAAATATATTTGTCTACACAATGAAATATGTTTTAATTACTGAAATAAATGTATAAATAATATATAAATTATTTATTTTAGGTAATAACATACATTAAAACTATACATACTAATGTTTAGTACAGATTTTTTAATGAGAGGAAGCAGAACAGTAACTTAAACATTTTTAAATTATAGTCCTCTACTCAATTATCTATTAAATTATATACATATAGGACATAGGTACCTACTAAGATAAAACTATATAACATCCTATGGTTCCCAAGCTTATGAAAATATATATTAGCTAAATTCAACGGTGTTTAGATATTTTTTTATTCTTTCCTATATGACGTATAATCAATAATATGTTTAAATAAAATACAATTTATGATTACATATTAATTACTTTTGTACACAAGAATGAAATCAGTATTTGAGAATAATAGAGAGTCTAAACGATAAATTAAAAGTATATATTTTGTGTTTTTGCTGCCCTCAACTACAAGATATCGCCGCAATCTATCCTTGTTATTTTCTGCTTGTCAATACGTGTTTTCATAGATATTACCAAGATTCGTTTGGACTCATTTTGCGTGTTTTGACATGTTTTACTTAGTTTCATTTAATCGCAAAACATTTAGGTTATAACATAAATTAATATTTTGTACAAAATCACATTTGTTTTCCAAGTACAGATCTTCAACTAAATGGCAGCACAAATCGAATGTATGCAGTACCATAATATTTTGTACCGTCTCTACCTTAACCGCTTTAGACTATTATAAAAAATTGCAATAATATTTTCTAATAGGGTTTATTTATATTGTTCATATTATTATTTTTCTAAAATACAACATGTATAATATTATGTAGGTACGTTATAACTTTATAAGAAAAACTCAGTTGATTGATACTAGTTAATTTAGAAATATTCATCAGTTATTATTCTTAAAACAATTATATAATAATTAATACTAGTGCAGATACTGTTGTTGTGAGTACCATTACACAAAAACATTTGCCTGTAAAACTATGTTCCAACTATATTGTTCTAAAATGAGCATTTTGTGAGTATCTAGTCTTATATATAATATACTATGGCAATAGGTAATATGTGTATTCATAAGGTACTTAGGGTACTAAAGCACTTTAGTAAAACATTTAACAACCATTGGATTAATTTACTTCTTTCACCCTAAACAAAAAAAACTTACCTTTACAAGCCAGTCATTTAAGAAACTGTTTTGAAAAATAACTCAAGTACAAAACTATAGAACATATTAATTTGTTCAGTCAAAAGGCAAATTTAAATGTAGGGTGTTTGAAGTATGCTTAATGATCATTGCTCAAGGAAGGGAAAAGATTATATCTATACTATACACATTATAATAACCAAGAACGACAATAGGGGATAATAACAATGGTAATATTATTAGCAGTGTTTTAGCTCATAACATGCAAATTATATAATAGCATAATAGTAAATTATATAAAGCAAAATTATTGAATTAAATTAGTTTGACAGTATGATTGAAATAACCTTATTTCCATACAATTTATAAGTTCATTGGAAATATTTTTGAAATTATGTAATTAGCTAAGACAAATCATATCTGCATAATTGTATCTGTTGGTGATGAAAATAGGATTTTTAATTAAAAAAAAAAATTCAGAACTCTAAAAATTTTTTTAAGCGTACAATATTTTTAGGTTGCGTTAACCATTCTTTGTACAATTTGTAGCTAAACTATTTACAATAATATTATGGTTTTTTTTTTTTTGAGTATCGATTAATACCTTCTGGAACAGTAAAAACGTAACGATCTTCAACTTTGAGTGTGACTTATATGGTAAAAAATTTGATGAAATTGGTATTTTTGGGAAAGAGGAAGGATCAGTACTACAATACCGTGTATACTATGAAAAATATTCCATAAAAAATAAAAAAAAAATTAAGGCAAAAGGGGAATATTTAAGAAAAATCAAAAATAAACAACCATAATATATTAATACGATATACTTAAAATATTTACATTTTAAGAATTCTCTTAAGTGTAACTACTTGTAACTTGTAAGTATTAAAGTTTAAAAATATTAGACATTTGTGTTTTTTAATTTAAAAATCTGAAACTTGAAAATTCTATAAAAGATTTTATAAGTTATCTTAGAGCATTGTTTAGATTTAAAAAATAGATAATATTCATATTTGAAGGCTTTTATGATATTTAAACGAAAAGTAATGATTTTTTTCACACCTTATATCTATTAGTTTATTATTGAATTTAAATTTAATACATTCATTACCTACTCAATATCAAGAATCAAAGTAGGTACTATACAGGAGAGCACCTTACTCAGTTTTTTTGTATTTTGGTAGATAGTACCTATGTACCATATTATAGTGCAGTAGATCATTTTTTTTCTACAGCATTTTATCATTTTTATCACATTTCCATGTAATACGAAATACATAACAAACAATAAAATAACTGAAAACACAAAACTACATACCTTTTTATGTTTTAAAAATATCTAATTTATTTCAGATAAATATGATTATTGCTGAAAAATATACTAAAATGTCATATTCTTTTAAACATCTCAATTTTTTTTAAATGAATTGTGGATGATGATCAAAAGCTTAATAGAAGTTATAATATAGGTTAAAATATTTACTTAGAATAACTCATCTAATAATAACAACAGTAATTTCCAGCACTCGGGTTAGTAAGGCGACACTAGTGCCCGGAGTGTGGGAATTACTGAACATGTAGGTATATGTACTTACCTATTTATTATAAATTGCATTATAGACTGAAAAAATGTTAGTAAACTTTGTATTTGATTTTTCGATCTAGTATAGTATATTGTAACATAAGTATTGATTCGTCAATCTTTTGTATGAATCTCTAGAATATAAATTCAACTTTTTAGGAATCTAAGGTCACTTATTGTTGCATATACCCCAACAACGATTTTATCCGGCTATAGAATTCTGTGGTTGTGAGAACACTTGAAATGGAACAGAAAAGGAATATTTATGCATGAATACGTTATGACATCAAATCGAGTTTAAGCTTTCACGAGTCCACTGTAGTATTTGCATTCCAATAAGATGACGAGTATTTATTTCTTTTCGTTGAAACGCATTTTCAAAATGTTTATACAAACATACACAATTATTTTTAAACAAGTTTCCGTGAATATTTAGCGTTGCGATCTAAATTCCATAGATATATCACATATAATATATATTATAGTTATTACCCCTAACGATATAATATATAGATATGAATAAATTACTTAAATTGGAGTATAATATTTATAATTTTAACTAGTTAAGTACTACAGTTTAACATTTCAAAATATTTAGTTGTACAGGTATGTCAATAAAATATTTATTTTTTACGATGATATTATAAATATTTATAAGTTACGTTATTTATATCTATATATTACTATATTTGTTATGAACAAAATCAATTGTGTTATGTCGAATACTTATTAATAATATTACGAATACTATTTAATGTATAAAATATAAATATATATCAAACTATTTTAGTTTTTTATAATATTCATTATCAATATTCTATGACATAGAGCAGTGATTCTCAAAGTGTATACACTATAGGTACCTACTACCTACGTCATGATGTGCTAGGGCTTAGATCATATAATAGAGTTACAACTGCCTAAATATTTGAAGCCAACTGAAGGGATTTGGCGCAAGTGCGCATGCGGCATGAGCACAATTGATATCACGCGAAATTTATATCGCTTATACCATTAGCTTAGTGATAAAATATATGATAAATATGCGACAAGTACTGACTCACATGAGTAATAGAAATCAATCCCCTTGCGACACGTATAGTCGTATTGTACCTATTTCCAATCAAAATAATTTTACTTTCATAAATTACATTAAGAATTTCATGAAAGCATAAAAGAATATGCATACACAATTTAGGTATTTACTTTTGCATTATTTTTTATTAAGGTACCTTCAATGTCTCATTTAATAATAGTATTTATAGCTAATAACTACAGTAAAAATTAAAAGTTATTAAAGCTAAAATAAATTTTTTTGAATAGATCAATATATGATATTGACTTTTTTTTGTAAATTTATGTAACCTTAACTATCGTCATTGCCTATATAATATGTCCCATGGTGTTTTTTCTTTTTTAGTGGTGAGATAATGGATTTTCCATATAAACTTTACTACCTACTTAAGATATACGAACACCACAGGAATCTGCTATACATACTGGCGTATACACTAAACGTATATTGTGATAATTTACTTGTTGGCGTTTTATTCCAGAATATCTAGACGTAGATTATTTTATGTTTTATAAAAAAAATAATTCTTACATAAATATAAATCCATAAATTCTAAAGTTCAGTAAAGGCGTTGGTACGGTAAAAACGGGATTGTTTTTTAATTACTTGAACTTTAAAGTAAAAATAATTATTTTACCATACATGATAGAGGTGGTGTTCTAAATGTCTGAAACTTGAATACACGAAAAAAGACTAATTAAATCTCACTAACCAACCATTTCTTAAAGTGGGTTACAATTAAATAATAACTTCGGTTTTCAAATATGCCAACATAATTTAAAATAAAATTAATAAACAAAGTTTTGACTTGGATAAACATTTCGACCAAATAGAATTTATGTCTTATCAACGGGTTTACTACAACAGAAAATGTATAAATATTTATATTGAGATTGAAATTAAGATAATTAAGCCCTGGTGTATTATGTTATTATGTTTTACCTGTCTTGACTATAAAATCTACTTTAATTTATTGAGATTTATTTGATTTAATCAATTTATCAATTAATCAATTAAGTAAGATAATCAATTAATTTTTGTTAGTTTTTTGATATACATACAATATATTTTGAAGAATTTTGATTCACCCGCAATAATAGCTACATACATTTCAAGAAAATATAATATTTATATTGGTCTAATATTTTCGTTAGCTCGTTATTTTACGTTTTGAATTATTTAAAAAAAAAATACTGTTTCCATTTATGATTAAGGAACTTAATTCTAGACTTGAAGATAAGTTAAATTAAATTGGATATTTGGTCTCTAAAATTAAATACACTCGAATAGAATTAAATGCGATTGCGTAACAATAGATTGTGTGGGTAGGTCCCTAAGATGTTCTGTGGTTTATTTGAGATTCGCTAGTGCGAAACAATGGTCGATTAAAGATCAACAAAGGGTCACGTTTGAGCTCAGCAGAATAATTGAGAGAATCTTTTGCTGGTCATAAGACAAACACACCAAACGAAATATAGATAGATAGAGATAGACATAGAGAAAATTATGTATGTATAGTTCAGAGATAGGGAGAACACATCTTTTGAAGAATTCAATTTGGTAATCCACTCAACTGATATTTGTATAGTTATATAATATAATTTTGTTTAACTGGTCAAAAGAGGGACTATTAATATTTATGTTTCAATAATTTATACAGGTATTTATTTTTTCTTTGTATGAGGCATTTAAAAGCATGTATTTTAAAATTGAACGTATCAAATGTACATTATATGTTGAAATCCTATGTTAAACTACCTACATAATATGTTATCGATTAAAAATGTATATTTAAATGCGTAAATAAATATGCAAATGACAACGTCAACATCGTTGTTAATGTCGTTTTCGATTACAGTCTAGTTTATAATATAATAGATACATGATCACAACAGTTTATTTTTAATTTGTTACCAACTTCCTTTTATAAATAAAACTCTCGTAATCATTTAATAAAATATTTTGTTTAAGTTTGTACATTTTAAAAATAAAATACAATTAAAAAAACCACCTATGTTTATTTAGAAGCGCCAACACATTTCAAAGTATAACATAAATATATAATTAAATACAATAGTATAATAACGACAATACTTATGATATTATGACATATATAATGAATAAAAAGCAGTACACAAATAGTATGTAAAACTGATTTTGTCTCTACTCTAAACCGCTAAGGTTTAAATACATTTGTTTAAATATGTAAAAAAATACAACATAAATGTAATTCATAGTTCATATTAATATTTTATTAAATTTGTGTAAAATATAGTTTCAATACCTTTGAAATTTGTCGATGTTATACAGTACAGTGGTATCTGTATCTCAGATTTAAAATTATTACACTTACCAGTTATAATGTATATAGGCATAATATGCGTGAAAATATATAAATTAAAATAGAAAAAAATAAAAAAATATATTCATAAAATAATATTATTTTGTGTTTGTACATTGTAATGAATACTTATTTACCACGATACACAAAATGTATTAATGTTTTAATGGTCAGAAAATGAATAGCCATGTGGAAAATAATAATTTAAGGATTTAATTATTTGTTTTATTGTCAGGTATATACTATATCCAGTATTTTTAAATGTTGTGTCTTTATAAAACGAAATTGCCTACTGTCTTAGATTTTGTTTGAAGCTTATTATGGTAAATAATGATATTATAAACATGAATGGTTATCGAGTTCAGAAGTATTGATAACGGAAATAATTTTTACTTTTTATTTAAGTGGATTATTACACAGCTGAGGTATATGAAACATAACCATGGTTGGGTGATGTTAAATCCGGTCTGTTGAAGCCCTGTGGCTTGTTTTTCCGTTCTTAATCAGCGATAACCCCTAAATACTAACTTATGATCAACCTACCATTTCCCTTCATTACTAAAGGAACATAATATAACTTCCTTATTATGTCTCTAGGGAGAATTGAGTTTATTTGTTACTATTTATCCCTTTCTCCAAATTACAAGACCCATACTATTTCTTTGGGCTGAACCAACAAACGAGAAACTAAACAAATAAACCTTGTTCATCGCATTTTGAATTTTAACTATTATTCTATTATATTGTTCAATAGATTTAATTATGTTCGTTAATTTATTGATGTTATGTATCAAAATTATAATATATATAAGTATAAGTATTATCAATATTTGCAATTCAAAGTCATTGGGAGTCAAAACTGCCATAGTCAACAGAAACCTCATTTATCTTACTTCATAAATACATGAATGTATCTTAATATTTTGTGATTTCGTTTCCATTTGAGTTTTGATTTTTGTGAATATGACCGAGTAAACACCATAGGTTTAGTTTATTTTATTCCAAAGCATTGTATATATACAATAACAATGAATAATATACTGACATATCTAAATTGTAAAAATAATATAGGTTAAATTGTGTATTGTAATTTAATATTTGATGTACCTTCATTAAAACTATTATCTAACCTCTCAAAAGTTGAGTATTAATAATTATGGATACTTAGTGGTTATATTCTTTTAATGCAAAATTACAATGTATAATGAGTTGAGAATTAAGTTTATCAGCATGGGTTTGTAAAGAAGTGTTAGTCATTTAAAACAAAAATTTAAAATTAAAAATGCATTTGTAATAATATGTTATATATACAAATGACTTCTTAACTTACTAAAGTTTTAATTTTCAACTTACTAAACAATACAATGCAAAGTATAAAAATAACTTAATTTTTTTTAATAAATTTTAATTTGTATATTTTTGTAAATAATTCTGTTTTCTTAGATTTTAATTTAACACTTTTAAAGTTATTATAATACAGTCTATAGTGCCAACTATTAACAAATCGCATAGTAGTTTTTGTAATTGTATAAAATGAATATACTTGTATGTTTATAGAACTTAATACATATAATATAATATTACAGAAACATTATTTAATTTATCAAATCTAATTGTTGGTATTATATCATGTTTGTGTAGGCAGTTACTAACTACCTACCGTAGATCTAGAACGACTAGAACTAATATACATGCTATTAATTTAATTTATATTCTAACATAGAATGATTTTTATAAAAGTATTTTTAACATTTTATGGTCAATACCGTTACATTCCTCGGTGGTTTCAAGACAAAACTGAATATTGGTTTTACATGTAACAGCAATATCAGTAATATAATTATCACACAGCATTTACTCAAAACGTTATTAATAAAACGACAATTCGTGGTAGGTAGGTATTTATCTTAGTAAAAGGAGTAAAACTGGGAAGAGATAGAATAGCAACGCTCGATACGCACACAACCAAACAAAACAAGTTGTTGAAGTGAGATAATTGCTAACGTTGAATAATACTTCAGATCTCACGAGTCGCGCCCATGGTCTATCGCTTTTTCAACATGCCCTTTCAACACCACTTTCAATGGCCCCGAAAGATCTATATACTATTTTGACCCAAACACACTATGAGTGGCCTATTATTTTGTTATAAATATGATTTAAGCGTTAAATTTGAATAGAAATTTAAAGTAGGTGACAGTAATTTTCGATCTTAAATTTGTAAGCATTTACTACCCATTTAAATGTTTTTTTAAATATCAACATTTTACAGTATTATTTGTTGTACATATTATTATATTGTTATAAGTTAAATATTTTCTTTGTTTTTAGATATAATAATGGTACAATTATTATTATAGAAACTCACCTCCATATTTTACTAAATATAACGTAATATTAAATACCCTTGCAACCAGGTAATAATATGTAATTAGCTAATATAATTGTTCAGGTTTAATATTCAATATTATCATATTATATATTAATATGTTATATTTTATTGTAATTAATTGCCCAGGTTTCTTTTGAAATGGTGAAATGTCACAAAATATATCATTGACGAATTTCGTGTTTATATTTTATTTTGTTATATTAAGAGCACGTTTTTTGTTTCCAAATATATCCTAACTAAAAATCCAAAGTTGTCACAAACATAATATAATGAAAGCGTTAGAGCCAAAGGTATTGCTAATAAAACTTCATCGAGACATAGGTTAAGTAGAGTTTAACAGTTTGTAGTGTACTACTATGGTATGATAATGGTTAATAATATCGTAAAACAATTAATAACTAATTATAAACTAACACAATCTAAATTTAAAATTAAGGACCATTTAATTAAATGTTATTGGCATATAGAAACTAATACTTGTAATTAGTTTGGTTCCGAATTTCGTACAAACTACGGTTAACTTGTAAATGTAGTTCATAACTGAAATGTTAGTGTTTCTACTGGTAATTTATAAGAACAGTATTACATTTATTTTTGTAGCACCATTTAAAAATTGTTAAATTAATTTCAAACAACTCCACGTTTTCGAGAACATTTTTATTTCGGTTACTCAACACTTGTGAGTCAATGGATATTCACAAGATTATGTACATTTTGTTATCATTTGAATTTCTTAACTTGGTCAAATATATCAGTTTTCCTTTATTGTATAACATTAACAGCATACAATACATGTGTGTAATTCCATTGAATTAAATACTTCGGGTCACTGATTAGAATCCCAGTATAGAGGAACAATATATCCGACTAATGCATAAAGTAACTATATACATATATATTATATGCATAGTATACACATGCTAATAAACCAGCTACACATTAAATCACTTGCACTAAGCTTCATTGAAACTGTGCAATTCATGTATTGTACATTGAAGTTTTTATTTTACATTATTAAAATATATTTAAAAAAAATATATTACAATGCTAAAAACTGTGCATTATAAATTTAAATTGTATGGTATTTATTTATTTCAAAGGGTTGAGCGTTATACACAAAACAGTTATTATTATAACAATCAACACAGTAACACAGTAATATAGAAATAGAAAAAAAGAAAAAAAGGAAAGAAATTAATGGGTACAATATGTTTTAGTGGTAGAATATACAAATTGAATAAATAAGTAGTAAATTACAAAATGTTAACGTAAAGTACGTAAAATACAAGGGATGTTTAAAAGATTGTTAAGAATTATTATAATTTGCAAAAATATCGATACTTAGTATATTTACAGAACACATTGATTTAATGGACGTTGTATTAGAAACATATAGTTATATTTCTGATGCCAAATATAAAAGTGGTGTTATAGCTAGATGTAGTAGAATACCTAAGCTGAAACGAAGAACTATTGTTAACTAAACTCGTGTTTGCTAAAGATAGATATTTAAATACCAATTTTATTTTGATTGGTTGGAAATGTATATTGTTTTATAAATGTATACTTATATAATATATTTTTTCAATATTAGTTTATTGCATGATATATAATTTTTGGTATTGTTAGTAATAAACAGAATAATTCACAATAATCTATTTATTTTCATAGAATCCTGATTATATTGCGAGTGGAAATATTATATTATGAATACATACCCACTATCCATTATTATTTAATATAATTAAAAATAAATAAACCAAACATGTTAAAATAAATATTCCATCATATAAAATTACTTTGCAATATGGTAGAAATAATAGTGTAATACGTATAAAATGATTAATCAATTAGTTTATTAAATACAATTCAAACTAGTTATCACAGTTTTCTATATTCCCTACATTTTTTTTTTTTATAAACATTTATAAATCGCAATAACTAACAATTTAAAATCAAAGTGTGTCTTGTAGTGTAAAAAACAATAACTTTGTTTTAAATTTATCATTGATTTTATTTCTTTAATATACCTATATATGTATATAAAGAAAACCTACTCCCAGTGTGTTAGTCAGTGTTTAATTTGAAATATTTTTCAATTTAATATTGATTGGTGAACGTCTCCAAGCACCTATATACATTATTGCTGAACTCCATTTCCAAACATTCCATATGTACTTTTCAACTTCTCCCAGGCGACAGGCTCATAGAGTTTTTTTTAAAACGTTACACAGCCCCTAGCCATTTAATATCGCCATTGCCTCTGCCGTTGTCAAGTATTCACTGCATTGTGTATATCATTCTGTTTACACTCTTTGTCGCCTTCGGGTCCATTTTGATTGACCTTTTGCGCCCTTGTTTGTATTATCCTGCTATTTAACGTCTTCGCGTTTCATTACTCCAAACTGTATATTATCACATCTCTCTCTTTGTTTCCGGTGTCTCCTTCATTTATTTCGAATTCGAGCACATCCATACGCCTCGAGTTAAAAATATTGCATGAATTATTGATGTAACATTCCCTTACCGCTCTTAATACCGTAGATAAATAATGTAATGTTTCACCGACAATGACTTGGGTAATTTATGTAATTTCTTAGGACAAAGCAGCTAGTTGGGATATAAACGACGATGACGACGACCCAAGTCCACGAGACGACGGAGACAATAAACATGGCACTAGGTGTGCTGGAGAAGTTGCAGCCGTTGCATTCAACCAATTCTGTGGAGTTGGAATCGCATACAATGCAAAAATTGGAGGTTTGGAACAAACTATGTAAACATTAGTAGTACAGTTAATGTTATGTATTTAGACTGTTTACAATATATAATATGCAATCATTTATTTAAGTGACATTGGATTTTAAATAATTTAAACGAAGATTTTTATGGAACGATGTGGGGCTAGTCGGGAAAAAACGTTCCTGCAGAAATACTATAATTTATAATACCTATATTAAACAGTTATTTTAGCCAAAACATCCAATTTTTTTCCATCATACTGATCGATCTAGTAACGAGATACAACTTTTTAAAACAGATTAGAATGTCTTCTTGAGATTGGTCAGTCCACTTTTCCCAATTTTCACACTTTCACACTTCCCTCCCCCCCCAACTTCTAAAAATTTAGCTTGAATATTTTGAAATTTCGGAATTTTCAAACGTTGATTATTCGAGGTTTATTCGTAATTTAAAGTAGAAATCTTAAAATGTGGACTGACCGATCTCAAAAAAACATTGTAACGAACTCAGATCAGTTTTCTGAAATATTATCTCATTATTAGATCGATCGGTAGGATGGAAGAAAAAAAAAAGCGGGAGCGGTAAGTCGGAGGGACGGTCCGTGATAGATTGGTTATAAATATCTTGCGTATATTTATAATATATATCACTACACTATGTATATTATGCATTTATAATTATTATAATTAACAAAATATATAAGTAATAAGTATTTATAAGTAAATGTTAAGTGGAAATCCCTAAAAGTGCTGGGCGTAAAGTGGAAATCCCCATAAGTTCTGGGCCCGCATATCTCGGGAATTTCCGGCACAACTAGACACTGAAATCTATACCACGGTCCTTACAAAACATAGACTTTTGGTTACATCTTGTATACATATTATAACCTCCTTGCATGAAGCGTAAAAATTTTTATTTCATGAAATAGTTTTCGTAGAATAATCTCATTGTTGCATATATCTCTGCATATACCTTTGCCATTATTAATGTTTTTCGTGCGTCGCGTTTGGTATAGACTAGGTAATAGAAAACTGGTATAACGAGAGGATTTGAAACAGCGTAATAAGACCTGCATATAATGCATTTATAGTTATTATAATTTATAGCAATTTGGTGACTTAAAGTTTAAACATCAATTTTAATGATAAGAAATCAGTAAAATTTAAAACTTTCCTCATGGACGCATTCAATTTACATTTGAAAAACAATCCAGCAGAATCTACAACTAGAGATAACACCACTATCGATGCAGTATTTTCAAGATATTTGGAAAAAATTACATCACAAACATACTTATCATATTTCAGTAATCACAGGCCTGTAATTTCGATTATTGAATATGTTTAATATAATAGTAGTTAAAAGGTAATAATAATAATTTTCATTTTTATTCATTTTTCACATTTACTTAAATTCATCAAATACTTAAATACATTTACTTATTGATATTTACTTTTTCTTAATGGTTCCACTAAAATGTATTTGTAATCTATAATATTTGTTGGAAAAGAAACTTCGTTTCTACCGGGTGGCCCATGATACCACTTACTTTTTTATAAAATACATAGTGTAGTATAACATAATATATATACCTACGTTGTATAAATACTATATGAAAATAATATTATTATCTGATAAGTATAAGCTATACATTTTACACGTATTAATAAAATATATTTATATGTTTGATAACATATTATAAATGTATGATATGTATTATAAATTATACATGCATCATTTTTTAAATGTAGATACTATTGAATGTATAATTGTGAAATTATAAATTAACGTTGTACATCGTAGGATATTGCATTTCAACTATACATAAATTCAATTTATATATTATAACATAACATATAATATCTATACTTCAAAATATATTCAAATTCAATAGAGTTATACAATAATATTGGAGATATTTTATTTGAAAATTTCCATCTGTCCGTTGGAATAAATTGTTAAAAGTTATTAAAAAAAAATAATTTTCCATAAGTAATCGATTATGGTGTTGGTGTGTTTATCAAAAGGTGTCCGGATGTTAGATGGGGTTGTTAACGACGTGGTTGAAGCAAAAGCATTAAGCTTGAACACAAACTATATAGATATATATAGTGCGTCCTGGGGACCAGAGGACGATGGGGAAACAGTTGATGGACCTGGACCATTGGCCAAAAGAGCATTCGTTAATGGCGTTACATCGGTAAGTGTCATCGTTACATTATCCAATGTAATCAAAATAATTTTGATTGGTTTGAATTAAAGTAATTTTCACAAAAATGTTGATCATATTTTTTATAACAATTAATATAAGATATAAAATAAACCAAAAACCGGGGAAGTAACTCTGATATATAATACACATATCACATATAGCATATTTCAAAATAATATATGTATGTATAACATCACCATTGAGTGGGTCTTTGTAATGGATATTGTGTTAAATTTGAATTCAATGATAAAACAATACGTACCTACGAAAAACGATTCTGGGCGGAGCCATATTAGCATATAATTAAAATTTTAAAAATAAATTTTATACTATTTTATTTATATTTTATACTACTATATTAGAAGTTTACTTTTCTATTGGTAATGCGGTATGATGAACGAAATAACGAATATGTTCCAAAAATATTGTATATTATAATACATTATTATTTGTTATATTGTTGTTGTAAATCATATCTAAGCATTACTCTATTTTCATCAACAATATGATTTTATTATTAGTCAATACCACGTAGGTATCTCAGAACTTCGAACTGCGTTAATAGGAATTAGGATTGTGGTATAAATAGCTAGCTTACAATTAATCCTAATATTATCAATATGTATAGGAAATAATAGTAGACTTAATGGGTGAAAAGTTTACTTTCCTTCGTTTAATATTAATTTATTCAGGGATGTTAAGCATGATGAGTTCTCAACACCCGAGGTGACTGTGATTTTAGATTCTGAGCTGAGCGATGAATGTATTGATTTTACCATGATTCACTTTCACTTTTTGGAACAGTAAAAATGCTTAAATTTTTTTAACAGCATCTTTTCTGGTAGGAAAGTGAATGCAGCTGGTACTTTGTGGGATCAAAAGTAGGAAATTTCCAATAGTTTTCAAAAAAAAAAAAACGAAAAGTTAAGAGAAAAACTGAACCCTTACGAAAATAGTTTTCGAAAAAAATCAATTTTTTTGTTTATTTTAAATCCAAAAAAAAAAAATAACCGAATATAGATGATATTTTAACTGAATGTCTATAAAAGCAATTTCTATGGACTATAATATTTTCTAAATATTGCACTCTATATTGCTTGCTATACTCGACACTTATTAAGCAATTTACAGGCATAAGTAAATTTCGTGTTATTTTAGTTTTTTTAAACTATTGTTGATACAAATTATTTCGTTCGGTCAAAAAACTTGAAAATAAAATACAACGTTTCTCATAGAGTAATGCAATTGGAAGTTAAAAAAAAAAAGTTGAAAGTGAATCCACGATAATTTATTATAAACGTCTGAATTTTGAAGTCTAAATGTTGACAAAATTCATCAAAAACACAAAAATTGGCAAATTATTTCGAGTTATAAATTCATAAAATTGTTTTATTTATATATGAAATTTAAAATTTTTATACAAGATACCCTTTAAGTTTTTCTACATTTAACGAAAAAAAAAGTTTACTGGAGAGTCTAGTTCATTTTGTACGAGTGTTGGAAGTTAAACTTTGGATATTCAACAGTAAATTAACAAATTCTCATAAAACGATTTTCTTATTTTGTTGTTATTCAAAAACTATTAATTGTATTAAATATTAAACGCGAACAGACCGTCTTCACTCAGAATCGTTTTCCGTGTACAATGATTTTATATCATTGAATTCAAATTTAACACCATTCATCACAGTGACCCATATACCTACTGTACAGCAGAGCGACTTCCACTTCCGTTTTTTAAACATAATATTTTGTTGCACGGCGTTTCGTATAGGCAATATAATATACTTTTATATTAATCTATTTTAAGTGAATACAATTTTCAATTTGTTTATGGAATATTACAAAATGTAAATATAATTTTTGTTTTTAATATCTATATTATATTATGATACATAAATAAATATAATATTTAAAAGGTGCTAACTAGAATTTGTGAGCCAGCATGGTTGTTACATTGTAAGATACTTAATATAATTATCATTTTAATTTTGAGTGATTAATAGGTAGTGTTGTTAATACAAATAAAAAATTTACTTGTATAATAGGTAAATGATTAGCTGTACATTATACGTCAAGTGTACCTGATTATTGGGTAGATCACTCTGTAATAGTGTAATATAACATATCACCAAGATTTTTTTACTGTTTACCACCATACTTCATAGTAGCATCAAGATTCACTTTTCTACCGGTAACTTTCCTCAAAGATTGAAGCATTTTACTGCACTAATACTCATATCATTTTCAAATCAGGACATCAGCAATAATAGCCACGGAAAAATTAGTAAAGAAAAAATGGGCAATTACAAATAAGGCTAAACAAAATATCCTGCGAACTATTAGTTGAACAGGAGAAATGGCCTAAGGGGGGCAGATTTGAGGTTGTTCAAGTATTCGCGTATTCATGTGTATATAGCATAGGTATATTATACATTTTACGTATTGTGTAGTCTAAGTGTGTAACTATATCTTAGAACATACAATAATTATGTGATAACATTTTTTATGTATTTATATTGACTTTAAGTTTATTATAATTATTATTATGCTTATTCAATATATTATGTACTAGGTAATAACAATTATGTGTTTGTTATTTCATTATAATTAAAAAATTAAATGTTTTTTAGTTCGAATAATTTTCAGTGGCCTATTAATTTACTATACTAATTTTTGTGATTGACAATTCTTTATTACCTAGATTCGTAAAATCAATAGATTCATCGCTCCAATCAGAATTTGAAACTTGGCTAATATTGCCCTGTTTAAAAATTGTATTTAAAGTAAAAAAAATGTATTTTTCAGCGTAATATTAAATAAACTATAAATGTTTTAAATATCGGAAATTAAAATTGCTCAGTATCAATTATATTTAACTTAAATGTATAAATACTTCATATTATGTTCGGTACATATTTTTCCCTATTTCTTATAATTACATTACTTATTACTTTGGTATCAATTGTTGCTCTTTTTAGAACTCTGAAAAAGAAAATAGGTTGTAACAATTATTAATAATGCGAGACTATAGAATGTGTAATTAAACATATTATTGTAGTGGAAAAAATTTAAAACATTTTAGGAATTCTAAATTAAAACAGTTTATTCTTTCATTAAAATATTGGGATAACTACTAGACAATTTATAATTAATTATCTATATCGATAAAATATATAGTACCTAACCTAAAATTGATGAAAATATTATAATATCTATTAACGGATAATTTGTAGTTTCTATAAAATTTTTTCGTCTGATGTATGATACGTTTGTTGTGTATTCCAACACCCAAGGTGATTTGAACTATTACAGACATTTTGTTTGCCGTTTAAAAATATATACGGATATAATTTAGCATTACGGTTGAATGGGGTTAGTTTGGATATTATCTGGGCAAATAGAAAGATGGTAAGAGGCAATAAGGTGAAAGAACGATACTGAGATATAAGAGAAGGAAAAAAATGAGGTGGAATGCGAAAAAAAAAGGTAGATAGAACCTTAGCAAAAGTTGCCATTAAGGGTTTTTAAATAGCCTGCAACAAACATTTATTTGTACTGTTTTTATGAGCTTTTATTGGCCGTTTCGTCTGTCAGGTAAAATGTGTGCATTTGTCGACAATTTATACACGCATCCGTTCGTTTCATAACGGCCTATTCAAACGAAAAATAATAGAGTTTTTTGTTTTATATGTACACGAACGAATGTCAAGTCTGTGACCTGATTGTTTAGTTTTGTGCTTTAATTTTTTTTCTGTTTTTGTTTATTTTTTTTACTTTTACTTTATAAGGGTTTTTCATATGTGTGCTTGTGTAGGTACTGTTAATGGATAAAGTCCATTAGACTAGATATACATATGCGTGCACTGTTTGTGAACTGTAGAAATGTCCAATGTTCTGTCTAAATATTTTAAATAATATGGACTGGAAAACGTCCCAGTATAGTAATCTTTAGTATCCAAATACAAATAATTTACCTTAACGTACCGTGAGCTCAGAACCAACAAATTTTATTTGAGGATATCAAATTGTGTTCAGGAAAGCTATTTTAACCTTCAAACTGTTATATTATTATCTTCCTACATATTGAATGACTTTTAGTGATTATTAAGTCTAATAATTTAGGTTTGTTCTAAGCAAAGCTTAACATAAAGAAACGAAATTGTAAAAAATGTAAGTTGATGACTAAAATGTTATTTAGAATCTAATATTACAGATAAATACTTTAGTAGTAAGTATATTTTATTCAATTAGTTATTTAATTCAACTATTTTTCCTATTTAATTCTATATTTCAAATGGCATAAAATTCAATTAAATAAAAGATTATGTAACGTGACGTTGTATCTAACATAATAATATAATAGGCAGTACAATTATTTACAGAATTTCTCATTTTATTGATAAATGTATAATTATTAGGTAATAGTAATTTAATATACTTAATTGTGTTATTGTATGGTTGACGAAATTAATAAGGGATAACGCTTTTTAGTCATCACTTATTTACTTTAATATGTATAATATAGAAGATACAACCTACTGCTTTGGAAACTATAGTTAAGAACCAAATGGTACATTTAGATCACTATTAAATAACATGTTTGGAAATTGCATTGATTTAGGACCTTTTAGTTCTCTATATTAGCTATTTGAATAATGAGCACAAATGGTTGTTTGTGAGCTTAGATTGTAGATCATTGATAACTAAACCATTATAGAAACCATATGAATAATAAAAAAAATATTTTCGACAAATCAAGTTAGATCCTTTTAGTTCTGAGTATCTTTTATCATAATTTTTATACAAATATATTTTATTAATTTCTTTTATGAATTAAATGTTGTTTTATCTGTAAATTATTGATATTTCATACAATACAAAAATACTTGAGAAGTGTATTTTTTATAGAAAATTAAAAAAAAAGCTAAATCGAAATAGATACAATAAGGTGTTTCAAAGGTAAAATATATTTGTGGAAACTTGGATGCATTCCAAAGTTGTATAAATTATTATAAATATTATTATTTTCATTTTTCTGATGTTAGTTTATGAGACTTGACATCGCGGACGTCGTTTATTAAATTCCTAAAATACATTTTGTTTAAAAGTATAAATATAAATTAAATGTATGTTTACTGTCTTTATAATAGGTAACATATTATTATACTTATATAAATTTATATTCTGTTAATTTTTACTGTTCACAATAATTATTATTTAGTTAACGTTTTATTTAGTATTTGATTGATTGATTGATTGATTATCGCTACAATAGGTTCTAGTATTCTAATTTTGCATCAAGAATCAACGATATAAGACATTATTATTAAATGGCTGATGATATAATTTGATATTTTGTTTAGGCAAGTGTAATAATTTCAAAAGGCTGTCAATTTTATTATTCTATAAACTGTTAAGTATTATAGATGCAAAATGTTTATTTTTTTAAATGACACAGATAGTGGTCTCTAGGACAATAATTTAACTTTAATGTACACGGAAGATAGTCAGGAATAGTAAATTGATAGTTTAATTTTAGGAGGTTTGAAGTAAATTTGAATAGAATGTTTTGTAAAGATTAGTTGAAAATTGGGACGGAGTTGACATTTTAGGTCTTTGTAAAGGTTATAGTTGATGACGTAGCATAGAGACAAAGTTACTAGCATCATAAGACAAAAAACATACTTGTTAGAAGGCTTGGATAATTTGGACATTTGAGGACTTGTATTTACCTCAGATTTAGATTCCTAACTTATCTTAGAGATGCTTTCAATATCAAAGTTAAAGTGTTTTTTTAAAAAAAAAAATTATATAAGTTTGTTGGATAAAATGTGAGAAATTCGCAGTAGTTTTCAAGTGTCGGGAAAAACCAAAAAAATAAAGAAAAACAGAGATTTTCGAAAAATATTTTTTTTTTTTGGTGTAATTCTTAAAAAACATAATCGAAGTGAATTAATTACATGAAATTTTCACCAAATGTTGATTTTACCATATGCAAAATATTTATTTTCTCTTTGATAGCTATTTATTGATATTTCGACTTTTTTTTAGTTTTTATTCTATATAAATGTCAACAAAAATTTTTTTAGCAGTGTCAAAAAGCTTGAATATTTAATGCAAGGATCCCCATAAATAGTTATAACACATCATAAATATTATAAATAAATAAACATAGGCGTTTTTTTTATAAAAAGCATTTAGAGTTTTTTAACTTTCACAAAATTCATCAATACCAGCTATCTCGAAAATTTGTAAATTATTTTCTAGTTGGTAATTCATAAAATATTTAATTTTATAGCTAAGGATTGAAAATGTAAAACAAAGTTTTTCATAAGTATGCCTTATGCCGTTACCAAAAAATTTAAAAATATAAAATCTCAATTTTTTTTTTATAGATATTTTAAGTTCGAATTTGGACGAAATTATATATTTAAACAATGAATAACGATTTTAAATATTTTGTTTTAATTTAAACATATTATTTGTGACTCGGTAATTGAAACGTTTAAAATATATTAGATTCTGAGCGGAGCGATGAATGTATTGGTTTTACAATGATGTATGTTTTTATATTTTTATTTATATTTTTATATTTTTATATTTTTATATTTTTGTGTCTGTCATCACGTTTTAGGACAGTAAAAGTGCTTCGATTTTCTTCAATAGTATCTTTTCTGATAGGAAAGTGAATCTAGTTGGTACTTTGGGGGGTCAAAAGTAAACATTTTCCAGTAGTTTTCACAAGCGCCGGCAAAAACAACATAAAAATTAAGGAAAAACGGGAATTTTTACGCAAAATCGATTTTCCAAAAAATCGAATTTGGTTTTTGATGTAACTTTAAAACAAATGACCGTAGATACATGAAATTTTCACTGGTTGTTTATATTTGCATTTTCTATACACGATAACATTTTCAAAATATTTTGATTTATTTTGAACTGTTTAGGGACATTTTCATTTTTCATTTTTTTTTAGTTATTTTTCTAGAAATATCAATAAAATTTTATTTGTTGGTTGCGAAAGCTTGAAAATTTAATAGAAGGCTCCTAATATGTTGTTTCAAAGGCAGATGAAAAATATTAAAAATCCTTAGTCACAATTTTTTTTTATAAGCATTTAAAGTTCAAAAATTGACAAAATATGGAAAAATCACGAAAATTAGCAAATTATTTTGAGTTAAGAATTCGTAAAAATTTTTCTTTTTAAATCTAAGATTTGAAAATGAAACACAAGATTCCTTATAAGATTATCTACCTTTATCAATAAAAAAATCTCTACCGGACAGTCAAGTTAAATTTTTATGAGCGTTTGAAATTCAAATTTTTACAACATTGGATATTCACTCGATTACTCATGTAGCGATTTCTTTATTTTGTTGCAATTCAAAAACCAACAACTGTAGATACATGAAAATTTCACTGAATGTTTAAATTAGCATTTTCTATACACCATACAATTTTGAAAATATTTTGACTCTTGTTGAGCTGTTTATGGACATTTACAGCTTTCAATTTTTTTTAGTTTTTTTTTCTATAAATATCAATAAAGTTTTATCTGTTGGGCCAAAAAGTGTGAAAATTTAATACAAGGCTCCTGATATATTGTTACAATATCAATTGAAAAATATTAAAAATACATAGGCACGATTTTTTTTTATAAGCATTTAAAGTTGGAATTTTGACAAAATTTATCAAAATCTCGAAAATTACCAATCGTTGGAATTAAAAAATTATAAAATGTTCAGTTTTTATAACTAAGGGTTGAATATTTAAAACAAAGATTCTCTTAAATAATTCATACTGTAACCAAAAAATCTAAAAAATATATAAACACACTTATTTTTTACAGACATTTTAATTTCAAGTTTAGACAAAATTTCATATTTAAACCAAGAATTACGATTTTAGTTATTTTGTTGTGATTGAATAATATTATTCGTGGGTACTTGAAACTTCTAAAGTGTACTATTATATATCTATGATAGTATCACGGTTTTTGTTGATGTATAACGCGTTATAAGTATCTAATGGATATTGTGATAAGATTAGTTTGGAATTTATTATAGGTACCTATTATAGGTCAATTTTTTGTTTAATACCATAGATATGTATATAATATGTCTTACACATAGACTGACATACCGTCACCGCTCAGAATCGTTTTTCTTATACAATGATATTATATCATTGAATTCAAATTTAATACCATCCATTATACAGTGACCCACTTGTAACCTACTGTACAGCACAGCGACACCCACTTGCCCACCTTTTTTTATTATATTGTATGCACACAATGACATTTTAAAATGCAATGTTTTCGGCAAAAAATAATTCAATATACTATATTACTATAATGTTTAAGGCGGCTCTTAGTGGCTATTATTTAAGGGGAACAATTTAGGCAATTTCTAATCTTGTCGTCGCCGCCCGTAATCTATGTGTTGGTCGTAAATGATTATTAGTGTGAAATTCGAAGAAATTCGAACTCGATAACAATAGATTTTATATCGCCCGGCTGCGGGCACACGGTTCAATAGCACACGTACGCGCATGCACAAGTCAACGTAATCACTCTCGAAAAATATTTTTCTACACTCACAACAGTGAAAAATGCTAATAAGCTGGCGAAAAATACACATACTTCTAGTAGTCCAATTTCAATTTTGAAAAATTATTTGAATTCGTCAGCCTCTTTTCTATGATTTGTAGGAAACCGATTTTGGATATTTTAGATAATTTACGTATATTACGGTTCCAAATGACTGCTTGATTTCTCAAATTTAACTTGCACTTTTAAGTGCTAACTAGACAAAAAGATGAAAAAGTTGTTCCTACAGATCATAGAAAAGAGGCTAACGAATCCAAATAAGTATTCAAAATTGAAATTGGACTACTAGAAGTATGTGTATTTTTCGCCAGCTTATTGGTCTAAATGCATGAAAAATCCAATCGTTTAGAGCCGCCTTAATAGTAAAATAAATTACTTTAATACTTTAATAGCAATAATCTCATAAAATACACTTAGTGATATAGGTTGACAGACCATCTTCGCTCAGAATAGTTTTTCGTATACAATGATTTTATATCATTGAATTTAAATTTAACACATATATTACAGACACCCTTCTAGACACCTACTGTACAGCAGAACGGTACCCACTTTCCCACCTTTTTCCCTTTAATAATAAATGCATTCAATTTCTGATGTTTTTTGAATATTTAACTATGCATCCAGAATTCTGTTTTTCAAATGAGAAACCCCCTTTTTTAATGTAAATTATTAAGTGGATAATTGTTTCGATAATTTTGATGTTCTTACCTAATTCAAAATTCAAACTAGTACTTACCTAGTTTTTTAGTTACCTATTAAATTGTTTATTCTAAAGATAATAGTCCTTACGCAAATAGTTTTACAAAAATATATTATATTTTATTATGTATTATTGGATATTTGGATCTATTAATTATTATACTTTGACGGTTTTCGAAAATTATAAATATTGATAGATTAATAAAAATTATTAAAATTTTCAAATCAATCACCATACATTTCAAACCCATTATCGTGTGTGGATATATTATCATTAGTATCCGAAGATAAATAATTCAAAATCTACTAGTTATAATTTTTATTTTGATACGTCAATCTTTCCACTAATATCCACTAAGTAATTTATTCTAGAAAGGCGGGGTTTTTATTTGAATATAGAAGTTTGTTCCTCTATTATACGTTCATTATGTAACACAAAATATTTCAACAGATTGAAAATATGATCTTTAAATAATATAATTAAACATTTCAAAAATCAGATTTTGATTAACTGCATTATTGAAGAAAAATTGGGGGTACACATGCTTGGTGAATTACATTATATATTATATATGAGTATTAAATTTAATTGTATACACTTTAATGATATTTCAAGAAACTGAGTGTTGCTTGTTGCGTATTTTCAATTTTAGTTTATGACGTATAAGTACTATTTCAGATATTAAAAAATAAAATAAAATAATTACGACTTATTATTTGTAAGTCCCTGTACAAGTCATTTGTATTATAAACATTCTACATTAAACAAAATTATACTTGATTATTAATTTATTTGATGTTACTTAATTATTTATTTGTCTACAGGGAAGAAAAGGCAAAGGATCAATATTTGTGTGGGCGTCAGGTAACGGTGGACATCATACCGATTCTTGTAATTGTGATGGATATACAAACAGTATATATACGCTATCTATTTCAAGTGTCACTCAAACTGGGTATGCTTTGATACATATAAATTAATTTAGCTCATTTGTTTGAAGTTATATTTCAAAAACGTTTGATATCATTTGAATTAATACTCGAAATTATCAATTAAAAAATTTACAGTAACAAACCATGGTATTTAGAAGAATGTTCATCGACATTGGCTGCTACATACAGCTCTGGAACGCCAGGAAGTGATCATGGAGTGACAACAGTTGACATGGACACAAAAATGAAACCAGAGACCATATGCACATCCGAGCACAGTGGTATTTAATTAAAAACTAAATATAAAATAAATCTATTTACATATCTACTGATAATTAGAATAATAAAATAAACTTTCAAACGCTAGGAACTTCCGCTTCGGCTCCTATTGCAGCTGGCCTTTGTGCTTTAGCCCTAGAAGCAAATAGTAATCTCACTTGGAGAGATATGCAGTATTTAGTTGTTATGACTTCGAATACAAAACCTTTACAAAATGAATCTGGTTGGACAACGAATGGCGTTAATCGTAAAGGTAGGAAATATATAATATTATGGTTCTACTGTTGTAAGCAAACAATCATTATTTAATTTTTCGTTTTTAATTTTTAAACATAGATACGAGTATTATATAACTATATAAGTATTAGGTATATGTAACTCATAACTTATATTATTATTAATCCATTAAATTTAGTAGGTTAATTAGTTTTAAATTATTAACTGTCGAGAAAAAGTACAATGAATTGTTCAGTCATAACAGTTTAACATTTCATTATTCATAATAACACTTGCAATTCTACATAATTAAGTTTATTTTACATCAACTTGAAACAATGTTAATTTGTAATATGATTACCTACCTAACTAATATATTAGCCTAAAGAAAAATATTTTATTTAGTAAGTCATAAATTTGGTTATGGACTTATGGATGGGGGTGCTTTAGTTACAATGGCAGAACAATGGACTAATGTTCCGTCACAGAAAATTTGTAGAGCCAGAGAAGACAATAAACAAAGGTACTATATACATAAATATTAAGTAGGTACACAGTTTTTTCCTGTTCCAACATTTAATCATTTTCACTTTTTTTAAATCTAGGTGGATTGATCCAGCCCCAGGTAGTGAATTGTCTATGTTTATGGAAGTGGATGGATGTCAAAATAATTCAGCGAATACTGTTAACTACGTTGAGCACGTGCAATGTCGAATATCACTAAAGTTTTTTCCGAGAGGTGATTTGAGAATCTTATTGATTTCACCAATGGGCACAGAATCGGTGTTGTTATTTGAAAGGCCATTGGATATAACAAGCAGTACGTTTGACGATTGGCCATTTCTGAGCGTACATTATTGGGGTGAGAAAATAGCTGGTCGTTGGAAAATCAAAATAACCAGACGAATGGCTAATTCAACTGCTAAAAGTCCAGGTAATATATTGTTATTATTATTATTGCTTATTACATTAAATAGTTTTTATTTTGTTAAATTAATATTCCATTCAAAATATTTCAATACAATACATTTTTATAAAATAATTTTAATAATTATAATTTTTATAATTTTTATTTTTATTTTTAATATAATAAATTTTTTAGTATAATACATTTTTTTTGTATGCTATTTGTACATTGTACGAGAATTATTGTTTTTACATTAAGTTGTTTTAAACATTTCGATTTTTTATTTATACATTAATTATTTAGAGTTAAAAATATAAATGTATTCGTTGCCTCTCTTTTGCTACTTTAATTTTAGGGGTTTTTTCAGAATAAAAAACAATTCATTGTTATATAATACAACATCTTATGTATTTTTTTATTTTAGAATTATCATTTGCATGTCAATTGTATAGGCGTTGACAGTTTATCAGAAATTAAAAAATAAAACAAATTTTAAATTCGTTTTTTTAATTTTGTATTTGTATTTGTATTTATAATTTTCTTAACTTGTCTAAAAGCAGTTTAATTATCAAGGTAAATTTTAGGTAGGTATCCATATTATTTTCTCAATATTAATGTAATTCAAGGCATGCGAGTAAGTAGTGGATAAACCTCATAATGTTATAATATGACCTGATTTTACAGGCGATAATGTAATTCATCCCACAAAAAATGATTAAATTAAAGTTTCACTCAACATATTTAAATTTAGTATTTTAGTATAATAAATATTCTTGAATTTATGATTAATTATATTTATGATTGATTACAATTGATATTACTTTATTAAAAATAAAACAACCATAAGGACGGTATATACATTTGTCATTCCGTTAATAATTTGTGTAGGATTATTGAAAAAGTGGCAGTTGATATTTTATGGTACATCTGAGCCGCCAGTGAGATTAATTCCCAAAAAGAAATTCTTCAACCAGATCCAGACAAAGACAAAATTAAAGCAAAACGAAAAAGAGGTATAGAGTTGGTTAGCAGAGCCACTGGTACTGCAGGGTTTATTGCCGCCGTTATAAGTAATATTTTGTTTTCAATTTAATTTACTATAGGGATTGAAAAAAAATAAGTATCAAGGTAATTCAGTGAATGTTAAAAATGAAGTAAAAACTACGGTCAACGGTAGTTTACATTACAATGAATCAATAAGCACGTTAATCCCATTCATAAAGCATCCGTGTATAAATAGTACAAAACATTGTCAACAATGTTTAACTACTGACAACGATTCACTGTGAGTAAAATACAAGTATATAATAATATTTATATAATTTATTTGAAAGATTTAGAATTATTATGACTATTCTTTTTATAATATTGTTCTTAACAATGAAAAAAATATTAACATTTTTGCATTCAGTACCTACTATAAAAAAAAAACTTTAAGGTTAGTTTATACATTAGGCAGGTACTTCTATGGACTGCAGACTAGATTTTACTAAATATAGTACCTATATTATATGTATAACATAAGTATATAGGTAGTGTATTGTCGGTAATTAATCTGTAGTTTTAAAGTGACAATTTTAAATTAAATTGGGATTTGAAATATATAATATACAATCATAATATCTTTACTTACTTATATTTTGTTTTTATATAATTTATAATAATATCAATGGCTTTCATTTTTTAGTATTTCATATTATATTTTTGAAATAATTCTATTTAATTCTAAACTATTGTTATAAAACAATGAAAAATAATAATAAGTAGTAATAATAATAATAATACACTGCCTAATAATCAATAATAATCTTATCAGTCGAATGTATAATAAAATAATGATTAATAATTGTATACTATTACAGATGTAATCAAATTAATGAAACGGACATCGTATATTGTGAGTAATAATATATTGTATTAAAAAAACATATGTATTTAATATTTTTTTTTGTTCTTAAAAAATATTTAAACAATTTAATTATTCTTTTTTGTAAGTTTAGTGTTTATTATGATGATTAAAATACCTAAATAAGAACACGAATGACTATAATGTCGAAGGCGTAATAAATTAATTTAAAAAAAAAAAAAAAATAACACGAATATTTACTCCGAATGAATTATGGTTTTTAAAGAAACAAATATTTCTTTTTAACTTCTTTTTGTTAAACTATAATAATAACTTCTTGATACATAATATTAATAGGTAATTCATAATTCATAACATACAATTTACTGAGGTTTCGTTATTTGTATGATTATATTATTAATATAATAATAATTGTAGAATATGGAAAAATTCATTTTTACATGAACTGTATATTATGAACAATTAGGTAACTGCTCAAATTCGAATAATGAAAAAAGAAGAGCCAACGATGACAATGTTGATACCATATTTTACAGTTCTTTGAAATCTGACCGAAACCATGTGGCTAAACCCGGAATAAGACTGGAGATTGTTATTTTCGTGATGCTGTTACTGATATGGCATAATTTCCATCAAGTAAGTGGAAACTCTTAATATATGCATGTATTGTCACTATATTATTAAAAATTTCAAACAATCCATATTGACGACGAATATTAAAGACGGCACACTTTCGTGTGTTCCCCTCTCGATAAGCCCCGCCCACGTTCTCTAAATAGCCCGTAGTTGAAAACGCAGCTACACTCTAATGGTGTAAACGCGTTATTTCTTTAATGCGTTTTACCAAACACCACCGGGTCTGTGGGAAATCTGCTTCTGTGTGATACGCACATAAACATTTATTATCGTCTTTAATTAACAATAACGTGTGATAAATACGTTTTGTCAATAATACACTGAACGAATAACTCACCGACAACAACATGTGCAACTTTAAACGTAAGTAAATTTATTAAAACTAACCATATTATTCTCAATATCATATTGTTATAATTTAACGTTTCAAATGAGTGACGTCATCGAAAACAATTTTTTGACTGATTAACCCCAATATTTATCATTCCAACGACGTTCAATAATAAAGTAGGTACAATTAATAATATAATATGCATTGGGGTGTGTAATGATATATAGTTCAACATACACATAATAGAAATATATTATTACAGTTTAATTATATTATATAGTTTTTCGGTTTTCCTCATTTTCATTTTATATGGTTTCGCATTTGTCTGGGAGGATTTGGTTTTGTGGAAATCGCGGTCGTAGACATCTATTTTTTATTTTGGTACCTAGGTTGTAATGATATGCTCCTTCGGTTTTGCAGTTTCAAATGGAATATTTAAACTGAGTTCTGATCCAATTTATATTTTAACTTTTTGACTCATGAGTTGCTTGGTTTAGTCACAGTAAAATATTAGTTAGGTTAGGTTTATAAGCTATATAATATATATATATATGTTATATAAGTATTGTTCAATGAATTATTTATGTAATTAAACCATAGATATTGGTTGATTAATGATCAGGTAGGAATGTATATTATTTATTATTATACCTGAAAAATAATATGTGTGGATGTAAGTCACATTTGGTTTTAAGTAATTATACATTGAAAATAATATTGTTTACCTTTAATGAAACAAATATGAAACTTATTAACGATATAATGCGAGTTATTACATTTATCAACAATAATTGTTTCGTATTTTCTATAGAATATAGAGCAAGTAGTATTTTAAATTTAAATGTAGCAATGTTAAATCAATTTATTTGATACCTAATCTTATAATGGTTTAATGTTTATTTTATCATTTATGGTACTTAATAAGAATTATAAAAATAGTTTATAAATCATATAAAAATGAAAAAGTATGAAAACCATTTTAAAATACTACATTATTATTTTTTTGAACACAACGAATAGTTGCTATAAAATTATAAGAATATTTTTGGTGGTAAAATAATATTTATGATGCATTCAGCCCTCTTACAAAATAAACTTTAATATTGTCTCTCTATATCATGTCGACTATGTAAACTTAAGTTTTTTGTTCAGATAAAAAAATATTTCTATAAAATGTATGGAAATTTAAATTGTATATAATATACAGGATACATCAGATGTTTATGCTTAGATACATTTAAACTCATAATTTATTTTAATTATCATATAATAAACTAAATAAACAGAAATAAATAATTGTATAATGATTAAATACGATTGATTTTTCAAAATACAAAGATTTTAAACAAAACATATTAATATAGGGAAATACAATAGGTACTCAAATAACAATTTCGTAATATCAATAATATCTTAATACTTTTAGAACTTCATTTTGTAATCAAGTAATAAAATTACGAATATTTTAATTGATACGTTATTATAATAATCTAAATGTGCTACCTACCTAATAAGGTTTTTTTTATAATATTAAATTAAAAATCAAACAAGATTATTTAGATTATTACAATGAAATGTCGTTAATAACATAATATAACTTTCTTTTGCAAATATTCTTTGTTGGTTTTGAATTAGTTAAATTTACAATATTTCCATTATAACTTATAGAAAACAATTAATAAGCAAACAAATAATCTAAAATAATATTAAAATTACTTTTAATACTTTTTATTTAAATATTTAAATTTTAATAATGGATATATCACATAAATAAATGATTTTATAAAATATTTTTTGACCGTTTTACATTAAAAATGATGCAAGGCATTTTGTTAGATACCTACAATATGTTATAGTTTATAAGTGTTGGTGGGAAATCTACATGATTCTAAAAATGTAATAATACAATATTTTAAATATATTATTAAAACATTTAAAAGTCGAGCTAAACATTTTATAACATTTTTATTTATTAAGTAAGTTAGAAGATATTTAAAGATTCTAAATTATAGTTTTCGTATTTTTACTATGAGTATTACGTTTTATTTAGGTACAAGAATAGTTTAGAAAAAAAATAATTAAAGTGGTTTGGATTTGTATTGAGTGTTGATTTTAATTTTTAACAATGTGTTATTATATCTTAACTCATTGTACGTAATATGTTAATGTAGGTTGTTAATAACTTATCCAATCAACCAAAAATGTAAATTTTTAATTCTTAAATTATTTAAAAGATTAATCATCCAATTATGGTTAAGTAAGGCTTGCTCAATGAATTTTAAAGTTGACTCTTCATGATCACATTTTTTTATAATTAAATTACTATTTACATTAAATTCTATTCATACATTTGTTTGGTACAAAATCAAAAACAAATAGCAGGTAGGCAATTATAATATGAAAAACATATTAATAATATATTGCACTTATAAATGTATTTTTACAAAGATTATAAGTGCGATTTATATGATTTAATAAATGTGTGATATAATCATAAATGTAGATTAATTGTTATTAAAATGTAGGTACCTACCTATAATATGCATTATGAGTAGGTAACTGCTAACTGCATACAAACATTATTCTTTGACTAACATTTAATATAAAAGCATGCACCAATAGTGTAGGTACCTAGTACAGATTAAAAATCTAATCTAAAGTATTTGGAGTGATTTGAAAATACCATACGAAAATGTAGAGAGAAAATGGTAAAAGGAGATTGAAGTGTTTTGTTTGTGTAGAAACGCAAAATAAGTCAAAGTTTGTGATGATTAAAGTTTAGCGAATCCAATGAATACATAGCCTATAGAAAATACTAAAAGGAACAGAGAAAAGGGACATGAAGGAAAATCACAAATTACATTATATCAAATATACCTACGTTCAACATTGCATTATTGTATATATAATACAAATAGAAACAACTTTATGAGCATATTGCATATACTATTTATGAGAGAAATGAAATAATATAATGTATAAGATGATGTTATATTACATCACATCTAATAATAATAGTTATTGTTACTAAGTCAATTCAGTTGAGGAATTCTGAGTACACCCACTGCTTATTTCAAACACAGTAAACTGAAAAATAATATTGTACTCGTATTCAGTATTAAAAGTTATTAAAAAAACTAAATTTAAATATTTATTGCCTAATATTGTAATTTCATCCATGTAAAATTGAACATATTATATTAAAAGTTTGTATAATTACAACATGTACCTAATACAACCAAATAAACAATTTATATGCATAGTATAATTAGGTTTTAAAACAATATCAAAAAATACGGTGTTAGTATAATGTTAAAAAATAACTTTTTAATATTTATGATATGATAAGTCTTCTGAAATGTTCGATTCCCACCTTGGTAAATCTTTTGAATGACAGTCGTTTATCAACGTTTTCAGGATAAACATCAAGTCTATAATTTGTTCCCTTATCTTTCGGTCACACACTCCATTTTTTCTGTTACATTTTAAAGTAATATTTTTTAGTATTTCCTTAGAATGCAAATAGTTAGGTTAGCACATAAAATGGTGTGCACTAAATTCAACGGAAATTGAATAATAAGAACTAAATCTTGCAAACGGCACGTATCGTCACACTTTTCCGGTCTTGAACTCAAGTGTACAATTTAACTCGTATTTTTTGAAATGTTTCCAGCAAACGTTCTGTTCAATGTTTTATGTCTTTATGTAGTATAAATATAAATATTTTTTTGGGTTTGCTATTCTTAAAAAAAAAAAAATAATAATAAACAAATTGTATTTTTTTATTTATTATTCTATAGGCTATAGGTTATTTTAAGAAATAATTCATATACTATATGACATTTTCTCATTCTCGGTAAATAGCCTGATATTTCTTTTATTCGTAGTTATATTATTTATTTTAAAACCATAATAATTGTTGATATATTAAAACATATATTCTTACCATTAAAAATTATTTAAACATTTGAGAATTTAATATTATCGATAATAATAACAGACATGATAGTTAGGTGGATGGAATTGACTTGCAACATTTAACCTTTCAATAATTTTCGTACTTAAAGTATTATTATTTATTGGTGTTTTTTTTATATATTTGTTTAATTTTATTAATTTAAATAATAATTAGGCAACTGAACAATATAGCTACGTAATATTAAAAGTATGTGTTAAAACGTGTTTATAGTTGAAATAGTGTTAGTTGTAACAACTATGTATTTTAAAAATGTCAAAAGTTTACATGGAAAAAATTAGATTAGTCTTAGTTAGGTTAACTATAATGAATTAATTTTTAAAAATATTATTTGTATGATGTAACATATTCAGTTTTTTCTTAATTCGGTATAGTTTTTTTTAGACGATGATCATAAGGAAATTTTGTGCACTTTTACCAAAAATAATACTACAGTTGTATAAAATCCCATTACATACTTATCATACTTGTTTGTAAATAAGTAACAATTATATTTTTGTATCATATTTTCAAAATATTCTTGACTTTTAAACAATAACTTAATCTGGATTTCTAATTGCTATCAAAATATATTTTTTATTAGTTAATTAACAATATTTATTAAGGTATTTATTTTTCATTAATTTATATTAATTATGATTGAATTTTAAAAAGATATAATCAAAATTAAGTTTTAATAGAATAATTTATTAAATAATATGATACCTAATCGAATTTTTAAATTTTTAAAAATTGGAAAATAATTTTAGATAGGAAATTGTATAAGTTCGAATTCAAAGATTGGGAGTGGCAATGAATAAGTTATCATTCGGGTTCGGGACTTCTTTCATTCGCATATTTTGTTTTGTGCTGACTGTAAAATATTATATGTAATATATTATACATTTGTTTTGCGAATTGGTGATATCAACTCAAAGTTTGACTTTGTAATGTTTTGCATATTTTATCATATTTTACAAAAAAAGGTTTATATATTTGACGAATCAAAGCATTTGATAATAATGCATTATTATAGGAGGGTAGGCACGTAATTTAAGGGGCGGTGGGAGCGATTGCCCTCTCCCCAAGATACGCACATATTTACTATACGTACTTTACTGTACGAGGGCATGGATTTGGATACATTCCATTTTTTCAAGCTGCATACTTTAAAGTAAGTAGGTACTATTGTTCATTTTCATTGAATATTCGCAGGCACATTTCAACAAAACAATTAGTGCAATAATTTTCGAATCCAGACAGTTAGTAATAAATATACATTTAATATATCTAAATATCTAATTCTTTCAATTTAATTAAATTATTACATTATTTTTGTTCGTACCTAATCATTAAGTAAATAAAACTATTAACTGCATATTATTTCAAAATTTAAAGCATTTTTCAATAGGTTGTAATTATTGCATAATCGCTTGCATATTTCGAGCATTTTTTAATTTAAATTTTAATTTAGGTAGGTAGGTACTTAACATTAAAATTTTATTAATTAATAATCATCCACTATTTAGCTCTAATGTAATACACTTTTAAATTTGTACCAAATCATATTAATGTTTTATTTTATTTTTAACAAACACAATTTGTAATTATAATATTACATATACTGATGCGCTATCTAGTTGTCAGAATCCTACTACTTACTAGAGCACGAGAAATTTATAAATATTATTCATCAATTGAGCAAACTATTTTTCCCAGCCGAAATCGTACTGAACTAAAAACAACAATCGTCAACATAAAATACATCGAGAAAGAGAAATTATAATAAACTAACACCGTAAACTATCGTTTGTTTTTATTATTTGGTTCAGTAACCTAACAGTACAAACATCATTCATTAGGTACACAGGAAATTGGTCGTATCATTCAGATATACCGAATAAACCAAACTTTAAGTAAACTGGCTATTTTTGAAGCAAGTGAAAGAAAACACTATGCAAGATGTACATTTATTTCCTTACGGCCTACGATAATACAGTTATGCAATAAGAGTAAATTGTATTGGCACAACGTGAACAATTAAGATTATAGCAAATAGCGTATTATATGTTAACAAGTACAAGTCGTACCGAATAATAATAATGCCGTAAAAATAATAATAGCTTGCCCACACGAATTTTACTATATTATTATTATCATTCAAGAATTTTAAAGATAAAACTTTTTCTCAGACCGAGGTAGATAAAAAAAATAAAACAAACACGTTGTATCATGCGTACTTTTTTTTATGGAGGTGGTATAAAGGCTATATAGCTGTTCGCGTCCGTCTAGCGGTGTAGACTAGAGAGACTATACTGACTAGTGCCCAAAAACTATATTGTCTGTATTTATATATAGGCGCGTCCTGTAAGTCACATATAAATAAACTCCAAATTCAATTGTCCTGTAGTTCGTAATGAATAGTTTTGTTTTTTATTATTCACATTTTAGTTCTCTCTTGTCTTGTCCGGTGGACGGCTGCCAGGTCGATACCGATAGGAAATTCAGTATTCTGTGTCAATAACACTATAGCTGCACTGTATTGTTATTCACAAATCATCAAGTTGTTGTGTCGTATATTAGTGAACGCGTATGAATACGCTGCGCTTAATATATGTATATGATATGTTTTTATTTTTTTAAATATATAAAGTAGTACAGAACATAAAAAATAAAAATAAAGGAACACATCTGGCGCATATATTTTTTTTTATTATTACTACGTATAAGTTACAGACTACAGTATAGTATGTGTCTTTCAGAAAACAAGATTGGCGATCGATTGTGGAAGAACACATGGTAGTGGAACGACGGTGGCCGCTAAAACAAACGAGTACGTAAAACATTCACTAGCACTGCAACACATTGGGTGAGTCTGAATACTGAATACGTACAAAAAAAAATAAAATTCGTAATATTATAAAAACCTATAACAGTCTATAAGGTTATACGTTTTCTGGAAATATACAATATATATGTTAGTTATATCGTACGACAACAAAAAAAAAAAGTTCCTAATATAATCGATTTGTTAGGAACGAGTGTTTTATATTCCATTCAAGCTTTCATTAAGAGCAGTGTAATAGCATTTTGGCTAGATATCAATAATTTCATAGCACATGTCCAGCTTGTAAACTCAACTATAGGTATATATTTTAATTTTGTCGAACTTAATGAGTTATTTTATAACACTTTCATGCTTGGTTCGATTCCATTAGTTTTATTTTTGGATAATAAGAAAATTGTCAAAATAGAAGCCAATACAATTTACCGATTCAGTAATCATCAACGACGTAACGGTTTAATTGTAATGTATTCTATAATTGGACTTAATATACACTAATATTTATTTAAAAATGTTACATTTCTAATTAATAGGAAAAACATTTTTTTTTATTTTTATTAATAATTCAACATAATTAATATATTGTATACACGAAACTCAAATGTAAATAAACATGACCTATAAAAAAACAATAGCCAATAATAATAATTACATTAACGAAATGGATTTTAATGTGTTTATCGTAGACAAGACGAAGAAAAAGTTGGAATAATGCAATGTGCATTCGAAGAACCATCGACAATGAAGGTATTTTTTTTTAAAAACTTTTTCCTATGTACTTTAATTAAGTGTTACTTTCAGTAATTTGTGTTTTTTTTTGCTTCATTAGTAGGTACTTTATTTATCAGTTCAGAAAAATATAGTTTTGAGTTACAGATTTTGACGAATCGCTCAGATCGTTTATTTTAGAATCTCAAAGTTTATTTTATATTTTTCTGATATAATAGGTTAGGTAGTATACTCGGTACGACTAAAAAATCACAATTAATAATAACAAAGAGATGTATTTCCAACAAAATAGGAGGTTTTTATTGTTTAAACAAGAAAAATACTAAGGGGACTGATATTAGCTGTTTTTATAAAATGTTTAAGATTTATTGGTCGGGGATGAATACTAAGAACCGTGCTCCACAATAAAATATATACATTTAACTATATATTTAATATATATTATGTTTGATGAATCGTAACTTTTTTTCTTTTTATCTGAATATTATATAACAATACTCGCCACCGGTACTCTGTATATTAGTTGTAACTATAACTGTAAAGTCAAAATATCTATAAACATGTTACACTATACTGATAGCAATATTGAACTACATAATATAATATAACGTAATGAACTAAGGTACATAATATGTTTATCAATCTTAACAATTAATTGTAACATAAATTTCGTTGGAAACCATATTAAAGCATTTTTCATTACTCCAGTTTTACAAATTCGGACTTATATATTATTATCTTTAAAGATAAATCTCTATAATTATAGTTTTGAAAAACATTACCATTGGTGTATTATTTGTGCTTAATAGTGCTTAATATTTTCAGTTTAACAAAGGATATACAAATAAACAAATGAAGAGTTATGAAATCCATCAGGAAGGAATTAAAAAAACATTGAAAGATATCATTACTGAAATCGAGGAAAAAGGAGACTTATGTTATATTCCCCCTTCCAGTAAAACGGTACGTATAATTCTATAGGGAGGTGTATAACAATATAATACTATTGTATCTATTCTAAAATAATTATATAACTTTTAATTACAAATACATTTTTTTATACCTATTATCATTGGTAGGATGATGAATATCGATCTTTTATCGAAACCAAAGATCAAAAATCTGTATCAGAAGACTTGACATGGGATAATCGGCAGTTTATATGTCTTTGGAATGACTTAAAAGTAAATACCTGCATATTGTTAACAACTTAACATTATTACTATAATAATTAATAGTCATCTAACATATTTCCTAATCCAAACGTTACTTATGATTTATAAAGATTGGAGAGCAATCCGATCCATATGGCAAAGACTGCAATAATGAAAGAGAAGTAAGTTATTTTAAAATAAATCATTTAAATATAGTTAATAAAATTATAAAATTATATTTTCACTGCATAAACCATGAACGTTAGTTTATAATAAATATTTATAATAATTAGACAACATTTGTAATTTAAATTAACAATTAAACATAATGGCATTAAAACTATTGTCGAATATAAACACATATACTTACATAAATTTATTACGATTTACGACAGAAACAAAAAAAGTCTCTTAGTTTCTAATAAAATAAAATAAAACACAAATGTATTAATTTGTACGTATCGTGAAATAAGCTACTTCCTATATTGTTTGATAATTATCAACTAATTGGTCTGATTATATTTCATAATTGTTTTTGAATTAAAATTCTCAATAAATTATATTGGGCATATTATCGTAAACTCGATCAGAATCGAAATCTGAGTAGTGGTATAGGTACATAACCTATTGTATTTGGCCCGTAGTGCCATGATATTTTAAGATCGCACCCGTTTTCCTGGTTCATTTCCAACATATTTGCACGCAAGGCAATATTTGAATGCAGTCTAAGGTAACGACTATCCTATCGAACCCGCTCGCTAGTTTGGTCGTATCGAGCGTCCGGTCGCGCTGCTGTCGTCAATAAAACGTAAGCGCCTTTTTGTTGATTTTTACCTGGAACATAAGTTTTTTTTCTCATGTAGACGGTTTATTAAAATATATTGTTTGTTATCGTCCTCACACCGTTGATTGAAATCGAGTTTGAAAATCCTACCTCTGTAGCTTATAGATTCCCACCAGTTAATATTGTTTCGCGCCCGATGGACCCAAGCCAAAGGGTCAATTTGCAGAAGAACCGTAGCAATATTGTGTCTGAAAGAGGCTTCAGGCCTTCTGACCGTTATGACTCGACGAAAAAAGAATTCTTAACTAGTCTATCTCAAAAAATCTGGCGAGCGTCATTGGTAAGTGGTTTGTTAAAACTGGCGCGTGTCTAATTTACAAATCTTATGTTTTGTAATCGAGCTGAACAGTTTTTATTATGTTTATAAATTATAATCGTAAAAAGTGGATGTATATTAAAACCAGCCAAAAATCTTCAATAATAATATAAACTAGTGAAAATGTTGTGTCTTAAGAGAATTACATTTTTGGTAGGTACTTAAAAAAATAATGTCATGCCCTTATTTTATAAGTAAAATTAATTTCATTAATAGGCCATATATTTTTAAGATGGATATGTTTTTGGGCTGGTTACTTTTTTTTCCAACCGAATTTTTTTCTAACCGATTTATTTTTGGGTGACACTTTACTTACTTATTGCAAATCAATAAAAAAAAATTAAATATATATACTAAACATCAAATAATTTCTTAATTCATTGAATTCCTAACAAAATTTAGCTTACTACTCTATATATATCTTTTCACTGCACTATACCCCAAAATAATGATTTCTATGATTTCTCAATTTTCCTTGAAGAGGAAAAATAGCTAGTACCATGCTACTTTTTTTCCTTCAGTTATTTCAACATAATATACCTACCTATTATTATTTTTAGATTCTGAGCGGAGCGATGAATGTATTGGTTTTACAATGATGTATGTTTTTTTTATTTATATTTTTATTTATATTTTTGTGTCTGTCATCACGTTTTGGGACAGTAAAAGTGCTTCGATTTTCTTCAATAGTACCTTTTCTGATAGGAAAGTGAATCTAGTTGGTACTTTGGGGGGTCAAAAGTAAACATTTTCCAGTAGTTTTCACAAGCGCCGGGAAAAACAACATAAAAATTAAGGAAAAACGGGAATTTTTACGCAAAATCGATTTTCCAAAAAATCGAATTTGGTTTTTGGTGTAACTTTAAAACAAATTACCGTAGATACATGAAATTTTCACTGGTTGTTTATATTTGCATTTTCTATACACGATAACATTTTCAAAATATTTTGATTTATTTGGAACTGTTTAGGGACATTTTCATTTTTCATTTTTTTTTAGTTTTTTTTCTAGAAATATCAATAAAATTTTATTTGTTGGTTGCGAAAGCTTGAAAATTTAATAGAAGGCTCCTAATATGTTGTTTCAAAGGCAGATGAAAAATATTAAAAATCCTTAGTCACAATTTTTTTTATAAGCATTTAAAGTTCAAAAATTGACAAAATATGGAAAAATCACGAAAATTAGCAAATTATTTTGAGTTAAGAATTCGTAAAAATTTTTCTTTTTAAATCTAAGATTTGAAAATGAAACACAAGATTCCTTATAAGATTATCTACCTTTATCAATAAAAAAATCTCTACCGGACAGTCAAATTAAATTTTTATGAGCGTTTGAAATTCAAATTTTTACAACATTGGATTTTCACTCGATTTCTCATGTAGCGATTTCCTTATTTTGTTGTAATTCAAAAACGAATAACTGTAGATACATGAAAATTTCACTGAATGTTTATATTAGCATTTCCTATACACCATACAATTTTGATAAGATTTTGACTCTTTTTGAGCTGTTTATGGACATTTACAGCTTTCAATTTTTTTAGTTTTTTTTTCTATAAATATCAATAAAGTTTTATTTGTTGGGCCAAAAAGTGTAAAAATTTAATACAAGGCTCCTGATATATTGTTACAATATCAGTTGAAAAATATTAAAAATACATAGGCACGATTTTTTTTATAAGCATTTAAAGTTGGAATTTTGACAAAATTTATCAAAATCTCGAAAATAATCAATTGTTGGAATTAAAAAATTATAAAATGTTCAGTTTTTATAACTAAGAGTTGAAAATTTAAAACAAAGATTCTCTTAAATAATTCATACTGTAACCAAAAAATCTAAAAAATATATAAACACACTTATTTTTTACAGACATTTTAATTTCAAATTTAGACAAAATTTCATATTTAAACCAAGAATTACGATTTTAGTTATTTTGTTGTGATTGAATAATATTATTCGTGGGTACTTGAAACTTCTAAAGTGTACTATTATATATCTATGACAGTATCACGGTTTTTGTTGATGTATAACGCGTTATAACTGTTATAAGTATCTAATGGATATTGTGATATGATTAATTTGGAATTTATTATAGGTCATTTTTTTGTTTAATACCATAGATATGTATATAATATGTCTTATACATAGACTGACATACCGTCACCGCTCAGAATCGTTTTTCTTATACAATGATATTATATCATTGAATTCAAATTTAATACCATCCATTATACAGTGACCCACTTGTAACCTACAGTACAGCAGAGCGACACCCACTTGCCCACCTTTTTTTTTTATTATAACCGTGGCCAGTTGATAATGTAACAGGTATTGGACATTATTAAATTAACATTTCATAATTTTATGATAGGTACTCTATCAAGATTCTGAATCAAAATGTTCAGTGAATTAAGTTTAACTCATAATAATTAACAAATTTAAACCTAAAAAGAGTACAGTAAAGTTGGTAGATGGTATTTTTTTTTTTAGTACAAAACTTTTTAACTGTTCTTAAAAAAATATTTTTCATGTTTGATTAACATATAAAAATATAAGCATATGACCCGAATTAACTGTTTTTTTAAATATTAAATCTTGTACTGCCAATTCATACAATTGTAGTTGACATGTTACCGTTGTTTAAATTTAAAAAGCTTCAAGTATCATAAAACAAAAATATTTAACTTTTGATTAGAAGATATTTTATAAAAACAGTAGTCAGAATTTGTTTATGAAATCAATTCATTTTCAAGTAGAACGGTCTTTGAACTTGTAAATGCTGTTATTACAATACTATTTAATTCGATTATTGAAAATTCATAATCATATGTAGTTTATTCGATTTAAATATTTTCATAATAATTTCCGATTATAATTAATATAACTTTACATCGGTGTATTTTAAAATCACCTTTGCATACAATTTTAAATCGTAAACTAAGTATATTGTTAATATCATTGAAAAAATAATTATGGTTTGGTATTTTTATAATCATACTAAGTGGTGTACCTATTGTAGTTAGAACACGTCTTAATGTTACGAAAATAAGTTAATTACTGTTTAATAATAAACGCATTTCCTACTCATACTTATATATTTGTATCAAAATGTTCTTGCTCTCGTTCTCCAAGATGATTATTTTTTTTTTATTCATCTGAATATCCATCAAATTTTATTAAATAGTAAAAGTTTAACTTTATATAATGTTCGTGACTAATGAGCCTGGCAAGATACAGTGATTTAACTTTGAGAGCAGTAGCACAGACAAGCTATTATTATTAAAAATGTTAAGTAAAAGATAAACCATCGCGTTTGAATATCGGTTCTAGATATTTGTTTGTGATTTTTCCTTGCACTTAAGAAAACTATTGAACAATTAAAAATAATATTCTTTTGTATGACATAAACTATAGACACAATTTAACCAATCATACATTTTCGGAGTTTTATTACTGCTATACATTCAAACCCTAAAATGAGGTTGTACATTATGGAGTGGCTGAGCACTCCTAACATTAATCATTATGAACCACCTTATTATTATTTATTTATAATATTATGCTTTGTAATAATTGTATCTTACATTTAGTCAGTATGACATTTTTAATATATTTTATTTCGTTATACATACCATATTTAGGTATTTCAAAAAAAAAAATTGCATATTTATATGAATACATTGTAATTATGCAATAATTCAAATAAAAATGTAAAAATGTATTCTGAACATGAATTTTATATAGCTTTTGGGGTCGTGTCAAATGTATAATTTATTTTATAGCTTATTATTTATGCATGAAATATACCGTCCTGGATTTTAAAATCTATTTAGAATCTTGGTACCTTATTATTAAAAATGTATATTTTTAATTTAACAAATGCAATCGATGCTTATCCATCTTATCGTATTCATCAATTATTATATTTATATATATTATAGTGTATACAATAGCGTTTACCATCATTATAGTTGAGTCGCGTGTAAGTTATCGCGAAATTAGCAGTTTAAATGACCCTTGTTTTCTTTTTGAAGTTGTATTCAAGCCAGATAGCTAGCCAGCTTACCACCCACACAAACTGGACCAATGCCCGGTAGCTGTTTTCATACTGCTATCGGTTGTGTCCGACAGGCTGACTTGTTTAATAACACTGTATCACTACAGTTGAATGTGTTAATGTGAAGAAAAAAAAAATTGTGCCAGTCTAAATTCAAAACGATAACAGCGCTGGAGGGGGCAATGGCAATTCGAAACTATTGTACACCCTTTTAGGCAATCCAGTTTGTTTCGGCGAGTCGTGTGCGAATATTATCCACAATATGAAGTCCTGGAAATCGGTTAACGCCGGTTGGTACGGAAGTTTAGATAGAAAAAAATTACCGAAGATTGTTGTCACGGACGTTGGACCTGGTGTCAAACACATGCAGGTACAAACCAGATAATAATGTCAGTTAGCAGCCAAGAGTTTCAGACGTGTTGACATTAACCCCCAACGAAAGTCGAAAAGAGTTTTTAATTTTGATACTGTATCTAGTTTGTTTATTTTCACACGGTTTTAGTAAAATTTATTAAAATTTATAATTTTTCTTAAAAACAGACCTATAATCGGAAAACCAAACAATTCGAAATTGTATTTCTTCTATCAAAATATTTTATTAATAAGCAACTATAAATAAATTATGGTAAATAAACTTTGATATACTTCGTTAATATATTATTTTATAATTTATATTATATAGGTAGGTATTATGATATATTTTTGGTTCTCTAGTACTTCTTATGTACTATAAATATATATATTAAGTATAAAATAGTAAATATATTCAAATTGTAATTTATGTTGACTAAATAGTCCTAAAATTATTATATCTAATTCGTTAAATGAAAAAATGAATTATCGTTTTAACTTGTTTACTGTCTCCTTACGAAGTAACTTCATCTCTATAACATAATACAATGTATTCATTTTTTTTTTTTTTATAAATAAAGATTAAGTAGGTACCTACTACTTTTATAAATTGTTATTTGACAGATCAAATTTTGATAAATTAAGTTGATTATTAATGTTAAATTAATTTCTACAACTCACAATCCCTGAAAACTTAATTTTAACCACAACTTTGAGCCGCCAATCCAAATTGTTTCCCTCAGGAATGAAAACAAGCCGATGGTCTGAGAATGTCTATCATTGCCAACATAATTTACAAGTTACAATAAATAAGTATTTGTTCAAGTCATTTTTTCGAGATTATATTGACATTATCTTACGGTAAATATTTATTTGGGAATTCCAAATGCTAAAATATTGTTGTTGATTTGAAATGGAAAAGTCATTATAAATTGCATATAATAATTATTTAGTATTAATTCATAATAAGTACCTACTATTAGAATATATAACGTTTATAACAAATAATTTATGTGTACTTGTAGACAACCATTTTCAAGAACATAATAATACTCTAAATTAAATTCAATACAATGATTTCGGCTTTTATTCGTTTTTGTAAGTGCACAAAATTACGTTTGGTGAATAAGGTTAGGTAACTTATGAAGTCTATATATATATATATATACATGACATTTTCCAAAAGAATGAATATCATTATTTCATCTTATACATTAATACAAACTCTAAAACAAATATTATGATATCCGAATAGCTTATGTAATACACTTATACGTTTTAAATAATTTTTTTTTATCTGGAAAAAATCAACAAATGAATACTATTTTAGACTTAAAATGGATGTCATTGATTAGAATTTTTATAATAATTAGTAAGATTATTTTATTGATAATATAAACTAATAAAAATAAATTATTAATATTCTAATAATATTTGTTAGAAAATATGTGTGTATAAATAATTTAAAAACAAATTAAAAAAATGCCAAAATTATTATAAATTTAATCGAACGCCAGTTTTGGTCTTGGGACATTTTCAGGTTATATAAATAAATAATTAAAAATAAACATATTATAATACGTAAAAATAAATAAAAACCTAAAAGTAACATTTACAAAATATAATATTATAATATAAAAATTCAATAATTATTGAAATTTAAATTATTATACGCTTTTTACTGTCTATGATTCACAAGTATTAAATCACTTCATTATACTCGTATTTTAATATTAATTTAATATACCAAGTGTCCGCGAAAACTAGGTAGGTACACTCTATAACTCAGTTACTTACATTGCTCAGTACCCTTTACATATTTTAGGATTCTGACTGCGGGAGATTTATGATCCAATAGTCTAGTTTCATGACCCACAAACAGAATTCAAAAATATGTATAGGGTAGGTACAGAGTAATATGGGTAATTTAGTTATACTGTGTAGGTTGTTTTCTCGGACACACGGTGTATATATATATATAATATTATTATAATAAGTATTCAGTTTGAATTTTTTTTTTTTTTGATCAATACATTTCAATAACAATGGTTATTATTAGCTAGGTACATGACTAATCTCCAACTTATTTACATTTTTATTTTATTTTTGTATACATTTTTTAAAACTGTAATATTTTGTTTGTCACTTAGATTTGTGGTCCCAGAATGTCACTCAGTTGATCGGATATATTTTTGTATTTTATTTATGTCACAATTATTTAGTGAAACTCAGTTAATATTTTATGATTCACTGTGAGTTGAGTTACGCAAGTTGGACATGTCGGAGGTTCTACTTAGGCTTTCAAGTATCCACGAGCTAGAAATTCTTAATTTTTATTTTTGTCATTTAAAGTATTTGTGCCAGGAAATTAGGTAATCATTAAGCTAACTGAGCACAGGTAATTAGTTTATTATTCATTGTAGAGTGTTGATTTTACCACAAGTATGATTCAATTCAGTTGTTTTTTATTTCCCCGATGGATAAAATCATTATTTCAAACTAATAAAAATAGTCATTTTATTATACACACGGTTTGAAAACAACATATTTTAAAGACCATCTTCTGTTGTAGTTCTGTCTGTTTTCCGTGTTACATCAAAGTATAGTAAAAACTGTATGTTCCTAGTATAGTACTATCTAAATCAATAATATTTACACTATAAAAATATTTATGAGCGAACATTAAATAGTTTACCAGATGCAACCAAATCTAAACTATTATTGTATTTATAATAGTTTGCTTGTATTATGATGTAGGTAATTAAATCATAATATCCCATTAAAACGTTTTGTTTTATAAATAAATAATACTCGATTTTTTTACAATCATTGTAACTTTAAGAAATATCATAAAACTATTTCATGAAAATATTATTTTTTTTTAATATTAAAAAAAAAAACAAAACTTAATAATCCATAGAATTCATCAAATGAGTAGAATTTTAAGAGTAGGTAAATGGAAGCTAGAAAAAAATTAAATAAGTAAAATCTTATACAAAAAAACATATAGAATAAAAAAAAAAACAATTTTAGTTAAATTGTTAAGAATTTGTAATAATAACTTTAAGAATAAGAGACATGGAATGTAATTTTTTGTAAAAATTTCAACATAATGTACTATTCTAAACTTTAATGATGTAACTTTGCCAAATACACTTTTTATTAAATGTTATGATTACTAGGAGATACGAAAACCAATTATAAGATTAAGTACCAAATATCTATCATTGCAATTATAGTCTAGTAGATATATTTTATTATAATTAAAACTAATTAGAGAAAATTTTTTACTTCAAAACATTAGTGTTATGATTGTAGTAGAATGTAGATATATCGTTATGATACTATGTCAAAACAAGTTTTACGGGTTATTGAAATATTTAAAATCGTATTTTTCGAAAATATTTAGTTTCTTACGAGTTTAGTTCTACTATTCTAAAATCAGTAAGTATGTACATAAATATTTTACTAGCCTATGAGTTAGGTACTGAACTAGTTGATAAAAATTTGCTAACCCTTCAAATTTACAAAAAAAGGAGATCAAATACTAACTATTGACTGTCTCGTTACAATACAACTTAATTTTTGTAGATTGCAGACACGTGACGAAAAAACAAATATTTGTATAAATATAAGATACCTACAACCCTAATAGTTTAAAATATATCAAGAAAATTAGTATTAAAATATTTTGATATTTTACTAATATTTCATATTTATGTAAGCCTTAGGTCATAATAGTTATTTGTTTTTAAATTAAGTACAATTGTGAATATATTATTATAATATAGTCTATACAATTGAATGTTATTTTACAACATGGATAACATTTATTGATTTTATTTTTAAATTATAAACTAACAATTGTTTTTGTATTTGTGTTTACATTGTGAATATTTGTCTTACATATACAATAATCATAAATGTATATAAAACACCTACAATATAACATAAGTTTTGGAATCATTACATTTTAAAACTTTGAACTTTATTCAGATATTGAGCCCTTATTCAATAATAATATATACTTTAAGACGAATAGTGAAGTGTTCAATTGATTTAATTGATTCAATTGATTTAATACTGTATTTCATAATGTTAATACATTGCATAATACCTACATGTCGTGTCATAAATATTTATATGTATAATACAAACAATATGAGAGGAGTTATAGGTATAAGTAAAGCTGTGGATTCAATAATTAGATAATAAGTGTTGAAGAAAATTGAAAAAAAAATGGACAAGACATATCATTCATTTTAATATGATAATTATATAATCCATAGTATACTATACTGCAACAGTACCTACGACCTACCTTAAATTTAGAATAGCATCACAGTCAGGTGTATCAGAACTTTAAAATGTACGATTAATTAATCATCATTGGATATGAAGAATGCAACATGTGTTTATTTATTCTTTTAACTGGTCCGGCACTTAGGTTTGGGCTAATGGGTCATGGGTTATTGCCAAGAAAGGCTATATCTGTTTGGTCACATGAATCGGTTTCAAATAATAAATTTGAGAGTATATCAACATTATTAAATAGATTTTAAAAATGTTCAAAAGTTGTTATCATAATACATAATGTATATTCACTTTTTCTCATTCTTTTTAAATATATTTTATTTAACTTAATAGTTTATACTTTTATAATAGTTCAATCCGACAACTGTCATTTGTTAGTAGTTGCTCCTTGTCCAATTTGGCCGACTAGTATGCCCCAATAATGCATTTTCAAGTGCTATATATAATCATGTTCTTGGAACTTTGCCATTGTCGTCACACAGTTGATTTATTTTTCATCAAATTTTATCGTCAGTGATCTGTTGCATGAACCTAGCCACAACCCGCTGGTAATAATAAAACAAAATTTCAATTTATAAATTTTTAAGTTTTTTTCCTCAATTACCTACTTAATATATGATTTTTCTATTTTTTTTTTAATCATACAACTCTTATTATAAATACCATGTCACACAAATACACAATACATTTTTTAAATATTTTTGTCGGTAAAATATAAAATATAAAAATGATATATCGGCAAAATATCGAAAAAATAATTAACAATTTTACTTTATACTATTTTCATTGTACATGCACAACTTGTAGTAGGCCAAAATCATGTTTAAATGTATTATAAATATTTATTAAGTAATTTAAACATAATTATTTTTATTTTTTAGGAGTCTAATGGCATAACAATCAATACTGATGACGGGTTGAGCCACAAACAAGTTGATTTGGATAAAATTTTTAAGCCAGCAACAGATTCAGGGGAAGTTTCTCCATCTAAGAACAGTAATTTATTCAGTTACATTATTTTAATCAGCATTTTGCTTACCCATCTCAAATTTTTGATCTCAGGGAAAATGTATGCCAGTAGTAGTTTTTATGGTCCAGATCACCCAACAGTGGAACAGCAATTTGAGTTGGCTCGCCGTATATCCAGCTCATTAAGTGATATAAGTAATCAACAAAGTAAAGGACAGTCCATGTACGTCAACCGCAAAAAGAGATCTGTTAAATGGGTTCATGAAGGTGATAAAATATAAATAATATTTTTAACAGTATTTTTTAAAATATTTTTATGATAAAATAACTCTTTATTTGCATCGTATGATAATTAAAAGGAGAAGGTAAAGGTCCTATACCATCAAATTTTCCACTTGGGCGCCATCAACAAAACTATGAATCTACCGAACAAGTAATCTATAATATTTTACTGCATTAATTAAAACAACCAACAATACTTATACATTTTTTTTAGAACTCAGAATCGAAACAAATTCTGAAGTTAGTTATGGATCCACGAGGTCAAATACAGGATTTACAAACTTTACGCAAACTTGGAGAAAATGTTGAACCTTGTCTGAGTCCAGAAGTATGCTTTGATTTAGTTAGAGACCTAAATGCCACAAAAGGAAAAGGTTGTATTTATTTTAACTTTGGTGTATTTTGTGTATTAATTTTATTGATTCATACATTTTAAAGGGGCTGCATTATTTGCCAAGAGGCGTAAAAGGTCTGAAAATTGGATTGTTGATGAACATAATGTTAAATCTATTTCACCTAGTCTTTCTGAACCAGCAAATATAAAACATGGTAGTAATAATACCCCAAATCAACAACAAGGTACCATGAGAGCGGAAAATATACAAAAAATGAATGAAATTCAAGTATGTTTTATTAATTACCCTATGTAAATTTGACTCACATGTTATTTACATATAATAATATAATATAGGTATACATTATATTGTGTTATAGTAAAATATATATATGATTTATAATAATAGTTCGATTTTTATGTTTTTAGCAAAGGTTCACTCAACCTCGTTTGAGATTGATTAAATCTCCATGGGAAGCAGCTTTAGAAACGGGATCTGTTGAGTCAGCCTTTCAAGAAATGGCTCCAGTTTTTCCACCAAGAGGTTATATTGTTGCTCCAACTTCAGGTGCTATAGAAGCACTTAAAGATGGTGGCAGAACATCAAGAGCAACTGTTTGTTCAACTCCTACAAGAACCGCAACACCAAAAAGTTGCCAAGATATATATATGCCTAAAATACCTAGAGGTTGGAATACGCAATGTAACAGACAACAGCCACCGACTTACGGTATGTAAATAATGTTAATAATCGTTAATTGTATAAGTTAATTTTTTGCTGGTTGTAGGCTCAGTTAAACTGGATCAGATTTTTCGTGGTGCCCCAAATTCTCCAGTTAGCTTATTGAATAAGGCATCAATTTGCTCAACTGGTCTTACTCCCAAAGTATCTGAAAATTTATCTTTTACAACTTTTACAATCAATAAAGATAATTCATTGACTTTGACTCCAGTACCAAAACCCCCAGCAACTCATCATGGTTACTATGATGAACCGAAATTTCACAAAGTTGAATTTACACCAAGATCAACTCCAGGCTTAGACCAAATGAGTGGCACTCATAAGTCAGAAAGTGTTACTGAAGAAAAAACAAATGAAAAAGAAGTTCTTATGCAATATGAAAATGAAAAACCGAAAATTGAACTACAGATAAAAGAAAACGAGAAGTCAAAGTGTAATAATTACAACGTGTTTGTTCCCAAACCACATAAGACGTTTGAAGAATATATGCCTAATATAAACACTTACACTGAACCGAATCGCTCTGAAAGTAGATGTTCACTTAAGTCGCCGAGTAGCTTCGTAGGAACTAAACAGGAAAAAACGCCAAACACTGTTATACAAGAAAGATCTCTACCTGTTAAAACACTGATAGACACATTTGAGCATAACAACAGACCTGTAATGCGCTATTTACAGCTTGAAGAAAGAATACCATTAAGCGAAGAAATAAAACATTTGCACGATGATCCAAAACCGGTGTCTGTTGATGGTAATTTAGCGAATGAGTATGAATCGCCTAACATTGATGAAGAAAATGGATTTTACACAGCAAATACAGCTGTCGAAACGAGAAGTTTCGTGTATGGAACCAGCGAACAACAAGGCTGTGCTGATGAAGTTAATCCCGAACACTATGTCAAGTCCGAATATTATGTAGATACATCTGGAGTGAGTGTTACGTCTAAATACGACAATATATCAGGTTTCGCAGATCAAACTGGAAAAAGTGATAGGTCTGAACATGGCAACAGATCTGATTATGCCGATCAATCTCAAATCAACGATAAGTCTGAGTACGGTGATAGATCTGAATGTGCAGATAAATCAGGGATCACAGATAGGTCTGAATATGGTGATAGATCTGAGTATACCGATGACGTTTCATTATCATTTGACGTTAGGGGTGATATGAAATTTCAAACCATTAGGCAATTGGCCACTCCGGATAGCCTAGAATCTAGTATGTTGTTCGCTCAGAAACAGAGCTCACGGGATGAACGTCATCAAGAGTACAATAATACTATTTATAATGCACCACGTAAAACAGCAGGCAAGATAAATATTCGACCGTTTGATATTTGCACGTTCTTGGAGTTCATAATTTATATGTGCAACGAATTAATGTCCTTTCCAATGTATGCATGTTTTCCTCTTACAGAAACCGCCGTTTGATATAATCTTTCAAATGTTTAGTTTTGTAAAACTATAATAATGGCTCAGATTTAGATGAAATCCTTAAATGCATAGCAATAATGTCACGAAGAGTAGGCACATGAGTTAAATTTAAATATGAGTAGGTAATCATAAGTATTTATTGCTATAGAAAAGTTCAAAACACAAAAACAAAACTAAGTAGAACATTTGTTTATGCGTATCAACTTAACGCATATTTAGATAAATTAAAAATAGTACTACCTAAGTACCTAATAGGTACTTGGTGCATAGTTAAAAAATACAGTTATATTATTAAATATTATAAGAATATTATGGAACGAATCAGTGTTGCGTTTAGAATCTAATAATTTATTAGGCATTATTTAGGCATACACATAAAGCATAATATTAAAAAAATGAATTCCTGGTGAGGAATTTTACTTCGAATTAAAATATAATTTTATTGACATTTGATATAAAAGTAATAATAATGTTATTTCAATTTGGAATTCTTTTTTTATTTTATTATAAAAGAAAGTTTATTTACAATCTGTTATTTATGTTATACAAACTATAAAATTAGATAAAATAAATACTATAACAAGACAGGAAAGTGGAATACGCCCATTGGTGGCACTCCGAAAATTTGGAAGTTGAAGGGTTAATTTTTTTGTTGTTTTCGATATACCTTTGTGGAATTTATTACTTAAATTGTATTTGTTTAACAATTAAATTGTGAAGTGCATTATATATAATATAGTATTACGAGTATAATGTTGGTATTTCATTTACAGATCCTGCATATGTGGTTCCGTCAAATTGTAATCAGTCAACTAATGTTCAGTTACCATCATATAAAGACTACTTATCATTGAGTAACTATAATACCGCGCCCAGAGGATGGAAAAAAGGCGAAACAATATTTTATAGACCAGTGACATTCAATAACCAACCAAATCGTGAAGATAATCGCAGAAAAAGCTTTACCGACTTCTGATGCCCCATTTGAATGTATATTATCAATATTAATTAAAATGGACAGTTTAACGTGAGATGATGATAATATAATATCATATAAGCGTGATTTAAATTACTTTACCTGGTTGCAGATTTAATGAATTGACAGGTTTCAAACATCGTTGGTAAATCGTAAAATGTTCGATTTTTTTTTACATACATTAACTACCAAGATTTTAAAATGCTTTCAAGTTGTGTTATATATTATTATAGATAATAATTGTAATAATTGTTTATTTATTTATTTATTTATTTTTTACTGTTTGACAGTGTTCATTATTTGTTTATTTCATATCGAAATAAAAGTCATTTTATCAAAAATAAAAAATAAAAAAAAACAACTACTTATAATATATTATGCGTTTTTTACACTTTATTCGTGTTGTATACCTACATGTAATTAGTATGGCTACTCGTTCGTTAACCTAAGTAGTACGTAATACCTACTAATAAAGATAATCAGAAAAATCAGTGTTTTCCGTTTGGTATAGTGTCCATATTTAAATCTGTACCACAGAAGTCAACTAATGCAAGTCCACTTTTTTTTAACTTTTGAGTTAGTTGTATAATCAAAATATCGTCGTTGCCACCAAAAAACCTCCAATGTGCTAAAACCTAATTTTTCGGGACAGAAGAAAAACGTTTTAAAAAATCACAAATCATCAATGATTAATGAAAATACATTTAAAAAACGTAAAAAATTATAAATTTTTATTCTAAAAAAATAGAACTAAACAACTTAATATATTATATGTGTTTATTGTACAAATTGTCAATATTTCATCACATAGGAGGTTATGTTAATCAATGTTTTTTGCCAAACAGTACATAGGAGGTTCTTTGAATAATAGTTGGTGCCAGAGAAATATGTATTTTGAATGATTTTTAAAAAAAAAAAACTGAGTTGTGTTATCTAAGAAATAAATATTTATTAAAATATTATTATTGCATAAAATACTTAGCATAATAAAACAAAATAACTTTAATTGTTATTTATGAACAAATTGAACATGGAAAAATCTCCCATGTGCATATTTCATACACGACACTACATCTACTCTGAATCTATAATGTAATTTTGACCAAATTTTTAATCACATAAAAGGTATTTTACATAATTTGAATATATATTTCATTAATTCTGGAAATAGCACATTGGAGTTTTTATCAAAATGACCGCCTATTTTTTTTTGAATCCAGGGATACCAATATCTCAAAATCGCATATTTGCCACATTGGAGGTTTTTTGGTGGCAACGACGGATATGCTTCTTGTGATATTTTTAAATATATTACAACTTAAATCCTAAATACAATAAATGCATACATAGCAAGAAGTATACTAACTCAAGTCCTAAACTATGATGGGAGTATAGAAACGTATGTCCAGCGTTTACATGATAAAAGTAACAAAATAATATTTTTGAAGTATACAATTTTAAGTCCATTGAACAAATATTTTTGTTTCGTCTCTCCTGTAAAATTTGCTTTTTGTGACATGAGTTACTCAACTTTTGTGGTACAGAAATATAAATAAGTAAATAACACTAGTATAATCAAAATTGGAAATAATAAACAACAATCAATGGATGTGTTAAATGATAAATCATTGTATAGGTACGTAAAACTATTCTGAGTGAAAACTATTTGTTTTCTAAAAATATTTCTAAGAGTATTTTATTGTATATTTAATGTATTGTTCTATTAGTACCTTAATAGTAGTCAATGGTAGTAATACTATTGATTGAACTAATTTTTGTCAAAAACAAATTTATCCTATCAGAAACCACCCTCAATGTTGAAGATCGAAGGTTTTTTTTATTATAAAAAGTGTTTTCAGACTCAAAATTAAAAATACACATCATTGTAAAATTAGTACATTCGTCATCCCTCTCAAAATATAACATTTTAAAAGAATATTTAATCTAAAATGTTTTGAAAATTATACCATGTTCAGTAAATTTAAATATTTAAGTAAATTTAAAGTATATACGGTTATTCGTATTGATAATTATTATGGATGCTGAGAAAGCTTTGTGTTGCATAAATATTTCCATTTTTCAGTAAATTTTGATCAAGTTAATTTTTGATAACTTTTTGAAAAAAGAGGTTCGGGGAATTTGTTTATTTAATCCCCAAAAGTTCCAACTATATCCAATTTGTTAACAGAACCAATCCTCATAGTTTGAATCATTTTTCCGCTGTTAAAAGTGTCTTAAAAGAAACAAAAAAAACACATCACTATAAAACCGATGCCTGATAAATTCATTCATCGCTCTGCAAAAAATCTAAAACGGGGAAAGTCGTTCTGCTATATTGATCCGATTTTTTATTCACAAACAAAAATAGTAAATAATAGATTGGAAAAGAAACAGTTAAAGTTTTCTTGAGATGTCTGTAAATGTTACTATTTTATCAATAATGAATCACCTTCAATAATTAAAACATCCTATACAGTAGGTTAGAAATTTTAGACTCATACAATATTTAGATGTCAGCCCTATCGTTAAAAGTCGTTAAAACTAAAATATTATTATGTTTTATGGATTTTGAAATGAAACTCAAATTTGTCACCGAGTAGAAACTTATATATACGTCACATCTCATTTTTCTCATCACGTAGGAACTTGCATATATAATTTTAAACCTACTAGATTCGTGTAAGAACTTCACATTAATTTAAATAAATTCATTTTTACTTATTTACTTTATACGAACTTCAAATAAAATATTGAATGATACACCGGGTGAGCCAAAAAGCAAGATTTTATTAGTCCATTTATTCAAATATTTTGAGTGTTATCAGTTTGATTTTACTTATTTTAACAATCTTTAGACTCAACAATTATTTAATTGGTTTTAAAAATCATTCAAACATTAATAAATATCACTCGGCAAAAAAGTATATCCAAAAAAAATATTTTACAATATTTTTATACTTTTCATATTATGTGTTTATAACATAAAAGTTATAATTTTTAAAATGTATCAAAGGGAGAAGTCTAGTGGAGTTTTAAAATAAAGCAATCTTATTAGGTTTTACTTCACTAGATCGCGCAACTTATTTACCATTGTATGGATAATAATTTTTGATTATACATTTTACAATTTATTAGTTGAACGTTTACCTATTAAAAGGTTTATAGCTTAAAATTAAAATTGATTATTTTATTGTTCGTAAACAGCTCATTGTTTTCTTATTGTTTCTGTGGGGTATGTAATGGTATCAAATGTACGCCAGTTGTGATTGTTCATTGAGATTTTTAATTTCCGCTGAATCGTTGATGTAGTATATAACGATTTGTTTCTGGTTTGTGGATAGAATGTAATAATTGATTTATCGTCTTTTTTGTCTTTTTTATTCTTATATTCAATTCTATATGGATCAATGTAGCGGTCATCCGAATGACTGGGCCACTTTTCGAAACCATTTCCAATCTGAAAAAAAATGAATTCCTGCTCACTTAACTATTTAAAAATATAAAACAATTATTATAATCGTAGTTGTATAAATAAAATGCCAATAAATAACGTCACTATTATTCATTTATTATTATTAAAAAAAACACGTCTTGTTTGTATGTTTTTACTTTTTCTAGTATTTAAACATTGTATAATACTATAATGTGCTAATTATTCATGCATGCATACTATATAAATAATAATAACTACCTGTCTACCTATTTGTATTTTATAATGTAATAATTATTATACTCTGAATAATAGGTTAAAGGGATTTTATACCATATCTAAAAAATTAGTAATGGATACCCAAAAGCGATACAACAGTGTAGGGCCTTTGGATTTTATTTCTGAAAACGGCTCTGAAATTGCTGTTTATTCTACAAGTAATCAATCTGGACATTTTTTCATTTAGTTCTTAAAGGGTGCACACAAATTTTAAAATTAAAAACGGTTTTTGTTTTAAAAAAAACCTATACAAGTTTATGTTATTTTATTTCTAGAAAAAAACCCTCAGTCGACCACTTACAGACAAATCAAGTAAATAAGATCTTTTTCAGAATTAATATCTGAACGTTCAAAGTCATGCCGTTTTGTCTAGCTTATAAGCATTATTAATATGAGCTTTTGATAAAAAAAAATATCAAATTAATTAATTATTATGTAATGCATAATAGTGGCATGTAAGTTCACATACGGGAGCACTCACCTATTTATTTTATACACAGTCAGTCACACTGATGATCATTTACTCAGCATACGTTTACAAGACTTACATGCACACACATAGAAATTTCTTATACTGAACTTCTTAAAAATTGTGACTATCGAATCCCCCGGTATCGAATACTATAAAATTATTCTGAGTTGAGCTACTGGAAAATTTTTACTTTTGACCCCCCCCCCCCCCCCCCAAGTACCAACTAGATTCACTTTCCTATCAGAAAAGATAATGTTGAAGAGAATCCAAGCACTTTTACTCTCCTAAAAGGTGATGACAGACACAAAAAAAAAAAAAAAAAAAAAAACCACACATCGTTGTAAAATCAATACATTCATCGTTTCACTCAGAATCTAAAATAAAAGTGAATGTCAGATAGGTTTTTATAGAACCAATATGTACCCCGATTCACAATAACAACCCAATGGGTATTATATAGGTGTACATAACGAATGAAATAGGTATGGCAATAAGTACCTATATGAGTATTAGTTAGTTATTACATTGTGGGTACAAGAAATTTTATTGACCAAGTTTAAAATTTTTACAATAATGCAAAAAAAAATATTAAATAAGCATGATACATGTGCGCGAAATATTACTTACGTTATTTATTGTTGAAGGTGGCAGAAATGGCGTTCCTTTAAATTTGGTTTTTGAGATCTTGTTGTACGTCGGCTTTTGATCATCACTAAAATAAGGATTTTTTTCAAAGAACTCGTAGGAACCACCAGTTAAAAATGGTGAAGCCTTGTTTAGTTTATCTTTTATATTTTGTTTTTTCACGTCATTATATGGACTTGACCTACAAATAAATATTTTTTTATAATTAATTTTATTACAATCGAGGCAAAGGGACCCAGATCTAAATTATTTAAAATCACGTAAAATATGGGAACACTAGTTTGAGCTACATAATTATTAGTGTACCTATCATATTGTTAGTGTACGAATCAACGAATCATTAAATATTATCAATGTAATAAATCATAGTAAAGTCTATATATTTTATCTTCATATATTTTGATTATAATAATATGTTCATAATTATTAGACAAAAATAAATTTTTACTTATGAAAGGACTTACAAACATTTTGTCCTCATAAGATAAAAAAAAATACGATTTTTGAGGGATCGTATATTTTTAAAAAGACCAATTTCAAATATAATTTTTTCGTTGTATTGGTATTTTAATGTTTAGTTTATTAATGAAAGGTAATAGTCGTCTTATATTGTTATAGTGAGTTAATTAATGAAAATTATAAAGTCATGAACTAGTTTTTTAATGTTTTCTGAAAATTTCATTGTATTGACTTTGCTACTTTAAACTAAGTAATATATTATAAAGTTAATGTATTTTAGATTCTGAGTGGAGCGAGGAAACTAGTGGTTTTACGGTGGTGTTTATTTTTATTTTTTTATCCTGTATACAAAATTTCTACCAGAAGGAGTGCTTCGATTTCAACATATAGTATATTATAATTTAGAAAATTGGATGAACATGGTAATTTAAAGAGGTAATTTTTCAATTTTCTCAATAGTTAATTAATGCCACGGGAAAAACCACCGAAAAATTACGAAAAACGGGATTTTAATTTCTAACGCTTTGTTTATCAACATAGAAACGAATAAAAAATTGTGACGAATTTGTATTTTTTATAATATAAAATATCCAGACTGACAAACCGCCACCCCCCCTCTCAGAATCGTTTTTGATATACAATGATATAATGTAATTGAATTCAAATTTATCACAATCCATTGTACAGTGAGCCACTTGTAACCTACTGTACAGCAGATCGGCATCCACTTACCCGCTTTTTACTATTTGAACTTAATATTTATTGATATTTAATTATAGTTGTACATAATTTATAACCATATCAATAGCCTATATTATATTAGCCTCTTATTTATAAACGTCCATTTATTGCAATCTAAAATTTTGATTTACTCTACTTACTTGTATTCAGGGAACGGACTGAAACCAATATCCGTATATCCAGGTCCTCTTGTATTGGTTGGTTTAGTTAAGGCGTTTGGTGGGAGCTTTTCTTTCTTTGGTGAAGTTTTGGCATTAGACATCGCTAAATCAATAATTAAAATATAGGTACATTTTAGTCTTGGTAAACATTAAAACTATTGGAAATAAAATTATATTTATTCATATGAACCTGGGAGCTTAGGACCAAATGTTCCAAAATGATCACCAGCAGTTGAATGGTATTTTGCAGGACCTGTAGGTATAAATGGATGCGTACTAACTTGTTTTTTCTTATCACTTGTAATATTAAAAAAAAAAAAAATTAGTTATTTCAAAATTGATATCTATTCGTAATGTCAAATAAAATAAGTTATAAACAAAAAAAAATCGAAAGTAAATATTAATTATAATAGAACAATATTTCCAGAATTAAATTTCTTTTTTAAAATTAATAATGAGATATTTTATGGTCGATATAATTCACACAGAATATAATTAAATATATATATATTATCAATCTATTTAAACACTTAATTTATAACGAAACTGGGTTTTAATAATTATAATTTTATATATATGACCATTAAAATTGTTTAGTATTATTTTATCAATAATTTCAACATTTATAAAATTATCATATTATTAAGCCGCCGATCAAATTCAAATTTTAATGAAATGTATTTTGTTTTAGAAATATATTTAAATAAATATTACAAATAATATGTAAATTACTAATCACTTCATAACAAACAGTCCTGTTGGTTGTGGTTTCCATTTTTCATTTTCATATAACCTTTTATATTGTGGTTCAAAATAAGCGTCTTGAAGACCTGTTTTAGTTTTTAAAGTACTTGGATACATTTGAGACTTTTTCAAATCCCGTATATTATCTTCTACAGGTCATAAATTATAATTGTATACATTAAAATGTTTAAATATCATACATTTGAATAAATGACACTTGAACAAACTTTTATTAGGATACTTATCGCCAATCATATATGGCATCTCCGAAAACAAACCAATACGCTCCATGTCGTATTTTCCATGGCTTTTACCAATGTCTTCAAAAGTTGGACGTGCTGTCATTATAGTAAAGGTATTTTGAATTATTTAGATAAAGTTATAAAAAATGTGGTGATAAAACTTTCCAAATCCCGTAAGTAAATATTTTAAACTTCCATATTAGTGAAAATGGAATTTCTATTATTTATAAACAATGCTCCGATGAAATCATTGATTGTGATACAATAAAACAAATCACATTGTTTTTAATGTCACATATAATTGATATTATTTATTAAACTGTAAGTGGCCAATATCTAAATATAACTGCTTAAAGCTAATAAATTGTATGTCAGTAGGTAAGTTTACCTAGGTAAGGTATACTTTTGGTGAAAATAAAATACCCTTAACTTTTTAATACATCTGTCATTTTTTTTATACATTTTCGGACAACTTTTAAACTTTGTTTCATTATAATTCTTAGATTTTTGTAATGTATGCATGATATGTCGTTAATATGAAAAAAAAGTTATAATAAATATTTAAAAAGTTATTATAATATACTGTCATAATATAAAAAGCTTTAATAAAATAATGAAATAAAAGTAAATTATTAAATATGTACTTTGTCTGTAACATAACTAACATAATGACTGATTCGGTCAAAAATCTGAATGCCCTGAAACCAATATCGTCAGTTTCAAGTTCACTTGTATTAGTTTAATATTTTCAATTTGAATTATTTCATATAAAAAATAAACTTTTTTTTAAAAGTGCGAAATTCAAAACCATCATAGGTAGGTACGTCATATCTGCATAAATTACAATATTTTGTATAATTCCAATCAAAAAAAAACTGTTCCGCGAATCTTCCTGTAACTTTAAAACAATTAAAAAAAATAATAAACTTAATAATATTATAGAACCAATAGCTTACTTATTTAGTTTCGAATTTTTAATTTACACCTTAACTTATCTGTGTTGTAAAATAACGTAAAAATAGTTGTATAATAACGTAAAAATATCTTTAACTTTGAAATCAAAGTAATTACCAACTACAATCATAAAAATAATAATCATTGTATTATTACAAGTGACTAAAAATAAACTTGAAAATGTAGTTTTCTTTTTATTGGTTTCAAAGAAAGTTATACTGGTCGTTTCAGTAACATTGATAATAATTATAGTTTTTATATAATATAGTTTACTTAAAAAGTTTGATTAAAATTATTTACAATTGTATCGTTCTTATTTTTATAAGCTACAGTTTGTACTTCCAAACTGTAACATTATATTGTAACTTGTAAGATATATTAATCATATGATGTAGGTACTAATAAGAATATATCCATGATTTGCACAAAAATATCAGTTTAATTTTTTATGTATTTAGTTTTTTTCATAAGTGTTATTACTTAACTAAAAATATTACAAGGATATCTAACTTAATTTATTGTGAAATTATATTTTACATAATTCATACATTTTTCTTTTTTTTTTACATCAAAGGAAGTTAGCCAAAATTAGTTTTTTATTCGGAGAATATGTTTTGTATACAAGTTTTTTTATTCTGTTTAATTTACAACATATTATTTTTAAATTAAAACTAATTCAGTAAAAAATATAATTTTTTTTAGTCATATTCCTAATTTACTTTCGATGTAAACTTAAATAATTATTTTTTAATCTAAATGTCAGTGACCCAGTAAAGATAAAACAAATATATTTTTTAAACTTGTTTCTGTATTTTGATCATCGTTAAGTAAATTTAATAATCTTAATACTTTAATATAATAAGTCTATACGTTTTAATATTCTATATTATACTAGTTTTCATATTACGTTTGGCCCCAGCTATATCAAATCATTGGTAGGTATAGACACATTAAAAAAAGCACTGTAACACGTTTTTATCAACAATAATTCTTTTAAATTCCAATACATTAATAATTAGGATTGGCCTAAACGCTTCAATTCGTAAATAAAGGATGGAGTTCTTAATACTCTAATGTTTTAGTACTCTCATTATTTTTCCTGGTAATATAGGTATGGTCAGAAATTATTTTAATAAGTATAATTATAAATAATTCTAGTATATTGCTAGATTTGATTATATTTATTTCCACAGTATATGTACTGAACGTTATTAATTATTATGATTTAAGAAAGTTCTGTTCACATCAATTTGTGAACAGATATTTGTTTTTGATTTGTTTTAAGGTTGAGTAGAATGATAAAAAAAATTAGATTACCGGTAATAGGATTTTTGAATGGAGAAAAAAACCACTGGGAATCTGATTTTGATTAGATTTTAAGTAGCAGTAGCTTCTCTCATAAAACTCTGACCCAACTCAATTACAATCTGGGGTACCATAAACCTACCCTGGGCTATCTTGTAACTGAAAATAAACTCCTTAGAGATTATCGGATCTAACCGACGATATATTTCATATTGATGATGAGGAATAGAAATTATATATTATGACGTTTAATATTTGTCTTGATACCAGTGACCACGTGATACAGACTACATTCCGCTGTTTGACAAAATGTCTGTTTAACAAATTTTATAATATGTAAAACTTAAAAGTTAAAACTATTTCTGATAGATCGGATAAATAATTTTGTTTTAAATTATATAGAAACGTGACGTTTAATATAAAAATAATATTTTTTTTCTTATTAATTAAAAATATAATTACAATCAATATACACAGAAGTGCACTAAGTAATTTTAATTAGATATCTCAGTACCTACTTACAATAATAAATGAGTTTGCGAGGGCACTCAGTAGTGCCACCCGACAGATTACATTAGACGATCTCTATTCTAGGATCGTTTTAAACGTCCCTGGAGGTTTTCAGGGGTTCTGTGAGAGGAAAGTCGGTTTATTCGAGGATTTTTATGGTGAATAAAAATCTATGTAGTATGATTTGGTTAATAGATAGAGAGAGCGTTGTGATTTTTAAGTCATACGTCACTGTGGAAATTATTATTTTTGATGAACTGAGGAGCAGAGACGATATGAAAAATGATTATAAAAAATATCCACCCATAATTTGATAAGAATTTTAAACATCGATCTAACATATTAAGTATTCCTAAGTTATATGATTATACACTAAATAATATTTTATTATTTTATACCAACAGTTTTTAAAATCGTAAATTACGAAGGACCTTTCATAGGCCATAGCCTATAATAGTAAATTACCACTGAATCGTTAGTTTAGAATTATAAATTGACTAGAGGTATCTAAAACAATATTAAATCTTATATTTTTAAATTATTTTTTAATTTCATTATAAATTCTACCCTAAAGTATAGTAAAATACCTAAATCTTATATTTTGAAAAAAAAAAATGAGTACGTTTTATGAAAAACTAGTGTGTATGTAAATAAGAATGTTTTCTTCCAACTTATATTAAAATGTGAACAAATCAAAAGAGGAGCCAAGTCTCTAGCACCACACTAAAACAAAAAATTAAAATGTTGAATCATTATTGTGATTGTAGAAAATAAAGCAGATAATACCGTGATATTTTTATTTTTAAATTAATACTTTGTTGTGCAGACCCCTTTCCACTTACCTTTCACTCAAAATCTAAAATAAATATTTGTAAGAATTTAATTTATATCTTATGTATTTTATAACTAACTCTATAACCAGATTTTACACTGGAAAAAAATAACAAACATAAAATGAGAGGTGCTATATCTGTGTATTTTGGATTTAGTGTACCTCAGCTCACGAGAAAATCGGCATCAGTGTACCTCGCTTTGTGAACTAATTTCAACCTAGATAGGCAATCTGCCGGTGGTGGATTGCATTTGGTATATTTTCGAACGTAGTTCAAACTACTCTTTAATCTTTCCTGATATCTCTAAGAATAATCTCTGAAACTTTCGTCAAAATCGGTTCAGTAGTTGTTGAGCCTACATTATATTATATAATATAGGCAATTGTCTTTTGTTTTAGGCCTGAACATTTTGAATAACAAACAAAAAATTAAATATTATTTTCTATTTAATAAAAATCCCATAAAAATCCCTCTATATTTTTAACAAAAAAAAAAAAATTCTTGAGCCAATATGAAATTCATGGGTGAGCCACCATATAGGAGTATATTCTATATCTATAACAATAAGCTACGGACACCCTCCAATTCTCAAGGAATCTATTGATAAAACATTTACTGAAAACTTTCCAGTATTTTCTGAGATCAGTGGGTTTAAACATAAAAACTCTTCAGCTTTATAATATTTTATGTACCTATATAATAGTGCATATAAAGATGAAATGTTTCATTATAATATTATGACTAACTGGAAATTGGGGAAGGGTTGATTTCCGTTTTGTGTGTAGTTGGTCTGAGCTTAGCAATTATTTATTTACCTACATAATTTTAAAATGAATGACATACATTTATCCCAGACAAAAAGGGAAATAACTATTACTGTGGAAATTAAATTTTATTGTTAAAAAATTTAACGGACTGTAATTCAGAGCATATTTACTGTATGATTTCCGTAAAAATGTAGGGAATAATCATTTTCAAGTATCACATTTATTGTGATGTTGTGTTAGTATATAGGTACTTAAAAAGTTAATGTATTATTATGTGATTTTCAATACGTTAATTTTTATATTGTTTTTCTACTTGACGTGTTCATTAATTCATCGTTTGCATCATTTGAGTTTGAAAATGAAATGTTTAAGTAAAACAGCGTTGGCCATTGTCGATCGTAGTTGTATTTCATTACATTAACTTGTATTGCAAATTGTTATTGTTTGTACTCATTTTCTAGACTATTTAGTTATTATATTAGTGAACTCGTTTGATAATATTATTTTAAGTAAAAGTTAGTTTAATAACACATAATAAAATTGCGGTATGCCACAGACGGACGATGATCGATCTAAATTCAATACATACAATGTATTTTTTTTTTGATCTTAAATGAGTAGAATAATTAAACATTAACACACAAAATAAAACTATCAAATATCAACATCACCCTTGCATTATCATAATATATAATATTATTTAATCTAGCGACAGCGAACACAGGTATTACATTATAACCTATATAACCTTTACGTAGAGAATCGATCTGGTGGATTGGCAGTTTGCAAGAGCCAAGAACTATGGTGAACGGATGATGTGGGATGCTGGTGGATGGTGACTTTGACTGTAGCACTTTGACTTTGACTGTCCAGGGTGTGGCACAAAACTACATGAAAAAGCACGGGCACTAAAGTACTGATGGACGGATGGGTGCGTATTCCTACGATAAGCGCTGCGGTTGAAAATCCGCGGGGGTGAACTAGGCGGTATGGTATACGGTAACCTGCGGTGGATGAGGCATGGCGAAAGTTGCAGAGAGCGACCTTGAACCTTGTATCGGTGTAAATAGCTTAATAGCTCATATCATATATATTTGTGTCCATCTGCGACGGCTTATCAAGGACCAACAGACATATTAGGAATTCCTTAATACCTATGTCTATATGGGTTATTAAAATTATGTATATAGATAGCACGCTCGATATAAGCACTTGATAATACCCCCCACAAGCCCACCATAAACCTTAAGTAGCCCGGTGAGTAGGATTTCGTTTCCAGTCCATTCTATGTTTCTATCTTAGTCCGTATACAGTCGCCAGTATTCCCTCGTGTAATTACTGTTATGATAGAGCATCGGTGAGTTGGTCATCGATTGATCTCTTGATTCCGTTGATTCATAACTCTTCCCTGATTATCCTATATTTATAATCAGTTTAATTCAATATGTTTATGTTGTTCTTGCTCATCGAAGCCTCCAGTACCATTACATGCATAACAAGCATTATTACATAATAATTTATCGTTATCACTGAATATGCACATATTATAGGGTCATCGAGCACCGATTCGATTGACCAGTACTTTGTAAATGCCGCACCTTATTGTAACTGGTGCTTATCACTGGTCCGACCAGGTCTACATAATATAATAGGTACAATCTATCAATCTATACCTAGATCCGGTCGGCGGAGGTTATAATAGCTCTTTTGTACGCCTTCCGACGGCAAACGTGCAAGTATATGCATCGTTCGCGATGATCGACCAGTTAGAGTGCCGACCAACTGTGTTCCGGAATCTCATGCAGTAATCAAAATACGTAAGAACCTATACAATCTAAGTTGTTTTAAAGCAAGTACATATCATTATTATGAGATATGCGGTTTACAATACACATACTTTTAGTGGCTCAAACAATGGTGTTGTTATTATTTTAAAATAATGGAGCCACAAAATTAAACATGATTTGTCTAAATAGAAAGAGTATCTGAATTGCCTTAAACCTCGTGACCTGTATAAACCCGAAAACTAGTTCAAATTAAAGATGTATTATCAAAATAATAATTATTCACACAGTATTTAAATCTAAAATATGAATGTGTTAAAAGTATAATATAATATTCTATTGCAACGATATTATACGTTATTTTTAACTATGATAGTTACATTATAAAAAAAAGCGGGTAAGTGGATGTCGCTCTGCTGTACAGTAGGTTACAAGTGAGTCATTGTATAATGGATGGTTTTAAACTTGAATTCAATGATATAATATCATTGTATAAGAAAAATGATTCTGAGCGGAGACGGTTCGTCAGTCTGGATATTTTATATTGTTATTAGTTATTATATCATGTGAGTTGAATTAATATTATAATATTATTTTTTTTTTTTATTCGTTTCTATCAAAATAAACAAAGCGTTAGAAATTAAAATCCAATTTTTAGTGGTTTTTCGTAATTTTTCGGTGCACATGGTTTTTACAGTGGCATTAAATAACTATTGATGAAATCGAAAAATTACCCTCTTAAAGTACCATCTTGATCCAATGTGCTAAAAGATAAGGTACTATATGTTGAAATCGAAGAACTCCTTCTGGTAGAAATTTTGTATACAGGATATAAAAAAAAAAATAAAAAAATAAACACCATTGTAAAACCACTAGCTTCCTCGCTCCGCTCAGAATCTAATATACATGTAGTTTACATGTGTATACATGAATTTAATTATAAGCTACTTAAGTTTTGGAAAATATAAATGTTATATAATTCTAACGGTAAAAGTATCTTACAGGTATTAAAGAATCAACATAATTAGATTTAATATTGATAATTAAAATATCATCATCTAAATTTAACATATTATTATTCATTTAAAAATAAAATGTATTTAAAATAATTTGAACTTATTAAAATATAGTAAGTACTAACTAATTACAGCTTATCGATGTCTTCAGATGACCTATTTTTATAATATTATAATATTAATTTATTCTCAGAAGAATATCAGCATTAGATAACCAAATAAATGTATATCGTTTACTTAATCCGGTTTGAGAAAATAGTGTCCTTTTTTGAATTTTGATAACCTCTCATTGATAAACTCATAAGTATTAAAAGTACAGTATTAGTATAAGTAAATAAAGTTTTTATGAGCGGAGTGAAGTTGTAACTGGAGTGGGGTTCCCTTAAAAATATTGTTATACTACTCCGCTCGTCTATACTTTAATAGCTATAAATAATAAACTACTCGTCCAAAATTTGATTTATTATAATTCAAAATACTCTTGATAATATTCTGCTTTTGGAATATAAAATTAAAAATATATGTTGTCATTGAAAAGAGAAAAACTTGTAAAAAAAAATGACAGTGAGTAAAAAATATAATAATTTTCCAAAAATGTTGTTTGTAGTGAATTAAAATTATGTAACTGAAACTTCCAGATCACCCAGTGTACGAAGATGTGAATATATTTTTAATTAGTGTACACAGTGCACGTATGCAAAATAATGGGCGTATAGTAAGTACAGTGTACACGTCATTAATAATTTAAAGGTAATAATTGTTTGACCAAAGTTCTGTACACAATAATATACCCTATTCCTGTATATATATTTTACATTTATCTTAATGATATTTTAAGAGACACGTCGGGCTGTCGTGTTGTTCAGTTAAAGTATTCTGACTTTAGTAAACGACTGAGAAGTAAATGAGTGCACACACCGTGTCCGACATGTTAAAATTGTGCGCTGTATTTGCTCAACTATTGCGCACTCCGTCTCTGTGTATGGTTGTCAGTTGCAAGACTTGTATTTACTAAGCGAATAACTGTAGACGATGATCAGCTGGCTTTGGCGTGTTTAAATCACGCGGTTTTTAGTAGTGATACTCACATAATACGTATAATATAAGTTTTATAACAGCTATTTTCACTTAAACTGGACGGCAGTATTGTAGGTCACAAAGATTTGTAGAACATTTCGAGTAAATAACGAAATTAGTTTGGGGCTTTTTGTTTTAATTAGTCTTGAATTTGATTTCAAAATCAAGTGACCACTTAAAAATATATTCTTTACAATTTTACCAATATCCATATAATTAATGAAGAACGACAAGTTTTTTATACAAATTTCTTAGTTTCAACTAGTTAGTACAAAATATGAAATAATTATGTGTAAGTATAGAATTTACATATTTTCTCATATTATTCTGTATATGATTAACCAATTATAATATTATAGTAAAAAAAATAACAAATATTAGTATAATATTATATAATAATAATTAATACATGTGCAACTAATTAACTGATTCATCAATACCGATTGATATTGGTAACCAAGGCAACGGTTGCAATGACAGGCAGATGTGAACGAAGAGGGGAAACGCTCACATAAAAATTTTAAAATAATCGTTTAATAATGATATTATAAAAAATAAAAATAAATTGTGTTATTATCCATATAATATCTGCTGTTGAGTAATAATATTATTTGTCCATGAAATATTTTTTACTTGCTCTGCGGGCACTACAAACCCAAACTCGGTACACTTGAATAAAAAAAAATATATTTATTTTTAATGTAGTTCTCATGACAACAATTTATTGTTTTTGTTATTTATAAAATTGTTTTTAACTCATTTTTAATTGTATCAGGCTTATAATGTTTAATTTGCATTTATATCTGCAGTAGCCTCAGTGTTATAAAAATATACTCTTACGAGTTACGAGTAGTCTTAAGTTTTGAAAACAGTTTGAACTTTACTGTGTAAAAATATATGTTTAATGTTACCACGGTGAAATTTATATTGCTTCTTTGGATTATTGGAGGATTTACTTTCAAAATTGTGGTTTTGTGTCAATATTTTTTTCAACCACATTGCTACAGTTTTGTTTATTTTTGTTGATTAGAGGATTTATTATAATAACATGATATTATATGCATACTTGCGGTGTGTATTTTATTTTTCTGTATTTTCTCCATACTAGGATATTTGTTAAAATATTTGGATATATTTTATAATTATTGAATAGAAGTTAGAACTGCTCATTTCATTAGGTTGAACTGTAATTTGAAGTGGTAAGTTTAATTCAAGTTTAAAAGTTCACAATTTAGAAACTGCAATAATAACTTTACTTGATATCGTGGATGGTTATGACAAATGACATAGTATATGTATATTGTATAGGTTACGTATATTATTATATAAGTGCTACTAATCTATACATAGCTATAAACGTATATACCTACTAGCAACGAACAAACGTACGTGTTGTTCTGTAAAAATTAAATATGAATTTATCTTTAAAACATACATATAGTATATAGTTTATTATACATTATGTACAATTTGTAGGGTCCCTTATTTTTAGAATATACGAGTAAAGTGAACATGATAATAATATATGTACTTACTTTTTGTTAGCATAACGCCTTACCTTCTTGATTATTGGAGTTTATTTTTTTTTTAGATTTGCGTGAATAAAAATATATATTAAATTTTATATTGCGTAATAATGAAGCTTGTCAGTGATACACAAGGACTGCACCGAAAATGAAAGTATAATTTTATTTCGATTAGAAATTGAATCTAATAAATATATTATTTGTCAATTTTATTGATTCACGAAGTATAAAAAAACTTTAAGAAAGAATATTGTAGAAATTTAAGCTTTAATTTAAATGAACTGAGAACCACCGTAAATCATCAATCCTAATTGATTTCACAATTTGAATTCCGCATCTTTAAATGGACTTATTATGTAGTTTGTTTGTGTATTTTTATGTTACTTACATAAAATAATGTCGATATACCTATATCATTTTTATTAAAATCAATAATATTACAAATTGTAAATTTCGTACCTAAGACTAATATAAAAATATATTATTTGCTTTGGAATAATATTGTAATAAGATTCTTTATTTTCAGGGACATCTCTGGTGCTTTGAAAAGTACTCAATGTTACACCAATTTCTTTTGAACTAAATAATAATGCTGTATGAAAGGTGAAAATGTCAAATACGTGAATCTGGAAAGAATTCATTTTATTTTAAAATATTTAAATGGATTTTGTAAAAACAAATTTTGTATTTTATACGAACCTATTTAATACAAACGGGAAAAACAAATTTATTTGATATTACGTGACTAGAAAATACGGAAGACGGACTCACGTGGAATCATTATTAGGCAGGGATAGTGTCATTTATTTCTTGAGATTTTTTCTTTTTTACTCTCTAATTTATTTTTTCCTTAATATTTTTGTCCGTCAATATTTTCAAAGTCGATAAGTACATATTCCGTCCACATCAACGTGCGTATTAAGTGCATTATATTTATATTGTGCGTATGTTATAATAAACAAAAGAAAGTCGAAACCAGGAGTGTCCAATAATATTACACGTTACATTCAATTCGAAAGTATACGCTTCACGATCGCTTAATAACCATTTTGCGTTGGTGGATGTGAAGGGGATGGTCCACGTACCGATAAAATGTATATACGCAGCAGCAATACAATAATAATAATAATAGTAATATAATAATAATATGATTTAGAGTGTTGGGACGTGTGGTCGTAATTTATACGGAAAACGCGTAATAATAGTAATATAATTCGTATCGAAACATCGATCTCGGGCGGGGTGGTATTTCTGGGTAACACGGGAGCGTCGGGAGTCGGTGCACTGTAAATTATATATAAGGGACAGGCAGTAACGACACCGGAGTGGCGGTGGCGGTGGAGGCAGAAAAGCCAGGAGCCACGACAAACTCGAGTACCGAGCTGGTGCTCTGGTATATAATTGTAGGTATACGAGAGCATATATATATATGACCAAAATTTGATTTCCCCGCCAGCGGGCTATATGGTGTGTGCCGTCGAGTTGGCTACTTGCGTCGTCGGCGGTAGTGGTGGTGGCAGCGAAATCGAGGTGGGGGGAATGGTGAAGGGGTCGGACTCATCTCGCCGGGCAAGTATTATAAGTAAGTGCACCCTCGACGGTAGTTCCACGAAGCGGTTCGCCATTTCTTCGTCTCGTGCAAACACTTGGCATATCATTACGGGTATTATCGCTGCGGAACAAAACGGACCGCCACCGCCGTTTATGCTCACACCCCACACCCGGGACGGCGTAACAACGCACCACCGACCACCCACTGCACGTCTGCTGCACCGCCACCTCACGACCGCCAAAAACCCGAACGATATAACATCCGCCATCATCGGAATATCCGATCCATAATTTCGTATTCCCCACACTGAATGGACGGCAGCCGCGACGGCGCAAACAGAAATTTTTTTCTTCTTTTTATCCACTCGGAGTAGTTGTTATCGCCGTTACACACATATACACACATGTTACACACAATACGGTTTGTATATTATTTTCATTCGACCGTAACACGATGATAATAACAAAATATCACATCTGTAACAGTCGAGTATAGGTAGATAGGTACCTATATCTTGGGACGTTCGATTGAGATATTAGTCGCCGGGTGTTGCGCACGTGCAGTCCGTTTGATATAACACTATGGGTAGGTAGTGTACACGGGCAACTGGCCCTCTAGCAATCGTAGATCATAAAATTCGTGTTCGCACTACGTAGGTATTTCCCACTAATATTCGCTCGTGTACTACACATATAGTATATGCAACCAAATACCGGAATACCTACCTATATAGAATCTTCGGTGCTGCAGGTTCTCGATCTCCGCCCGGTCTATAGACTCCAACAAAAAACGAAATATATTATGTAATAATTTGACCGGATAGGAATCCGCCGTTAACCGCAGTGCAATAACGTACACGATCGTCCTATGTTTATACCTGTATAGATGGGTCATGGGTATATAGTAAACACTCCCTATTGGAACTATACACATGATAATGCGCTATTTTTTTATTATTATTATTATTATTATTGTAACCGTTGTTCACGAGTGCAATATATTATCGTTATGACGTGAGGCACTTATATTATGTGAAACAACAAACAATAAATTCGGACATAATTACTAGTGATGTTACGAACACTGGTTTTTGAGGTCAAACCAAACCTTTTAAATTTTATCGAACTCGAATCAAATAACAGATTTTGATTCTGATTCAAGCCCGAGACAAATACAATTTTTAAACATACTTATAAGTTTAAAATTGATGTTACTATATTGATGTGCCATTAGGAATATTCCCCAACCTCTCGGGAAATTTCTTAAAATAAAATGTATTGTTTGTATGTTATTCAGTGTCCAAGCCAACGGGTAGGATATCATAATTATTATATTACCTCGTACCACCACTCCGCCACCGACCGACACACACACGCATACACAGCGCACACCTGATTGTCAATATATTAAATCAATTAATTATTTTTGTATTGTTTTTATGTTATCTTGTGAATTATATAATAATATGTAGATTACGCGTGAACGTTCGCCGACGCGACACTTTAGCACGGCCGCCGAAAGTTATCCAGTCCAGGTTCACGCACCGGTGTCAACGAAGAGCGCAACATTTTTTTATTTCGTGTGCCGGTCGCTCGTGTTATCCAAAAATATTCTCATTATAGGCGCGAATCGCCTAAGTTGTAATTACATAAATATTACCATTGTAGGTGCGAATCGCCGAAGTTTTAATTATATATAGTATATAATATTGGTTGTAGGCGCGAATCGCCTTTCATGCCGAGCATATTATAATATTGTGAGGCAAATCGCCATCATTAGTGTTGGTGCTCACAAAGCGCTGGACATATTACTATTTTATATTGTTTTATATCTTGTGCGACAACTCGTCACTGCTTATTATCTTTCGTTACCTACATTACTATTTTTTAGTGTTAATTATATTTCTCAAGTTGTTATTATTATTGTGTGTCGATTTTTAATGTATTATATAGGATAGGTAGCAGCTGGCCAGCCGTGCACCGTCAATATTGTGAGTAACATTTATTATTATATTCCATTACAGCTTTAATAGCTGCATTATATATTTTATACTATTGAGCATATTTATTATTCTTAGCTGCTCAAATAGCTTATTATTTACAATTATTATATTATTGCGTCTGTTAGACCAAAAAGGGTCATAATATTTAATTTGTATATTGTGCATTATATTTATATTATTGAAGCATAATTATAACATATTGTTTCAAAATTGAAAATACGCGTTTGACATTTTATTATTTAAGTATACACACAACCACAAATACACACCTACACACACCACCTGCACACTAGTACTCACAGGTCTTGCTCAGCGAACCTGTCCAATTCCTGTTGAGTACTAAAACAAATACACACACAAGGTGCACAATCTGGTCGGTGTGCGACAGGTATTATACGATATATTTATATAAGTATTAAAAATTCGCAGCGAAGAAAATAGGTAACCGGGCTCACGTTTTATTATTTTCTTCGCTGCGAATTAATTTTAGTATGTTTATTTTTATTTTTTCCAAATGATATTTAATTGAAAGTTGGATCGTTTATTCTGTGACCATTGTACTGATTTTAATTGAAAAAATAAACTATAGTTACTTAATAACTTTTTTTTAAAGAATAATCATCTAAACTGACATAATATCAATAAAGAGCTGTCATTTGGATCATTTACAACCATAAGTTTAATTTAAAACTGAAACCTATGATCAATATTTAAAAACTTATTATATTCCCGGGAATTTGCTAGATATGACATTATTCAAAAGACTAACAATAATTAATTACAATTTAATCAAAATTATAATAATAATAAATATATCTTATGATCGTTCTTCAACCAACTGAGTTCTAATATTAATTCCATTATAGTTCAATTTTTGAACCGACCTAGCAGCCCAAAATTCTTGTTTAAAATCGATTAATTTAAAATTTTAATCATTATTAATTTGTAAGTATCACTATAATAATAACTATTCATTATACTCAAACACGGTTTAAAATTTAAATGGGTATTATTTGGCATTTACGATCGGTATATCACATAAGCTCGGTATAGCTCACTCTGTGGTTTTCACACTGTTCTTAGGATTTTTAATAGAGGAAACTAGAAAATTTGTTTGCAAACCTTATACTATCGCGTGGTCTAAGCTCTCTCGCTGAAGGACCCATCACGATAACAACAGAATATTATAAGTTAAGTCTCAACAAATATTATACTATGCCTCAAATTTATAAAAGTGTATGAATTCAAAGTTGTTATTAATTTTTGAGACACAACATCAATAACGTCTTCTTCGGAATCCATAACCATTTATCCGTGGATTTCTAACAAGTAACAATGTTAACTCATTAAGACCTTTCTAATAATTGGCGATAAATCTGGAAAAATAAAAAGTCATAGGTATTTGTAAATTAATGTAATATAGTCCTTAATTCAGTCATTAATGCGCTTCTATAAAATATGCTTAAGTTTCTAAAATACGTTAAAATGTTCTTTCAGACATCTACGTAGACACTAATATTTAGGAATTGGGCATAGTGCATAATATTTTAAAATAATTTCTAAATATTGGGAAATAATGAATGAGTATTGAATACATAAATGTAGAGAACCGCTCACTGCTTTAGGAAATATAATACGACTTTATTTCAGTTTTTCCTACCATATTTAATATTAGTGGTTTGAATATCAGCCGAGTTGATGTAAAAACATTTCCAAACAGTTGATAACAAAAATTACCCTACTACTCAATAAAAAAATATCCTAAAAGTTACGAATCAGTAATTATTTATCAATTATCACAAAATTGAAAATACATGTTATAATTATTTTTCACTTATAGGATACCCGCATGAAAAACACTCCAATGTCAAAAGTACCAGTTATTTGGAATTATAAATTTAAAAAAAATGTCATTGGGAATCTATCCCCTCATATCCACCCCCTCCCCCGGAACGCCCATTCCATCTCTAAACGCATACAATACAATTATATTATGCGATACGTAAAATGGTATGCGAAATCATCGTGGCTTTTAAACGATTGTTCACACAGACGCACTTCAATTCCATACGAACACTCAAAAACACGCCGGTCGTCATATTTTAGACTTCTGTGAAGTTGACCCTTCTACCTTGCCAGAAAGGATTCAAAATAGTGCCAAATAATAGCGGCAATTTCATTTTTTAGATTATTTTGCTTATTGTTTGTGTATAATTTTAAAAATTCATTTTAAATTGTTGGTGGTATTTTGAAGATATAGTTGGATGAATTAGGGTAAAGTAATAAAATATTAATTAGTATTTCAATTTTAATTATTTGGTACTATTTTTAATTCAATATACCAGGCAAGATAAAGGGAGATTGGGACTTAATTTATTTTTACTTTGTTTTCTTCATTTAGGCGACCTTAAGGTCAATGCTCGTCACTGCTTGGCAAAAGTTGGAAGTAGAGAGATCTGTGATCCACACGTGTATAATATATATTGTTATTTTTATATCTAAGACTGAGTGGATTACACATCCATTATATAGTGGACAATAGCACAATATGGTATGCTGGCCGTGAGGAACTACACATTTTTAGCTGTGTGCTATGAATTGAACCAATAATTGTGCAAGTCTTGGTTAACTCTGAAACCACTCGGCGACTACAACGGCCCCAGGTAAACATAATTGATACACTCAATACTAGTATTGACAACTAGTACTACAACGTCGTAAACCAAGATCGTCTAGTTTTTTAGGATTTTGGCCATCCGCACAGCTATACAAGTATACAATGGTGTCGAACATCGGTTAAATCATTTACCTATATTAAACAACGCCCTCTAAAAAACATGCCCATTATTTACAGCTGTGTGAGTCTCGTTGATAAACTACTCACACATATAAAATATATTCTAAAGATAAGATTATACTAAAAATATTAAACTCCCCGCTATATAAAAATTATTGCTTTTAAATGTATATTTATTTTTAGTAATAGAAATATCTATGTGAGTATATTTGAATATTATAATATGCTATTTTTAAAATCTTATCAGTAACAAAATTAAAAAAAAAATGGAAATAAGATAAATAATTATTTTATAACTGAATTACATTTGATTATTTTACCCAAGTATTGGTCTAATATTATAGCTTAGAATGTAATAGGTACCTACAATATTATAAAATATTATTTTCTATTATCAAAACTGAAACTTGCAAGCATGCTTTTATATATAGGTGCAAGGTTAATCTCTATATATAAAAATTAATGTTTGTTTGTATTTTTGTTCGTTAGTCCTCTATAATGATAGTTACCGATAATAAAATAGGTAGCCATTATGATCATCAATATCAGTATTGTGTTCTAATATTTTGTTGTTTACATTTTAGGCTAATAATGTTATTCTATATAAATATAAAATTTGAATAGGTAATAACCAATAACTATTTTAATATATTATACTTATATTAAGAGAAATATAATATGTGTGTAGTTGAGGTTTATATTATATACTAAACAAATACTTGCACAACTTGGACAAAAAATAAATGAGAATATTTCAACTGATGCAAAACGGAAACGATATAGATAAATCGATTATAATAGATATTCGGCTAATATGGTTATTAATAGTCGAGTTATACATAATACTAACATAATCCATTATACATAATACTAAATGGAACCTACATAATATTCAAATCCACAGTTTTGGACCAAATTTTGCACAAATATTATTTGGGATCCTGGATGGGTCTTAAGAGTATTAGAACAAAAGCCACGGGTAACAGCTATAACATATTATATATAAATATTGTATAAAACTGAAAAGTGTATAACTTCTAAGGAACCCGGGCGACTTGGAACAATTGTGTTATTTTTTGATAACAGCTTTTAATTGTATGCTAGATAATGGAAATAAAATTCTGCTTCCACAACAATATTTTTCGGAACGTTTTGTTATCATTGAAAATGTGTTACCTCTTATCAATAAGCCATATGATACCACCAAAATGTAATAAAAAAAATCAATAGTTTTAGCGTTCCAAGTAACCCTTCACAAATGATTAAATACAATCTGCATTTGAATAAAAGCATGTTCCAAGTCACCCGGAAATTCCGGCTGACTTGGAACAGTTGGAACAAGCACTTTTTATTTATTTTTTACCTTAATAAACTTAAGAACTTTATTTTTTTTTTGCTCAATCTATTCCTCGGAAGTGGCGACACTGCATGATTTTTTTTTTATAGAATTTAACTATCAATAATGAATGTGTTACAACTGTTAAAAGGTCAAAATCGTTCCAACTTCCAATCACCCGTATTGACGGCGTATAGAATCAATCTTAGACCCGATCAATTTTGATGGCTCAAATAAAAAGGTTTAAATAATAGATTGAACCAGTTGGGTTGGGTGGCTTCTCCACTATTAATACTATTAACATCATAACTGTAATAACTGCATATTAATTTATTTCTGCTTGGGCTTGATTCACTTAAGAAAAAAAATGTACTTATTAATATCCACCGCAGGTGGAGTATCCATCTCGGATTCATTTATACCGGTGAAACACTGATAGAACATTCGTTATTTTAAAAACCCCTAAACGTTTACGAAAATTATTTTTTTACTTAATTTTAAGTCGTAACGAAACAACATTTTTGTATTATATATTTTTAAATTTTTTATCCTTATAATTGTTTAAGTTTTTTTAGCTTTTTGAATGAATATAAATGAATGATAATATTTTTAATTTCACATTCCGAAGCAAAATATGTTATACGTATTATTTCATTGTATAACTATCAATTTTAGACGAATATTAATAAGTTTCAATTATCATAACAGCATTGTATAATATTCAAGTCGTATAGAAATAATAATATTAAAAGAAAAATAATGTATTTTTTCAAACTTAACATAACCCAGCTTAGTTTTGTATACAAATTCTATAAATATTTATTTATTCATATATGGTATAAAACAATACAGTTATATATTGATAATTTAAGTAAAAACACAAAGATTCAAATTTATTTTCAAACTATAATAATAGTATACAATACATTTTAAACAATTATAATAGTTAAAATGATAAACAAAGAAACAATAATATGGATTAATAAGTTAATAAATAATTGGACTATTGTATATATTCTATAAATAAAAATATGCTTCAAAATGTAATGAAAAAAAATAGCATAGCGAGTACATATGAAATGGAACACCCGGTAAAATGTGCATAAAATTCATTAATCATGTATTGTATATTGTGGTTCGGTAATGGAGTTTTTGTTTCCACATCACAAAATACTAAACCAACTTAATGAATTACTTTGTATGTAGGTACCATGTAACACGAGATTGTGTTTTAGTTGTCTTACTACAACATGGTGTAAAAGAATAACATCTAAAATGCATAAGTTTAATATTATATACATAATATATTATGATGTACTAAATTATAACACTCACAGTTAGGTAGGTATAAAGTATAATATTATAATTGTCCATAACTAAAATGCGCTATGTTATATTTTTATTTCAATATTCTAAAAATTAAGTTCCTAATTTGAATTTTTAATAATATTGTGTGATGTTTTTAATGTCTTAAATGTTCTAAGAAGATGCTTTTTCTCGCCTCTTTTATAACGATAGTTTATCTAATTCCTATAAACATTTTATTTTTAAACACATATGATAACAAATTATTAACAAATTTATATGCATCTTTATCCAAAACTTTCTTTTCTTACCTACCTTCGCTTATATAATATTATATTTAAATCCAAAAGTTGCGTATTTATCAGAAAGTTAATTAACTACGAATGTTTACAGTTTTGACAAAGTGTTTGTGCTGTGCACTCGTTTATTTTATATCTACACACTATAAAATCGTTTGCTGTGTAAACTTCAAACTCGTGTTAATTAACTCTGTTCTTTATTTATAAAACACCGTACATTTAAGAAGAAGAAAATTACAGTTTATATTTTTCACTTAGAAGATATAAAAATGTTATTATTTTCCAGTTTATACCAATACGGCAATACCATATTATTATTATTATTATTGTTATTGTTATGGTAGGTTTTACATTTTGTTTTAAAATACGAAATACTAATTAGTAATTATAAATCTCAAAATGTTCGCAATAGGTAGTGTATATTTTACGAGTATATTGACGTGTATTTGAAACTTTTAATTAATAGTAATTACTAACTATCTATATTCAGTTAATTTTGAATTATAAGTTTTTGTAGATTGAAAAAACTACTAATAAAAAAAGGTGCTCTGCTGTACAGTAGGTTACAAGTGGGTCACTGTATAATCGATGGTATTAAATTTGAATTCAATGATATAATATCATTGTATAAGAAAAACGATTCTGAGCGGAGACAGTATGTCAGTCTAGGTACCTATAAGACATATTATATTATACTTATCTATGGTATTAAAAAAAAATAACCTATAATAGGTACCTATAATAAATTCAAAATTAATCATATCACAATATTCATTAGGTAATTATAACGGGTTATACATAAATAACAAACTTTGATACTATCATAGATATATAATAGTGTACTTTAGAAGTTTCAAGTACAAACGAATAATATTATACAAACACAACAAAATAACTAAAATAGTTATTCTAGGCTTTTTATTATGTAATTTTGTAAAAATTTGAACTTAAAATGACTATGAAAATAAACTGTCTTTCTGTATTTTTTTAGATTTTTGGAATCTTGTTTTAAATTTTCAATCCTTAGATATAAAAGTTGAACATTTTATAAATTTTAAACTACAAAATAATTATTCAATTTTAAATTTCATAAATTTTGTCGAAATTCGATGTTTAAATGCTTATAAAAAAAAATTGTGCCTATGTATATTTAATATTTTTCAACTGATATTGTAACAATATATCAGGAGTCTTGTATTAAATTTTTACACTTTTTGGCCCAACAGATAAAATTTTATTGATAATTATAGAAAAAAAAACTAAAAAAATTTAAAACTGTAAATGTCCTTAAATAGCTCAAAAAGAGTCAAAATATTTTCAAAATTGTATGGTGTATAGGAAATGCTAATATAAACATTCAGTGAAATTGTCATGTACCTACAGTTATTCGTTTTTGAATTATAACAAAATAAGGAAATCGCTATATGATATCACTTTCCAATCGAACAAGATACTGAAGTTGAAAATCGAAGCATTATTTTGACTACTTATCAGTTATCATGTACACAGACACAAATAAAAAAAATAAATAAATAAAAAAAAACACATATCATTGTAAAATTAATACGTCATTCATCGTTTACTCAGAATTTAAAATTAGACTTCATAAATGATTGTTGCTGAAAATAGGTTAATGTTTTGTTATGAATATGAGAACGAACTTCCATATAGATTGAAGTTACGCACCTAAACAATAATTCGTAAATAACCATCGGACCGAGCTCTATTTTTTTCGTTTCCTTTAAGGTTGGATTGTCGGCACTGGAATTATTGTTATTGCGATCCGAGTGTTAAATATCGCTGATAGTGGTTATATTTTGAACCCTTGGATGTTGTATAATAATATACACTTCATTAGGTTCCCTCGATATCATTGTCCAAAAGTTTTGGCGCCTTGAAAACAGAACTGAAGCCAACGACAATGTTTGTTACCGACCATCCCAAGCTAGTTGATTAAATCCTTAAAATATACTTTGTGAATGAGTTGCGAACGGCGCAGCATGTTGAAAATGAAAATGAAGATAAAAAATATTCATTAATATAGAAGCGTATAAAGTATAATTATTTGAATACAAGATAAGATTCTACAGGTGAATTCCATTATAATCGAATAGTTTATGTTAAATTGATATCGCACCAAGTATTCGAACTTTATAAGTTTAAACCAGTACCTCAAATTATTGTATATTTGGGATGTAAATAAATAGTATAAGGTCCGCATACAAAAAGGTCATCAAAAAAACTAGCTAGTTGTTTTTCATATTCAATAAAAAAATATTGTAACACTGTATAGTGTTACCTACTAATTTCTACGTACCTGCTTAATAAATAAGATATTTATTATAATTTAAGAATTGTGAAATTACACAAACATATTATATCAAGATTATCTTTTCTATCTCCTCATATATATAGTTTTTTTTTTGGCATTTTCTATAATACTTAGTTAATTTAGATATTATACTATCAGTATTATTTGTTTATATTATGTTTTAAATAATATAAATTTAAAATAAAACTTATGTTTCGTGTGTTTCAAGTGTGCGAATAAAGCTCGTCGGATTTATTACATATGGTTAATGGTTAATGGTCATATGTATTCATTTGCTACAACCAAGATAAAATGTCATTCATAGTATAGGCTGCCTTCATCGATATGCATATCTATACTAGCTATATCGAGATGGATTATAGTGGGTGATTTAATAGAGTTTACCACGTCACCTTTGGTGTCACTGGAGTCTGGAAGTCAGATCGTCATCATCGTCGAGGACATCTTATTTGAGTAATAATCTGTAACTGTTACATAAATAAGTTATCACACTATTAAATGAAACAAGATTCGAACCCCTATAGAGTTATTGAGTGGGCGAGCAATATTGGAATACACATGTATATGGCGGACGAAGATTCATAGAAGTCCATATTATACTTTGAAACAAAAGATCGAAAATCACTCAAGGTATTCATTAGGTCAATATTAGCTACAACGAAAAGATACATTCGGTCATCGGTTGAATACTAAATTAATATTTCCTGCAAACGTTCCATCTCGTTGACGATTTTATGTTTTTACGACCCATTCAGAACATTGACTATTGAGCCAGAATAAATTGTGAATTTTTAGATTTCTGTGCAAAGAAGTGAATTGCGCAAGATCTGTGGTGTCAATAATTAGATTGGAACACCCCTACGTCAACCAAAATCTAGTTAAAATGGAAAATATTCATGCCGGAGCTATATATAACATTCGCTTGCATATCATTACCAGGCCACATAGATATCCAACACTTCAAGAACACTCAACTTTTGGGATATTCAAATGTTTATCAAAATGGCTACGTAGTTATAGTTTATAATATATTTGTATGTGACTTTATGCTAAACTTTTTGTTTAAATTTCAGTAAATAAAACGAATGAGGAATCTCTAATATTATGTTTTAAAATTAAAGACTCGAATACATTTTTAACTGAAATATTATTAAATATTTTTCTGATTTTGACAAAATTTGTAAACATTATAACTTACACTCACGAAAAAATTGTTAAAAAAGTATTTTTATATTTTTATTTATTGTAAGAATAACTTTTGAGGAAACATATTGTATTAAATTTGTTTTTTCACTCACAAAGAAAAATTGAATCATTAATAAAAAAAATACTCATATATATATATATTATTATACCTATAGCACAAAAGGAGTAAAGATATTTTTAAATTTATAACATGTCTAAAAAATGCTAATTTAAATATTTGGTGAAAATTTCAAGTCTTAACAGTATTTATTTTTGAGTTACAACAAAAAAAAAACAAAATCAATACCAATTTATCTCATTCATACACCTGTTATTGTTGTGGAATCGATTCTAGCGCAAGAGTAATATTTACTGAAATAAAAACTGTATTTTATATATAAATAGTAAATTTTACAAATTATAAATACATGTATACTCAAGTTTACAATATACATATATACGATATGCCTATAATCAAAATAGGTAGTTATTTTATTATTATGTATTTAAGGTCTATAATTATTAATGGTCTAAAAAGTAAACGTTATCTGACGTACCTATATCCATATCGTTAGAATAATAATTATTATATAGTATTATTAATTATATTATTCACTCGGTTAACCGTGTATATCGCCTCAATGCATAAGATGAAGCAATATGGGCATAGTATTATAGTCGGGAGGTTCCTTAATCCTTAATTATTATAATGCCACATAATTGTGTGTTTGTATTATATAAATATATATATTACAGAGATCGTGGATCGGGTGAACATATTGATATAATGATATAATATAAAATAATTATAGATAGTAGATACCCGACTTCGTAACAAAAGTGATGCAAGTATATTATCGAAACTCATAGTATCATAATAATATTATACAAAACAAAGAGTATGAAGGGTCAGATATCCTATGGTCTTATTTAATTTTTTAATTTTATGAAAACAAATGTAGTTATTTCATTATAATATAAACATAGCGGTAATATAGGAATTTGATATTATAGTGCAATAAACTATACTCTATAATACAGAGTCTAAATAGTAGGTATAGTGTTGTATATTATTATAATATATACAATTTATATAATAAATCTATATGACTATATGCCGATCTCGGGAGTTAATTTTCACACCCTCCCCCTGAATTGTTATTTTCAGATCATTCGTGCAAAATATGAGATGCCAGAGATGCCACAAAAACAAATTTAGTTATTGGAGGAGGGGGGAGTAGAAACGCATATTCCAATTTGTAGGTAACTTATGGTATTTACTCCTCTCAGGCGGGATTCTCCAATAGAATCTATTATTGATTATTGCGATATCTCCGAAAATAATAGTGGACAATAACAACCAGAGGTATTGTACATTCTTGCACAAACGATACACAAATCATTTTCCCAAATAGACTTTGAAAATTATTTCAATCTGTGGTTAAGCTAGTGTTTCTACGTCTTCACCAATATAATTTGATCTTTCGATATTTCCAAAAATAATTATAACGAACCAAACTTCGAGCACATTTGAGACAAATGATGCACAAATAATCTGCTCAAACAGAATTTTAAAAATCCATGGGGGAATCAGTAATAGAATTTACCACCCTCCCTCCAAAAAAAAAATAAAAATTTCATTGAGGTATTTCAGGAAATAATTGCGTTCAAAACTGCAAACGACGGGACAAGATGCACAAACAATGCACAAACGATTGGTGAAATCAGAAATTCAAACTCGCAAAATGGAGTGGGGGTTTCAACGGCCTTCCAAATTTGTTTTTAAGATATCTCTGGAAGTAATTGTGCACAAAGGACATGACTTCTTGAAAATGCATCATTTATGTTATACTTCACGCAGTACTAAAGTTATGATTACTAAAGCCACAGTACGTGTGAAAAATTACAATGAAGCGCTGGCAAAAATTCTACTTTCCGTCACATCAACACCATAGCCACCAAAAAATATTATAAGTTCGAAAAATAATGTTTACTTACTCAGTTTAATATAATAATGACGATACTAGAGAACCTAGATATATCAAGATATATCTACTATCTAGGCTCTTTAGACGATACTATATGGATGGTTCATAGTTTTAACGTTTTCGATTCTCACTGTAACATGTTGTAACATGGTTTAAGTATATACATAGGTATATAGGTATAAGGTATACAGGTACATCTTAAACCGTGGTTACGACTGTCATGAATGTGGGCAGCGTAGGTAGAAGATAATAGATAATGAGATTGACGCGCTTAAATAAAACAGACCCGTTTTCGTCAGCACGAAATAAGGTTAACGATTTCACCACCAGGTTGCGCGACGTTTAATAGTTCAACCATCGAACAATAAAATTAATATTATTAGAATTTGAAATATTGGTTATCGTGTAAATAATAGTTATTAATTATTACATTTTTAAATGTCAAATATAAAATACAAGCGTACCTAATATTTATCAAAATGAGTAGGTATAGTTTTGTACCTAGCTCTATAAGTATATCTGACTATTCAAAAATCAGATTGGAAAACAAAAAAATGGAGTAAAAAATGTATCCGTTTTCAAACCAAAGGTAATTCATTTTTATTTTAACACAAGTACTTAGTATATACCAGAGTTATTATGCACATTATAATATTATAATACATTACTTCTAAATTGAATCATTTAAATTTCTAATAAATAAAAGTTAAAATCAAAAGGCAAGTATTGAAAACTGAACTATTTGACATTTGTTTATGTAAAATATTCTATATTCAATATTGAATATTATTTAGTGAAACGTTTAATTCCAAAATAATTAAGCAGGATTAAATAATAAATACAATATCATTGCTTGATTAGCAATAATTACATATTTAGAATTATACCTTTTTTTACTAAATAGTAATCCTAACTACAATAAAATGTTTTTTTCACACCCTATGTGTGTATTAAATATTAAAAATGTAGTTTAGTAATAATTTAAATACAGCAAGAACAAAAAAAGAAATAACATTTTATACATATTTATAATTGTATACCTATTATATATGTATTATCATGATGCATAGGTATATTTTTTCTACATAAATACACCCAAGCCTGGTATATTGAAGTTTAATATATTTTAAAATAGTTTATGTTAAACTATGACTTTATTTTCCATATTTATACGTTAAGGTCAGAATAGGTACATCATTATTATTGATAATTGATATCAATACTTTGTAGGTGATATGAGTAGCGTTCAAACATTTTTATAATTAATTGTTATATCATATTCATATTCATTATAAAAGCGTTATTTGTTTTTAATTTTGTTTTGAAAATATTAGTTTATAAATATTTTATAGTCTAATTATTCTTTTACCAAAGTTAAGTTTTGTATTTAATATTTGTTACAATCATTGATTAAATATACTATTGAATATATTTAATCAATTTTGCAATGTATTATTCATAACCTTATGAAAACTAAAAATATTTATTGTAAATATGTATATTATACCCAATAGTGTACTTCTTCATACCTTTTTTTTAATATACTACTGTATACTTAATTAATTTTTTTTAACTTCTCTTGTTGATGATGAGTCAATATTTTCGAATCTATATTATAATTTATATAATTAGTTGTGTTAATACAGTTTAATAAACATGTATAATCTTATAACTTTATTCATTTGATTTTTAAAGATAACAATATTATGGTAGGTATAGGTAGCTAAAACTTTTGTAACATAATTTATTTTTAAAATACCAGCAAAAAATCGTATACTTTATAGTGATGTATTGGTGTATCAAACTATACATATTATTCTATAGTAGAACCACAGATATATATGATAACTAGATACCCGACTCCATACCTATACATTATACAAAAATATTATTGAATTATGATGCCCAATACAATTTGATACCTGGTCAATGTTTACAAATTCTAATAGTTTTGATTGGCAACAGGCTTGTTTGATATGAAATATTGTTGTTTATTATCATATTACATATTATTATTATATATTATTATTCCGGCGAAAATCTGTCTACAAAAAAAGGTTATAGTTTTATCAGCTAGTGCAAGCTCCTTATCTTAAATCTTCATTATGGTAGGCACAGATGTTATTCTTATTATGACGTATTTAGTAGGTACGCTATATCTAAAAAACGTGTTGACAAAAATAATATGTTTGGGTATATTAAATTTTGAAATAGAATGCTATCTAAAAAATGTTTTATCACTACTTACGCTAAAAGTGTTAACTATCTAATGTTTCGTACTTTCAAAATTACACATTAAATATATTTTTGTACAAATAAAATTTTTACATATGTTAATTGTTTGGATTTTAATTTTAACTTGGAGTACAGCTAACCATGAGGTATTACCATTTATTTTTAAATTTTGTAATTAATATATTAAACTCATCAAGCGTTGTGACTATAATTGGTCTATAAGCACCTACTCTTTCCGGATTATATTTAACATTCAATGCAAAACAGCTATTTAATTTTAACAATTTATTGATAATCTACTCGTACCTATTTAATTCCGGATAAAGTGCATCGTCAAAACCGACGGGGTGACAACATTGATTAGTGATTAATGATTACAATTTAAAAACAAATTACTACAAATGTGAAATGAAGATCAATAATACATAATATTATACATTTACATAGATATTATAAATCTTAGAAAAAAATTAGAGAGTTTAATTTAAGATGATATTGTGCCGAATTTTTATCCACGGTCTTCTCACATCAAAGTTATAATTTTTCAATATTGAACTCCAAACTACCAACTAGATGCAATTTTCTACCAGAAACCATCCTCAAAATGTAAGATTAAATTATTTTTGCTAATCCAAAAAAAAAAAAGTATTCAATTATATAATAATAAAAAGCACATAATTTTAAAACCGATACATTCATTAGGATTAGAGTCTAAATCAGATATTGCGTACATAAGCATAATGTTTTATTTTTAATTTTATTCTCCAAAGTAATATCGCTAAATGATTCTTGAAAATGGTCACATATTAGAACGAAAGTATCGATCGGTCGAATAGAAATAATGAAAGAGTGATGTGTATATAATAAGAAGAATATAGAAAAAAATAAAGGATGATTGTGGTAAACATTGAATGGAGAATATTATATACTACGTGACTTTTGCAAACTAGGGAAATACCGTTTTCTTACCCTATCTTTGTATAGATATTATATTATGTTATTGTTATACATATTATCGCTGCACTAATTGCCAATTAACATTGAGGGAAGTAAAGGTATATTTTGGTAATGAGTAACCCTAGTATTATTACTAGAACTTTAAGCAAAATTGTCTTAAATCTATGTAGATAGGGAATTTATTTTAATTTTGCTGGATATCACTAAAATTTTAAGCTAAAACTAAAATACTCGTCTTATCTTTAAACTAATGTACACTAAAAATATAAATTCATCGATAAAATGGACTAATATTTGTGCAGATGGGTAGGTTTAACCTATTGGATACAGCTGACACGGTGAATATTGTATAGCAAGGGGATACATAATATAACGTCATTACGATACAAACTTGTTTAAGGATAGTTATACGTATCGTTAATAAATTGTTTTCTACAAGATACTAACGATTTGTTAGTATGATCAATACGCTTATTTTATTAAGAGTTTAATGTACATGAATAGTGTTTGACAGAAGTAGCCACCATTTGATGGAAACTACCTTTTTTGAGTTATTATTATAATTTGATTAGTAGGAAATAGGATCATCGGTTTTAATATCATAGGTATTTAATTGTATTCAAAATGTTATAGATAGGTATTTATATTTTAAAATAAATAATGTAAATCTTAACCTTCAAAATAATCACATAAATTATATAGGTAGTTTTATTGGTGGGTTTCAAAATATATGATTGAATGAATAATTTGTTTTTAGTAATTTATAATGAATTAGTAACTAAAAAAAAAATCCCCAAAAAAAAGTATGTAAAAATGTATAAGATATTTTTAATATATCATTTTCAAAGGTCCGTGGCACGCCTAGAAAATGCTTTAGAAAGTGCTTAGAAAGTGTTTCAAGAAAAATCGATTGAAAACCACTGTTGTATAACTTTCACATATTTGTATGATTACCTACTCTTTTTTCCAATTTTCATTAAATAATTACTGAATAATTGTACCCAAAATAGACAAATAAGTTTGAAATGCTATTCAATTATATAGATAGTACTCAATGGACAACCGGAATTTGTTTGGTCTAATCACCAACTTGGATCATATCGTGATTTGAAGTGCTAAAAAACTAATATGGTTTGTGGATTTTTCTTGAATATCGAAATTTGTAGTTTATGAGATGGGAGAAAAAAAATTAATAAACATGTTATACTAGATATTGGTTTGTATAAACGGGAGATAATTTAATTAAAACTAAATATGGTCCCAATATAGCCGAATGGCATAAAACTAAGAAAAATAAATACATTGGAAGGGATAAATATAATACAAATTAATATAGGTATAATACCAACAAAAGAATAAGTGTTTGTTTGTGATGGAGAATTTTCACACACACACACACACACACAGAGTTATAATAATACAAAAAAAACTCGTGTAGCGACCCCGGACGTGTAGACATCAAAGATATACATTTAATCTTAGATTTGAGTATTTATAATTATTATAATAATTCAATAATAACATACAGGTTAGATATAAAGTATAATACCACTGCGAGTAACAGTTCAACAGAATCACCGATTTTTTATCCGCCTGCGACACCACCTGGGTGAAAGTTTTGGGTGGACTAACTTCATCTTCGAGGGGGGATTTTTAGTATGAAAACAGACAGTGCATTACCGGTTACTTTCAATCGATCTCTATGACGGGGAAAAGAAAAAAAAAGTACCAGTAGATTACGCACAGGCTGTCTTCGAACAAAATATTATGGACAGTAATATATAGGGTGGGAGTGGTGGAAATAGATAATATTTTCGATATTTGTGGCTCGGTATATTTTGATTATTAGGGTGTGAGTGGATTGTATAGTGGGCAGTGGTTATCGTCTCAACTTTGGGCTTTTTCGACATAAACGACGGCGTTTGAGTTATAGCTGGAATGTGATAATATTTAAGTGTATATTTATATATACGTAAAATTATTTGTTTTTGACTTCATAAGTTCAGAGATACTATAATGGGACATTAAAATATAATAGTATTTAAATATTAAGCTATACAAACATGATTTATGGTAGAATATATATTCCTATTATAATATACCTATCATATTTCGTGGATAATTGGGTGAGCATATTAATGTGGGGCAATGATTAATACCATATCAAGTATAAGCCCTCAAAACCTTGAACGTTAGTTTTACATCTAATTATAATAATACATTTTTGTAATGCTTGCATAATGGCTCATAAGTATGTGTGGACTTGGCAAAAACAGTAGACCTACATACGAATGCTTCGAGATGGGTCTTGTGTGACAAAGATAATTGCTCTTCGGAAGGGATTGGAATAAAACCCAAACAGTGCCGTGCACAGTTAATTCTCGAGGTTGACGAGCCTTGCAGGATATTAACATAATTACATATATAATATCAAATATAATATATCATTAGTATGTATGAGTGTTTGGGTATATGTGAATTGATATTTTGTATAATGTGAATAAAAGAGAGCGAGAGAGAAAATAGAGTTAGCATATTCGACCTATATATCTTTATAAAGTCACGTCTGTGGGTTGAAATTAGATTTTAAGCTTCCATTCGTTATGGGATCATCGAACGGGGTGTACTGTTAATCGTTCTGGATTTGCACGTATCCTGATAAATTCACCACACATCCAGAACTGATGACGCATGGCCTAGTGATATACATATTATTATACTCCTATAGACTGACGGATATCCAAATATACCAATGTCTCATACGAGAATTACTAGTGTTAGGTGTAGAACTAAAATATCCGCAACATTGTTCGTTTTAATGTTGTTATGTTTTGTTTAAATTTAAACAGAAAAAGTACAAAAAGTAGTAGGTTTATCAACGAAGTATAATATAATATATTGAGAATAACCCATGGATGGCTTTTAAAATGTTGATTTGAAATAATAAAACATATCACTGCAGAGTTTAAGTTGTTGAATAATTTTAATATTTGGAAAATATTATTGATTAAATTACTATAAAATATATAATAAATTGAAATAATTAGTGAATCTTGATATTACACAAAATCTGCCTACTTAAGTTAGTTATTTTGTAATACGTTGTTTGCCGACTTAGAAAGGTAAAGAACATATCGGAGAAAATATTGTATGTGATCATGAAAATGTATTCTGTATGTCTGTATGGTGTTCTAAGTACAATAAGAATAATTTTTTTAAATATAATTTCATTGTTTACATTTATTACATATGTTTATTATATAGTATCAGTTACACCTCACAAGGTACGAGGTTATTTATATATTTTTTTTTAGAAAAAACATTTACTGAAATAATTCGTAAATAGAATTCACTCATGAAATGCATAGCATAATTTATATTATGTAAGGTATAGAACAAATTGAAACTAATTATGATAATATAATATAGTTATATTATAAATATAAAAACGTTATATTAAAAATGAATATAATAAAAAAAATGATGGTCTATGTAAAGACTGTATAATTATGTAGTTATTTGTATTAGTTTAACCAAAATATTTTTTCATTATTAGCTATTCGTAACCGGAAAATATTCTTAATTATATAATATTATAAGACAATAAAGAATAAATACATATTTTTTATGTTCTAAACTAATTATTTTATTCATATAATATTTGTTTGGTTAAATAATAATAAAAACTCAACTAGCCGGCTGTTACGGTTGCCCAATGTGTTTTCCATATTGTATTGTACTGTTGTACCCTTGTCGACTTATCCACATGATTTATATACTTCAAATAATTAGCAAGTTCAATCATAAAATGCTGGCTTTCGTTTTCTCCACTTCCACCAACTTCAAAACACATAGTACATAATACACTATCTACCAAACTTTTACTCAATAAACTATCGCATGTTTTTGGAGTTATCCATATTTGAAATTCTTTCCACAGATTCCGATCAAAATGTTTACATAATAAATCAACTGAAAATAATATGTGTTATAATTAATATGTACATAATATCTCATATAATTCATGTACACAATATTATATTCTTGATTGTTCAATCGTATGTTTATATTGTACTTATAATGCAAAATATACCTACTTGTTTTCTTTTTTTACTGGAATCAAATAAAAAAAATTCAATATTCGTAATTGATTATATTATTGCCAGTATTCCCATGAACCACAGTTACAATAATACAATTTATTGTGTTCAGCCTAATTAAATTTGTATGCATTACATATGTCCATGTTTTCGAATAATTCAGTCTGGTTATTTCCGTTGGTTGAATTATCCAAGTTTTAGACCCAATCGAAATAGATATATTCTAATATAATTATATTAAAGAAGAAAATATGTATTTATCGTCACATATTTGGTATTGTTTTTAATTAATCTAAGGTTTTATTTAATAATAATACACTTCACTCGAGGCTACACTGAGATGGGTTTTTATTTATTTAGAAAATAATGAAAATCAAAGGTTTATCACCCGATTTGAAGAATAAATAACAGCCTGAAAGTTCAGCAATAAACACTATAGTTATTGTTATGTACACATATTATTTACAATAGCATTTATAATTAGGTGATTTTATCTTTCTAAAAATAGTATACTGTCTTATCCATTTTCGTACTTTGTTTTTAGAATTCTTACTTTTAATTAGATTTTAATTCAGAAAGAATATTATTTAGGATTTTTTGATGCTTTTTATTCACTTTTATTCCCCAAGTAAAACAATCGTAACATTAAACATTTAATAAATAGTAATTAATGTTAGTAAAATAATAATAATAATATGAACTATTTTATGATCTAACTTTTCAGTACCCAATAATGTTATCGGTAGGACATGGGGCTTTTTAGCTAAGAACTGTTTTCCTCAGAAATCATAGTTTTATCAGGACTAATATTTTTTGCTTAGTGTTCTTACACTGTTTTAAATTTATCTAGTTACTACCTAACAGTGGGAAAAATTCGTATATTTTATCTTGATGTCATATTATATCATCACTGCATGAGACTGAAAGAGTCGACTAAGTTATGGTTATGTTTTATATTTAAATTGGTATATATTTTTATATCCATTTATAGTAGAATGCTAAACTTCATGGAGACTATTAGGTATATGCTTTTTGCGTGACTTCTATGTTTTTTTTTACATACATTAGTACCTCCATTTTCTGGTATTTTGATCGATGAGTGTATTAGTTGTACAATGATATTACATATTGATTTTTTATTGTGGTTTTTTTTTTTTTTTGGGGGGGGGGTAAACAGAAACTTTTTAGTAACTATTAAAAAACTCGAATCTTATACTATATGATGGTTTAAGTTATCAATAAGGTCTTGTTGGTATTGGTTTTTTACGTGAGTGAAGGTTAAAGGTAAAGAAATCCCCGTATTAATTATTCAAAAACCACTAATTGTAATTCATAAATAATAACAATTAGAAATATAATATGACATAATATTGTAATATATCTAATGTGATTTATTTTGGAAAAATTAATTATGCAAAGTCTTAAAGGTTTGAAAAATTGCCAAATTATTACATATCATATTCATATATAGTCATATTATAGTGATAGTTATTAATTTGTTTACTTAAAACTTGAAAATATAATAGGTACAATATTCCTCATAAGTTTTCTGTATTAGTTGTCCTGAATATTTTAAATATATTATCTTAAATGACTTAAAATTAGGTATGAAGAAAAAAATTAATTTCAAAACCGTTAATAGTTTTTAAAATAATGAGTGTGTCTAAATGGATCATCCAGTAAAGAACAAGTTCATATACTTTTTAAGGATTTTTAGATATTTGAATTAACGTTCAATATTTTTTTAGTTTAAGGTTTCTATACTTACGTTTAGACCACCTTATATCCGTTGTGTCTGTTAGCTATCAGTACATGATTACCATTATTGATATTAAAAGGTAAGTATTTATTTATTGTCGGTAGTTACTGTACATAAGTTGTATATAGAGTTAAAGTTTGTGGCTTGGCGTGGTGTGTTGGCTGCTACCAGTCGCGGAATGCGACTGGGAGTAAGTAACGGCTACATCTACTAGCTCCCGGATGGGTGACCATCCGGGTTCATAGTAGTTAAAAACCTTGCCACACATACCCGTGTTCGCTACCTACCGTAACTACCCTAAACAATCATAAAAAGCAACCTACCCTCCGCCGGACTAAAGTTCAATAAAAAAAATAAAATAAAAAAGAGTTAAAGTTTATTGTACGGCATTAAAGTACGTTTAGAATTCAAGATTTTAGCTTGTTTTTGTTCTATAAATGTTGATAAAAGCTTGAAAAATGTATACTATGATAGCATTTATGTATGCAGGTAATGGTGTTATTTGGTCAAATATATAGGTACCTAATACATTAACTAAATACGGACAATATAGTAAATAATTTATAATTTAAGTAAATATTTTATAAATTCCCCGTGATTGTTCAGTTACATAATTGTGTACCTTTCATTGGAAGTAGCAAGAATAAAATAAGATTTCTATGACGTGTGAACGAGTTGTGTTGTTTTTTTTTTATCGTTAACAGGTACGACTATTAAATTTATTATTTTATTTAATAATAAATAATAATAACAATGATTCACACAGCTAGATAGTACTTCAATACGTCTTGTGAATCGAAACTTATATGGTTTATGATATAGTACTATTGCGCAATTCAAAATGTCACCAATATCAATTTCGTAATAATAAATAGTATTTAAGGTGTTTCACTCTATTCAAAGTTTCAAATTTAGACAGATGATAATATTATAGATAAACTTAATTTTTAAAACATCGTAAATACATTTTATCACATATAAATATTATGAATGTATGCATTTTTAATATTGTTCATATTTTCATACCTAAGTATTCATATTGACATTTACTATCAACATTTTTATGAATCTTTTTGTTCAGATTTCCAGTTTTACCCTAATTATATGACAAAAATATTTCAAATTGAAAATATATTATTCCTGATTGTAATTAATTTTTTTAGTATCAAAAAATATAATTTTTTATATTGTATATAAACTAGTTAATGATGTGTTTATTTTAAATATTATGCTTATTGGGGAATTCTTTATTATTATATCCAGTTGTTCTATACAAATGACAATTTCTAGATATAATATTAATTTAATTTAAATTTATATTGTATGCCATTTATTATAACAATAATATAATTAACAAATGATTTTTTTCAGGGAGAATTATGTTTACTAAACGTAATATTATTAATAGAGAAATAAATTACTAATCAGTATAAGTGTACGATAATACAATATCCTTAAAATTATTATAGACTGACGGGTCCATCTCCGCTTAGAATCACTTTTTGTTAGCAATCATTTAACCCATAAATTAGAATGACCTCATCAATGGTGATGGATACTTGACACCTACGATTTACTATACAGCAGAGCTACTAGCTCGTTATATATACTTTTAAGGCCTTTCAATAATAATAATTACATAATGTTAACACGGCGTCTTGTATATGCAATATAGCTACACCACAGTCGTATTCATGTTTCCAATAATATCTCATAATATTTAAATATTAAAAAATATATATTATAATTCATTAATGTACGATTCTAGTTCGAGGAAATTGAAAACAAAAATGTTTGTAATATTTTGACAAATAATTAAATAAGTAAATTTTAGACTTATATTATGTTTAACTCGAGAGGTATGAGTATTCTATCATGACGGTGTCATTATATTGATCAAAAGTAATTTGATAATAATTCTTTTTTTTTTATCGAAAGTAATTCTAAAAGATTCCGTTATGAAGATAATGGAGGAATACATTAGTGGAAATAGGATTATTCCAATATCCATTGCCATTTTTTAAACAAATTAAGTGCTAGAGGTACACTTTTAAATTGGCTAGTCTGCACTCCAGATTTAATTCCAGTAGATTTTTTTGTAGTATTGGTTCATAAAATGTTAACTCTTTAATATTATCGAAGCTCAGGTTTATGAAAGTAGGTAGTTTCAATTTATTTTAATTATTATTTATTGATAAGTTAGATTTTATTTAGATATAATAAACTAAATAAATTAGTTCTTGATTAGTAGTACGTGATGAATATTTTTAATAGTGAGATTTTATTTGTTTAACATTTTTTGAAGCATTTGATAAATTCAAAAATCTCCGTGCTTCTGTTAGTATATTATTTTATGTTTAGTATAATATTTGAGTATTTTATTAATATAATACAAAAAAGTATGCTATTAAAAAATTAATTATTAAATTATTCAAATATAATGACTTATTGTATTGCAGTACCTATATTAAATAAAAAAATGCGTTTGTTATTATATCATAATAATTTGGTCGCAAGCAAGGGTAAAGAAGTATTCGATTTCACTTACAACTTATTTCTTGAGAATTCAAGTAAACAATACGATGTTTACTAGTTACAGTGTACCAATACCTATACTATATTAAAATAATATTATAGTTATATAAATATTAATATTA